>KB663721.1:788367-987598 GCA_000349025.1 Anopheles minimus
CAGATTTCGGTTCCAAAACGGACATTTTCCAAATCAGAAGATTTCGAATGGAAAGAGACGGAAGACCTTATCGGTGTCATCCGATCTACTTTCACTACCGATCGATCAGCTGTGTGTGATATTGATAACCACTCCCAGAAGATCTCCCATCTCCGATCAATGATAACACGTCAAAGCGAGACGGCTATATGAGATACCAGCACGACAGAGGAGAATTAGTGTTACCTCCTGATACGGATGTTCTCTTGGTATCCGAATTCAGAAATCCTGGTTATTTCTGTTTGTCTTTAACGGTGATTTCAACGAGTGGAAAGAGAAGTGATCCGTTTCATTTTCACCGAATGATACCTGTCGGATATGTTGAGCCTAGCAAATAATCTAATCGATTTTGTTCTTCTTTTTCTCCACTAGATTGTCATCAAGAAGAAGAATAATCATGTCGGAATTCGGTACGAGTACACACCTCTCCGCCCAAAACAACAAAAACCAATCGTCTTACTACTGGAAGCTGACGGATTGGTTCGTCTGTTCTGCCACATGTGGCGGTGGGAAACAGTTCTGCTATCATCTGGGCAAGGGAGTAACGAAGGAGGAACTTTGCCTGCGCCATGCGTTCGGCAAACTTGGGAATGGTGGTGGAGGTCCCTGTATGATGGACTCGAAACGCAAAGACTGACAAGGGGGAGGGATGGCGAGGCCCCGAGCGGCCGCTCCCTCCGCTCCTAGGTTGATCCGCCACTGTCAAGGAGTGAAATACACGGGCAGCAATGATGAATGATTTGTTTCATGCCCATGATTCATCTCAACTCGGTGGGATTGCATGATAATGAAGTCAGCAAAACTACAGAAACGCATCCCAAGGAATGTGAAGAATGTTTGCACTACATGCTACTCCTCAAAGTAAGCGACAGCAGTCTGCAAACCACCTGTCCTCGTTATACTTATTTTATATATTTTTTTATTGTTTTCTCCATTTTCTTATCTTCCACATATGATACAACCAATATAGAGAATGTGAAACAGCGATAATACCGAAAAACGAAGATGAGTATATTCATGCACTGAGGCGCGCTTGTTGCTGCTGCTGCTGCTGCTGCTGTTGGTTTGTTATCTTCTTTTGTTTGCTTGTTTATCCAGTAAGCGCCAACACGTTTGATTTAATTTTTGCCTGCTTACTGTTATTTGCCGCCCTCTTCTACTTGCCTGTTTTAATTCTCTCTGTGAACTTTCTCCATTGGTTTTGCTTGCCTGTCCAATGCTTCCAATGCTTAGGATCGGGTTTTGCTCACAAAGCTTGTAACGTTTTGTGGTTTAGTTTTGTTAAGCGGAATTTGAATTACATAATTGCCTGGCGCTGCATTTTACTGTGGATTACTAGCAAGTGTGAGTTTGGTTTCCCTTTGCTTTAGAATTGTGTGTCCCCGTTCGGTTTAACCGTACCTGTTTTCAGCCATTTTGTAAGCTTTCTCAAAACTTACGGATCAGCTTACGTCTAGTTCGAAAAGTACTTGTGATCTCTACATCAATGGTTGCAAACCGTCTGAAACGTTAATTCGTACATTTCCAACTTCCTGTAAATTTGATAGCCTTATTTTGCTGCTCTGTGAGCCATAGGATTACAACAAGAACGGTTCTTTTGCTGCTGCTGTTACTGTTCTGTGTGTTTTGTGTTTGTTTTTCGTGTGTGGGTGTGCTCTGTTGCTTCTACAGTTCTATTACTTTTTTCTCAGCTTTTCATGCAGCTCTGTGTAAGCTGTTTTAACAATATAGAATGCATCTGAAAAAGTGTACTATTTCGCTTCTTCGCTATCACGCTGTGACACAGCAAAGAAACGAGAAAACCGAAAGATAAACCGTGAACAATTCGTCAAAATCTTGGAAACTCTATCGATCACCATTGGTTGTTTTTAATAGTTTGTTTTAAAAGATTCATCACTATCAAGGAGCGTTCTGGTTTAACTACTTTATGCGGTAACCCCGACTGCACACTTTGACTATTTTTATCGGTTTCTGATTGAGTAGAGAGAGGGTGTACAGTGGATGAAGATAGAAGTTCATGAAAAGAAGGAAGGACGTTTGTATGGGAACAGGAGAAAGCAGTCTCTTCTACTGGAGTTATTGGTAGTACTAGCCTAACTACTAGGAAGGACTTTCCTTCCGCATTGACTATCAAAACGCGAAGAACCACTAGCTGTAGAAATTGGATATCCATACAATAAACGAACCCAAGTGCCAACGCTTGTTCTTATTCAAAATTCAGAATGGGAGGAATGTGAAGACTGATACGATTCTTCGATCAATGATTCATGGTTCGACTTTAAGCAATTCGTTCAAGAATGCAAAGGCTGTCGATGGTAAACGAAGGTGAATTCTAATCGTTTGGATAGCACGAGAATTAATTTAACTAATCGGTTTCGTTACAAATTCCGCTATAGTATATTGCGATTGCATCCAGCAATGTCCACCAGGAAGTGTAACTGCCAAGCAGATAAGGGAAACATCGTATCGAGGAGTGTTCTGCGGGACATTTGTTTCAGAGTTGGATCATCATTATTTTGCTTCATTCTCACTGCTTTATCATGACGTTGCATGAACGTATCTGAGGCTTTAAGTAGGAGTAGTTACTTGGGTAGGGGTAAGTATCCTTCTTCTCTGACTGTTTCCACATCCACCTTTCACTGTTCGCTCTGTAGTTTAGTTCCGGGGTTTCGCTTTCCGTAACCAAAATGCACCCCTCTACTCCTGTATGCGTGTGTGGTTTGTTGTCCTCTTACTCAGATTTCCTGCAAATTGGTGCCCACGAAAATCCGCTCAGTCAAGGGCTTTGTGTCGCATAATTTATAGCAACACATAGTGCCGCCTTTTTCCGTACACTGGGCCGAACCGAAACTTTATCGTGCAAAGTTCCCAAAAATCAAAGCCACTTGTTTCTTCGTTTGCTATCGGAAACAAACACACACATACGGGAAAGCTTTGCGTCCATTATTTTGTTTGTTTTTTTTTACAATGTTTTATTTTATTGTTTCACGAATAGAGCAAAACAAAATAGCCTTTTTCTTCACGGTACCAACAGATAATGTTGCTCTTGTTTGTCTGGTAGACGTAGTAGTATTAGTAGCAGCAGTAATGGTGTATTGCAGTTGTGTGGCACAACGAGCGAACAAATTTTCTTTTGCGGGGAAAATTGGATTGGCTTTGAATGTTTTTCATCCAGCTGCTGGGTAACACCGCACCAGTATGCACTTATGTTCTTTCTTTCAGTGTATGTGTGTACTTGTTCGTGAGAGTGTCGCGGGTGGACATTAGGGTTGTATGCACTTGTTCAGTGTACACGTGAATGTAGTTGGGATGTGGGGTAGCTTCCAGCCCCTCCCTTTCTGCGCTTTCCTACCGTGGGAAGCAGCTTTTCGTGTTCTCCCTTTCCTTTTGACATAACGGTGGTTGATTTGTAAACTTCCGGGTTTTGGACATGTTTGCTTTACTGCTCTTTTATTTGATTAAACGACGGCGACGACGACGACTTGGTTTGATGTTGTTTTACAAGAGTAATAATTTCCATTTGATGTTCTTTTCTTCAACATGATTCCTGTTTTGTTTTACCCTCCATTCTCTTTCCTCCTTTACAACACATACAAATCCTACACACGCAGAAAATAGTCCTCCCTTTTCGAATACCGCATTGTACTGATGGTGGTGTCTCGGGCAAATTCGAAGATGGCAAAAACTTCACATTCCTTCATTCCGGCCCAATTTGGGACGGTGGCGTGGTGTGTGAAAAGAGGCATTTCCTGCGCTTGCTTCGGGTTTGATGTTGCTTGATAATGATGTAAGACGACAGTTTTGCTTCATATTTTATATTAAACTAGGTTCTATCCTTGCAAATCCCCCAGGTATGGTGCTGAGCTGCTGCTGCCGCCGCCGGACACGGCCACACACATGGCCAGCTAGCACAAAAGTTGAAAACCAAAACATCTATACCTCCTCCCGCGCCAAAACTTTTTGTTTTGTAACCTTTACACGAAACAACATGTACCTTGGCCACAATCTTACAGTTTTAAAAAGACTTAGCTACTTCCTGCCTTCCCCATCGCAATTTAACATTTCTGTTCCATCTTTGTTTTAAAAAGCATGGAATCCGACTTTGTTCAGCATTATACGAAAACACGAAACACCAGCACACCACATAATGATCTTCATCCGGCCGCTCCCATACCCGCCGGACTGGTAGTTGTAATCCTTCGCTTTCTCTTAGTAGTGTGTGCATCGATAACGGAAAGGCAGAGCCTCTCGGGCAAGACAAATTGTTGTTCCGACGAGCTCCTTTGGCCGTTTGTTGATTGTCTTTCTGTTGCACTAACGGCTGTACAGGACAAACTACACCTGGCCCAATAACTGGGAAACACGCCCGTCGGGAAAATAAAATACATACACAACACACACACACGCAGGGACGACACACAACCAACTTTTACTCCTACCGGTGGCCAAAGATAGAAGATCCAAAGAGGGTGACGACGAGTGTGTGCACTAAATACTGAAAGCGATCAGTACTTTCTGGAAGAAAAGGAAAATGGGATTTGTGGTATGTGGACATTATATGGTTTGCATTGACAGTAGACATTTATAGAAGAATTTCGAGTTCGTCCGACATTCGGGGTTGGGAGAGGGGTTTTATCCATCGCGTAAAAATAGGACAACAAAGACACGCGGTTGGGATATTTTCAGACTACGTTTCATCCAAAATCGTATGTCCATGGTTAAACTACGAGTATTCAAGGCTCAATATACACACCTACTGCCCCGCCTCGGTAACAACACGTGCACCAGCAGTATTGAGCAGGTTACCCCATCCATATAACGACTTGATTAAACATCCCCAGAAATCCTCCCTTTGCTGTCAATACCCCCTCCTCTTCCCCTACTTCCTCCAACACGCACACATTCATTAATCGACAAAAGTTCCAAAGGGATCGGGAAACATCTCCACACACATATATCCACGTCGGGGGACGATTTTCTCAGGATCGGGGAGAAGGGACTATAGCAATAGAACATACATTATAAACATGTAGTTGTTGAGTTTTGTTTGTTTGCTTGCCACTCATCGTTCATATTAGCTCAGATCAATCAGATTTACTTTCCGCTTGCTCACTTTCTTTCCCTCTCACTCGCTCTCTCTCCTTCTACAGTATCCTTCCCTTCGCGATCATTTGATCTTACCATGACGACATTGTTCTGCCACAGAAAACATGTAACAAAGTTTACATACTCATGAACCGTGACAGATATGTGTGTGTGTGTGTTTGCATCCTTCTATGTTGCCCTTGCACTACAGCAGTTGCAGCGCAAAGAGAACAATGAACAATTATTTCTTTCACGTTTCTATTTTGTTAAACATACGTGAGCGAGGCACGGCTCATCTCTCTACATGTTGTCTTTGATTGTTTGTTTGTTTGTTGTTATTGTGATACCAATCCTTTATTTCGTGCTCTTTGCAAAGCATCAAAATTATGCAATTTCCTTCAATTTTCCTCGTTGACATTAAACACACACACACACACTTTCTATCTTTCTCTGGCTCTGTGCGAAGACACAACAGATGACGACGATCAGCGAGTTTTCCTTCCTTCGCGCCTACCACCTTCCACTTTCCGACTTCGCAGCATAATGCATTTGCATCTTCTTTTCTTCTTCGGCCTCTCTCGTGGCTTGGATTTGATGATCCGTTCAAAAGAAATTGAACTAATTTACCTTTCTTTCCCCACCACGATAACAGACCAAGATTGCGTACGCCTGCGATAAGCGGAATGTGTCTCTCTCTTTCTCTTTCCTCCTTTATCCTGCCAACATGTCCTTTCCTACGACTTTTTCAACCTCTACCATTTTGGCTGCTGCTGCTGATGCTGAGACACTATCGCTTGCGGTTGGTTGTTTTGCTGCCCTTGTAGTTATGTCCTTCTTCTCAATGCTTGTCGCACTTTGTTATGCTATTTCGCGGAAGCTACTCTTTTTTACTGCGCTCGCTTCTTCTGCCGCACGCACAACTGTGTGTGTTGCTGCTTCATCTGCTGTTCCGCTTTTGTTCTCGTATTAATCAATAGTCAAAAGGAATTTCTATTATGCTTTAAGTGTGTGTTCTGTGTACTGTAGTAGTGTATCGTGTATGTGTGTGTGTGTGTGCGTGTGTTCGTGTCTGTGTGTCTATGTTGGTTTTGTTGGTAGTGTTTGCGTGTGTGTTTTTGTTTCGCTTTAATTTTAGTTTGGTTAATTATCGCCACCCTCCTGTGGTTCATCGCCGTCACCCTGGGTATCGGACGTCCACAGCGTCAGGTTGTCTCGCAGCAGCTGCATGATGAGTGTCGAGTCTTTATAGGAGTCCTCGTTCAACGTGTCCAGCTCAGCAATCGCGTCATCGAATGCCTGTGTACGCAGGATTTATTGCGTTTCACGACATTCCCCCAGCACAAATCAGGCCACCAATCCATGTCGTTGCGTCCAGGGGTGTGCGTAAGACGTTTCATGGGAATTTGGGGGAATGGTATTGTAGAAAAAAAGTAATATCAATTTGAATGCTCCTTTAAGTACAAGTTTTCATCTAATATTTGTTTATAATGAGAAAGACTTTTTTAACAAGTCTTTAAAATAAACAAAACGTACAAGCTTCGTCGAGCCATGTTTCAATCGATCAAAATAAAATAAAATACACAACAATCACAGCTGCGCCAAAACATGCCGGGTGCATGAATTTGTCCCGCAATCGAATTCCGGGTCTCGGTGGGTTTGCGTATGATGGATCACATCGAGTTAGTACATTATCTGCAGAAACTATAGACACACATGGGCAACAAAATCGTTTGTTAGGTATGCGCTGTTTATGGTGTGTTATGTATGTCAACATTCATTCTTTACAAACGTTGGGATATTATTTGGTGGAGGCAATTACACGCATTTCATTGTTCGTGGGAACATTTCCTAAACCGTTTTCAAATATGTATTCAGGGGTGATTTATGTATCATTTGAGTTTATTAGGCCTTTGACTAAACTAATGACATTTTCAGGCTACTGTTGTCTTCACATGTTCCGTATTGCATATCAATATGCTTGTTAGATATGTCAAAAGGATGATTACAAAATTTAACTCCGCGGCAGCGGTATTATCTGTACCACAAGGTGGACAAATAGCTAAGATAATAGTTTTAACTCAATGTTCCGAATTTGAAACAGATGAGAAAAATATCATAAAATCAGCGAAAGACCTAATATAAATCACATAACACATCTAAGGATCTTCAAGAAAGCAGAGCAGGGAAGATCACAAATGATGAAATGATTAGCAGGGGGCATGTATGTAAGGTTACAAGCTTATTGTTAATTTGGACAACACCAGACAGTTAATCAGATTAGAAACATACTCCAGAAGGAGTGTTTAGTAAAGAGATACTCAACAAACACATTACTTCTTTTGGGAAGTGTAACATCTTTTGAAAAACGAAAGATCATAACAGTCAAGACATTCATCACAGAAAAGTCGTTTCAATTTCGACGAATGGAATGTATTGCACAAAAGAAAAAAAAACATTTAAATGAACCGAAACAGTTAAACAATAACAAATGCACAATGGCACAACTAAAAAGCTTCAAATGTTTGTTAAAAATAAAAATCGTACATATGCTCCTAACCCTAATGCTATACTGAGAGTTTGAAAAGAAAAGAAAGAAAAAAAACACACACACGACAAAGTTAATAGAAAAAGGAAAAACGAATCATTAACCTGCTTCGCCAGATGGCAAGCCCGTGCTGGAGAGTTTATGATTTCATAGTAAAAGACGGAAAAATTCAGCGCTAGACCTAACCGAATTGGATGCGTTGGTTGCATTTTCGACTTTGCAATATCGAACGCTTCCTGATACGATTTCTGCGAATCCTCAACCACAGCTAAAGAGAGAAAGAAGAAGAGAGAGAGAGACTGGAGGAGTCATCATGTTTCAATGTGTCCAGCATTTCTCTGCTGCATGTGAACGGTACTCTCTTCTTTGCAGGGAATGGTTAGCCATTGGTTCCCAGGGTTAATAATGTAAGGGGTTTTTAGCTAAGGGAAAAAGGAACCCACAGAACCCCTATATGGAATATTAACGCATCAATTATGAAGGGAAGACAGACGACTTTCACTATAAGGCGCGGATTGAAGAGACAGAAACGAAGCGCAATGATACATTCCGCCTTTTGGATAGCAGCTTTTGTCAAACATTACCGAGCCGTGTGTGATTGAACATACATTTTGTCAACTCCACAATTTGTTAAGAAACCATTGCAAAAATGCAGATCTGAACGTGTACTCTTCTTGGGAATAGAGTGTGTTCTGTTTTGGCAATTAGGACAGATTTCGAACAACGACAAAACCCAATCATCATCAACAGCAACCACCACCACCATTATATATGCCAAAAGCGCGTTTTGCGAGTGTGTATTATACTTATTTTGATTGAGCTGAAAATGCTTGACAAATGGGCCCAACGTAAGTCGCCGGGACTAGAGCAAAACGAAAAAATCATAAATATACAGCATTTGTGAATTGAAAGCATAATAATTGACCTGTT
Organism: Anopheles minimus; assembly: GCA_000349025.1. NCBI lineage: Eukaryota > Metazoa > Arthropoda > Insecta > Diptera > Culicidae > Anopheles > Anopheles minimus. The sequence continues at coordinate 796,967 of KB663721.1, forward strand.
TAGCCAGCTGGCAGGCTTTGTCGGGTGAGTTTAGGATCTCGTAATAGAAGACTGAGAAATTGAGCGCGAGACCCAATCGGATGGGATGTGTTGGCTGCATTTTGCCTTTACTAATTTCAAAGGCATCCTGGTACGCGGCTTGGGAATCGTCAACTACGGCTGTGAGTTATGTGAACAGTGGAGAGGGCGGGCGTGTGTTTCATTTGCGAACACAGCGGCCATGCACATACACCAAACACCGCACGGGTCGCGGGGGCATTACGTAAACACGGCGACGTCGGAATGCGAGCGAATGGAAAATGAATATAGAAGAGATAAAGATGTGCGAATATAATTAGTATTTTTCCACTGTGTGTGCGATAACGGGCACGAGATTAGGAAGATTGGAGCTAAAATGGGGAGGGAAATAGGGATGATATGGGAGAGGAGAGCGATAATAGAGGAAGTTTCCGTAGAAGGGAGTACGGAAGAGAACGTATTGTTGTGTTTGTTCGGAACACAACATAAAACAGCGCGGGCACAAAATTCTTTTCTGTGCGTCACGCCAAAACGATTGGATAAACAGAATGGACTTACTGTGGCGGGTTTCGCCGGTGGCTACTTCAGCTAGGTATCTGTAGTAGTCTCCCTTCATTTTGAGGTAAAACACCTTGCTCTCTGGATTACTGGCTTTGGGAATTAAGAATTTGTCCAGCAGACCCTGTGCGGAGATGCAACGAAAGGTGGAGATGTGTAAGAAATTGGTCGATTCATTCGCCCTCCTACTGGAAGCCACTCCACTTACCAGCACTTCGTAGCAGATTTCCCTCAGTTCCTTCTCAACTCGTTCCCGGTACTCTCGTGCCAGTTGCTGTTTGCGGGCAGAGGATTCAGTTTTCTGTTCAATCGACGATATCACTCGCCATGATGATCTGTGTATGATGGTTACGTTTACTTTGAAAAAATATGGATCTCACGTTATTGTTTCGTTTGCAACATACCTTCGGGCACCGACAACGTTCTTGTAAGCAACGGACAGTAGGTTCCTTTCCTCATTTGACAGTTCCACGCCGGTTTCTGTTACTGATTTCATTGCCTGTGCCATATCATCGTACCTGAAAAGGAGAGCATCGAGTAGAGAGATGATTCCACATGCGATAAAATCGAGCCACCATCGAAACGATTTCCAACGGGAATTATTCGCACACTTACCGTTCAGATTGTTCGGCTAATTTTGCCTTCTGAACTAGCTCTTCCTTGTCGACGGTAGACATGTTGAGTGTTCTGAATTAGCTTTTTTTCACTAGCTTAAAACGAGAGAAACTTCCTGCGGAGAAAAAGAACCACAAAGAACATTGGTTTAGAATGAGGTGCTTCACTAAATGTTATAATAAATTTTACAATTGTTCGTTTCTTCTAAATGGATAGAAAAGTGGCGTGAAATTGCCCACACGAATGTTACTTCCAGTTCGTTATTGGCCACAACCGTAGAATATGTTCACTGAACTAGATTTCCAACTGGAAAATGATTTTAACGTTCACAACCAGTCTACTACACAAACTTTCTTGCAATTCAATGGAATATGCTGTCAAACCCGGTTACTTTGTTGCTTCTAGCTGGAGCTTGCAGAGACTACCACTAGTAACTGCCACCACCAATACACATACACGCATTCGGTAGTCTTTGGTAGGAGCACTAAAAGTACATGCCGTTGCCGCAAGATGAATATTTGTGCCGCAGTGGAATCACGACACTGACCACACCAAGGCTGCCTCTGCCAAAGACTGGAACGTCGATCCGGTCTCGGGTATCGATTGGTCGGGCGAAGCTTAAAACAAGTAAAATCTCGCCTGCGCTCTCTCCAACACATCGAGAGCCCGTCCAACAAGAGGTAGGTGTGTCCGCAGGGATGCAGTAGTAGCGGTGTGTGTTTTGCTGATCGATATTTTACCGCCTGTACTATATGTTGCACAAAGTGTACGGGCGAGGAAAAAGGATTTGCCAACCGTAGAAGTTATAGACGCTTCCAGCAAAAAAAAGGGAAACACACTGCCCCCCTGTTGTGCATTACACGTTTCGTCGGAATCGTCCGATGGAAAAAGGGTACACGAGAGATTGGCGATGCATCGCAAAGAGTATTTTTAAATACATCATGCAATGCAAACAGCTTCTGGGATTATTTACGAGCTGCTGGTAATGCCGTGGCGGAATGGACGTGCGAGGTTTTGGCTTTATCCATTACTCAGCAGCGATGCTTCATCGAACCGTATATTTGCCAGCAACACCCATTTTCAACGGTGATGACAGTGGCCCGTGCAGAACAAATTTTCCTTCCTCGATGACTAAACCCCAACCCGTCCGCGCGACCGACATTCTTGGGGTGTATGCGCTTTCGTCTCTTGGCGTGCACACACCAGTGCCAAATCCATTCCACTCATTTACCAAATCCAAGGTCCCTTTGCTACGCACACCAACACATAATCACACGCACACACATTTACGCACGATCTGCTAGCAACGAGCGCATAAGTACGAAACGTGGTTCCTCTGGCGACGCTCTCCGTGATGACGTAATACGAGACACGGGGAAGATTTTGACAAACCGCGGTGGAAGTACCAAGCGGGATCGTACAACGCACATACAGATAGAGAAGAGAATGAGAGAGTCTACGCACAAACACAGGACACAGCAAGCGTCTGGCAATTCTTGCGTGCGGCACCCACCATATACATTTTGATTAAAAAAGTAAATTAATAAACCAAAAAATACACTCATACACTACACCAACAACAACAAAAAATCCACACACATAATCGCTTTTCATGCGTAAGACGCTTGACGTATCAGTGAAATATTCCGAAGAAAGTCCATAAGCACATCACACACACACGTGCAAGCACACATCCTCACATACATGGATTGACTGGATCGTCGGATCGGATCCGGGCGCAGATTGCGTCATGGCTTATTATATGAGGAAAATGAAAATATCTAAAATAACATTTTCCTCTTCCTACTTTTTACGACACACACACAAAAGTGATGCGAGCTCCGGGACCGGTGCACACTGTGACCGAGGGCGCTGGTTTAGTTCATCCAGCGCTAAAGAGTGTTATTCACCTCTCGGTCCGGGGTGAGTGTGCGTTGCCTAAATCGGCGATGTGCACTTCCAGCTGGCTTTCTTGTTCTCCGGCTTTACACTCCAGTATCTATATTGACCGTGCGCCGTCTTCCGGCCGTTGCAACGTTTCTAATCTAACTAATCGAATGACACACGGCGGAACCGAACGACTCCACCACTAATATTCTCTTTTCGTTCGTTTTGCTCCTTCTCGCTCGTTCACTCTCTCGCCATCTCTCTTTCTCTCTCCTTGTATGACAAATTGCCCCAAAGGAACAGTACGCGGCCCGGGTGTACACTGCCTCCTGCCCTTAGTGCTTTCCTCCGTACGGCTCCCTCTGGTGACACTCTGTTAAAACGACACAACGCTGACAACCGACCCCATAGTGAGTCATCGTTTGCATAAGTGTATGTGGGTACGTATGTGCGCTTAGAGTGCGTGGTGGTGATGTGTTGCTATTAACAACCATGCTGCTCCATCGCCTTACCGACCGAGTCCGCACACCACGGGCTGCTACAGTCAATTACCGTCGTCCACCTTCATCAATTCTCCACCCTTTTCGCTAAAGGAAACCGGCCAGAATCGAGCACACCATGTTAAGCGCGGTTTATGCGCACCAAAAAGGCGTCGCCATTCAATGCCATACAACGGCCCCCCAGACCAGACGGGATGGTGATGATGGCCAGTGTAACGCGGAAGGGGGTGATTATTCTCCATACACACTTGCCGTGGCGTACGCGAGAAGCTCTTAAAACTTTTTAATGAGATCTCGATAGCATATCGGGTCGCGCTTTTACAAATCCAACCTTACTCCCCCAGCTGCAATAAAAAGGCGGAAGCGGAACCCGCAGCAGTAGGAGGAGGAGTTGCACCAAGTCCCGTGGCCGTCGCGTGCGGAATCGAATGAGAAAATCAATAAAAAATAATTTCATAAAAACACCCCCCACATCCTTCATCTACCTGTCCACAACAACTCGTCAAAGCTGTGTGTTTGTGTATTGTGGGATGGCCCTGAAAACCCCCCAAAGGGCAGCCAGCCAGCTGCGCGTGAAAAACAATCTGGATCGGAAATCCGACTGCATCGAATATCATTATTGAGAGACAGTCGACAAGTGGGAGAGAAAAGCCCGCTAGCTAGCCCCAACAACAAGGGGTCGAGGCAAATGAATGTAGTTGGTGGCGGAGGAATTGTAATTATCATCTCTAACGGATGTTTTTCATTTTAGCACGAGCGATATGCGATGGAGAATATGCCAGAACATAGCGCGCGGGTGGACAAACTGCCTCTCCAAGAACGTAAAACCGATTCTAACCAATTGCTCTCTGCCCGGTGATGATGACTGCTGCATTCAATTCCGACACACAATACACACCAGTCATTTGTCTGCAGCGGCAGGGCGTACCCGCGTGTGTGCAGCATAACACACCAGACCAGCCAACGCTACCGTGTCCGCCGTTTCTCCTATCACACACTATTGCTGTTGGAGGGTTTTGCTTCCACCATTGCTTCTTTGATTCGTATGGAACTGTCCCGTTAACGTGGTATCTTCTTCTGTGCCCGGCATGCCTTTGCCGTGTTTTGTACACGCGTGTGTGTTTGTATTTCGTTCAACATTCCGCAGCTCATTTTTTTCGAGGCTGCTGCTTTCTTCCAATCAACCTCCAGCGGGACGCAAACACTACCACCACAGCCACAGAGAGGAATCAGAAAATGCACACAACGCCACTACTAGGTGGAAAACTTGCCCAATTGGAGCAATAGAAAAGAAAACTGATGCCAATGATCACGTCATGAAGCTGCCACACACAACTACCTTCTTTTCCGCCTACTTGGATTTCCGTGTGTGTGTGTTGTGTGTATTTGGGAAGTTTCTTTTATCGCACAAATAATAAAAAGAAAAGTTTTACCGGCGTCGTCAACTCATCGTGGCAATTGGGCGGATTTGAGGTGTTTGCTTTTCCTATTTTCCGGATAACTGTGACTGGAAACAGCCTACAGATGGCTCACAGATACGTGTTGCGTTGCTGCCTGCCGATTGTAAACGAACGAACGGGCCGATCTCATTCCTCGTTCTCTTCGTTACTGATTGCGGGTTTTCCTATTGATAAAGTGCGACATAATTTTGCCCATACCTTGGCCATCCTACATTCTGAGAAGGGAGCTCGACAGTAAAGGTAAATGTCGGACGGTCCCCATCAACGGATTCTTCTGATTGATTATAGCAATGTTCGCTTGTCCTTTCTCTCTTACTCTCATCTAGTGTTCTTTCTCCCAAAACTGCATATTTTATGTTTTCTTCTGTAATCATCTCCTTTAACTCAGCTGAGTAGCAGTTCCACTCGGTGTCATGTTTGTGTGTGTGTGTATGTGTGTGATGCTCCACAACTCCAGATCTTATCTAGATCAGCAGAGCCAACAGAGAGGAGACGATGATGATGATGGCGATGATGATGATGATGATGTTGGAAAAACGAGGTGAAAAATCGATATCAGGCGCAAGCTCACAGAATTGATTCTACGCCCATGCACGATCAGGATAATGTTGAACACTGCGAGGGGTGTTCCATCACGCTTAAATCACATGAAAATAGTCCTTTTTTCGTTTGGAAACGAATTTTTAGCTCGCAACTGCACTCTCGAGGGAACAACTTCACCATGTACTGCTACCAGACATAACACTACAGGCCTTTGCTTCTGAATTACCGCACAAGGGGTGTCTCTATTTTTCGTCTAAATCATGCTCTTAGTAGGCGAAAATCGTTCGTTAGAGTCTTGGAACAGACGGGACACGACTCTTTTGCACACGCGCCACACTCACACACAGCAACACACGGGTAGGCAGATCCTTGAAACGCACCGAAAGTCTCAAACGACTAAAGCCCGACCCCAAGAAATTCGTCGTAAAAGACCACACAGTGATGGTCAAAAAGAGAGATTTCACCAGACAGTCACGCACGCACGCACGTACGGACGGACGCATACGCAGTACTACTTTCTTCTGTTTCCTCCTCAATCAAGTGCTCTTGTTGCTAAGGAGGAAGTGCGTTGTAGGTGTCGGAATTTTATTCCTTCTCAGAACATACACACACACACACACGCCGCCATCTTTTCTTACTGTACGTTGCACCTTCGCGTTGGCTTTCCGACACGACCAAGTCGGTAGACCACTTTCCGTCTATAAAAAAGTATGAACCAGGAGATAAATTTTCCCCCATTAAATTTATCTTCAACGGAAGAGGAGAAGGAGGAGGTTCGCGGCTGTCATGACCGCGTTGGAAAGAAACTGCAGAAAGATCACCAGGCGTTGCTGGTCCCGAAAGATCCCCGCCGCCGCCGCCACTTTGCCAACACACTGGTGGGGGAGGAGAGATTGAAGAATGGGCGATAAGGAAGGGAAGACAGCGATGGTAACACACGGGCGGCATCGAGCGAATTCCTTGCTGCCGAGACATTGCTTGTATCAGCATTTTCACGCCCTTCCTTCCCCGGGGGGAGAGGAACGTTAACTTCCTAGTACGGAGGGGGGAAAACCTACGTTTTCGGTGAGCCGCTTTTCCACCCAACAACGACGACGCGGAAAACCAGTCAACTCTCCAACTACACACTATAGACACTCCGCACACAGTGAGCAGAAGGCAGCAGCACGCAAGAAAAACGAACGCGTCGTGAAAAGCTCGCACGAACTCCGGGACTGAGACTCTGGCACTGGGTTGCCGCGATGGTTGGTCCCGTCGTCCCCGCTTTTGGGTTCGTTCAAAAATACCGACACTGGCGGCGCTCTTGGGTAAGTGGATTCACTCACACATTCGCTCTCTCTCTCTCTCACTTCATCTCTCGTTCATTTTGGGATTGGACATTGTGGAGCTCGCGTGCCCGTGCTAGGCTTTTCGCGATTTCGTTTGCTGATCCATCTTGGACTTGAAGGGGGGTACGGTACTGCACTCATTTTGTCCCGTATTCAGCTTCTCGCTCGTTTCACACGTTGGAACAAACGGCCAACATCCCCCCACAGAAGGAGAGAGAGAGAGACGACCGACGTTTTCCAACACGCATCATCGCATGGTTTGGTGGCGGTGACGATAGTGAGAATATGCTTTTATTAGATGCGCGTGCGCATAAAGGAACAAAAAAATGGATGGCCTCACGAGAATGTTCACGCCATGTGAAGCAGATCCAATTCCTCACACATCTCACCATCACCATCCAAAAGAAGAGAGGTCGGACGGAACATTGTGGAAGGAGAGGTTTCCGGTTAGATGGAAACGGATGTCCATATTTCGATGCGTATACCCACATCCGTCTCCACGTCGTTCAGACGTACACGATAAAGAGCCAGAAGATGAGTCGGAAAAATTCCATCGTTCCAGCATGTCCCCGTGGTTATGTTATGTCTTCCCTAAGCGCCCCTTCTTAATGTGTGACGAAACGGGTTTCGCTATTTTAATGATCAAAGCCGATCGATTCGTGGACAAGGAATCCCATATATCCTTTTTTAATGTGGACACAGAAGTGGAGAATGTGACTAACCATTACCATTCGATTCTACTTTTTTCGCTGCTGTGCGAAACACCGAAGCTGTAGACCATAGGGACACCACCAACCAGTGCTGGGAGGCAAAGAGTACCAGGATAACTGCTCTATGGCTGAACTGCGACGGCGCAGCTATTTCGTTTGCCCTATCTACGCTCCATTGGTGTCTGACCAAAAAAAAACCCAACGATTCCGTAAGCTCGACAGACTTTTCTGTTCCAACGTCAAACGATAATGAATTTTCATTTTCCCCTTCAGGTGTGAAAGACGCCCCACAATATGGGTCTTTGTTGGATGATGGGCTGGGATCTGTGGCACGGTTAGGACCTAAGTCAACATGGATCGCATTTGGTGGTGCAAATGATGACGATCTTCCTTCCTTCCTGTCCGCCTTTTTCCCACATCCGAGTGAAGCACAAATCCAGCAGTGCACAGGCACGTGCCCTTATATATGCCCCGAAAGTACCAGGTTTTCCTCTTCAGTGTCATCTTCATTATTTCGCTGCATGGTGGAGAGCCTTGCGCATTTAAGACGACATACACACACATAAATGACAAAAGACATCTTCAACTCTCACGCTATTACGCTCCAAGAGTTCCACCGGGTTCCGTCGGTTGTCGCCGCCGTCATGTAGTTCTGCAAAAGTTATACAATATGTTGCTTTTTTCGCTGTGTCCGTGACACTCCTAACCACTTCCCCATTATCACGTGCCATGATGACACCACACAAGGGGGGCAAGGGCAGAGAGAGAGAGAGGTCATTTTCTTATAGCAACAAAAAAGAAAGAACACATTCCCCCGCCCCGCGAGAAGCGTTCTTCCACTATGTATAGACGAACCGAAAGCTTCATTAAAATTCAATGGCCATTCAGTTTGCAATAACTTTTACGATAACATTGGCCACCGAGCCACCAAACGGAGAGCATCATTCTTTTCGTCTTTGCTTTGGGAAAACAATGCTAGATAGACGTACAACACACAACATCCTCGGCACCCAAAAAAACGAAACCAAATCCCCACGGCAAAGACAGATGCACCATAGTGAAGGGGGGGCGGGGGGAGGGGGAGGAGAAGGGGAGCTTTTTTCTTTGGCGCTACTGCGGATGTTGCGGAAGAAGAAAAAGGGATGAGAGCGAGGCGTTGGGACACGTTTTCTATTTGGTCCCTTTTTTATTTCCTCACCGAAGGTAATGTGCGCATGAAACATGTATAAGTAGAGCACAGAGGGGGGGGGGGGGGGGGGTGCAGGGGGGCCACATATCCGTTCCTTCCTCTGCCTCGTCAGTGCACCCCAAATGCTAAGCATCCTTTAGTAAAGTTTTCATAGCAAAAGCAGCGAAGGAGTGCGCGCTCGGCTCGTGCTTTTCGCTGGCTGGAAAAGAAAGCAATTTAAAATTTCATCCCTAATGAAGTGCCAGGGGGTTATAATGGAGTGTGTTTTGTCCTGTACTTTATAACAGCACAAGTGCACGGGAGAATTGTGTCACGGGATGGGGAATCCATCATTTTCATAGCTCGAATCGGTCCGTTTGTTCACGTGCTACGAAACGCAAGCAGATTCACCGACGAGGCGCAATACGCCACAATCGTTGCCGTTTCCGCCGAAACCCGTAAGTAGCAGCGCGCTAGTTCTCCACACCGTTCATTACTTATCTGTGATAATGTTTTTTTTTTGTCGTCAGCAGGAATTATGCAATCGCCACGTAGTGAAAAACAATTTCTTAGGGAGCAATCAAGACACGGACGACTAGTGGGGGAGCGAACCGGCGACAGGCGATTGGAGCGACCTTTTCGGTCTAACGCTGGCTGCTGGCTGGCTGGTGACGCCACATCGACCGTTAATAGTCGATACGAAAGACGCTATAGATACGCAATTGAAACGCCTTCGCTGAGGAGCCCTAATTGATGGAAAAAAGGGGACACAAAGGGCGGGGAATATCTCCTCAGCCGAAGATGCTCTTCAGCTTTGTCCTTGTCCACTAAGGATGGTTTTTTTTCGGGCAAACGTAGCGCTACCATTTTCTGGGTAGATTCCTTCGCTTGTGAATAGCCATTCGTATATCTTATCAGTGTGTAGTGTGTAGGGCAATAAGAACCAGGTAGACGACGTACGCTTGCTGTTGGAAGTTCTTATCTTGAGTACATACATCTTCCCCATATATGAGGACCATGTCCGCGAGTCTACTGTGCGAAGTGAAGCACGTTTAGCCCATTCGGACTTAGCTATCGATAGAGATGACCTCGTCGTTGGCCGAGTTTGCTTTAGAGAAGCCGCGATGGAAGCAATGCGTTTCTCCCGCTTCAACACACACACACACAAACCCGGCATGAGTTTGGCGTGAAGGTTTATTAATATATGACCGAAAAACGTCAACGTCCACGATGGCGTCTTGCGTTGAAGCGCGCTCGCGCAATTGGATACGCGCGTTCGCTTCTTCCTCCCGGTATCATTTGCTCCGTAAATCATTGTCGCCATCATAAAAATGATGATGCGATTCGAAATAGTCCCACGTTTGGAATTGAAGACGGCCCACCACACGGTCCGCTGATATTCGGCCAACGCCAATGCATGTGGTGGAGATGACGAGGACGTTGCTTTGCTGCTGATGGGGAGCTGTCAATTTCATTTCCATACGATATACCACCATCAGCGGCCCCTTTAGAGGACTAGAGACCTTCGATCGGCGTCATGCTTGATGCGTTGTCGCCTACACACTCCTCTCTCCCTCCGGGACCGGTGCTTTCGCTTCCCTTCAAGCATATTTTTTGCGCACACACCCGGGGAATGGACATTTTACTTTCTCCACAAAACAACCACACCCACCATGTGGAGGATGCTGGAGGGAAAATACAATGAAGAAGATACGATCCATCTGGGAAGGAATGTGGAGGAAGTGGTGGAAAGGCATTGCCCCAAACCGGATTGAGAACGCTCGTTTGTCGTCGAGACGCTTTAGGACAACCAAAAGGGGTATAAGGTTGGTTCGCTGATATCTCGCCGCGTATTCATGGCTGCCAGCGCTCCTCGAGCTCCATGACACACAGAGACCACACAATGTTCTGGAGTGTGTTGTCGCAACTGCTCAAGGCCATTCGTTCGTTTGCACCGTAACCAACTTCGCGCAACCGGCTGGAAACCCATTCCCCGGTGGTCGTGTCGTAATAGAGAACTCCGCTGCCACCTTCCGCTGCGCCTGCACAGTGTCCTTCCATACAGGCGACAGGGGGGGCCAATTAGCCAACCTCCCCAGCCGTACCTTTCTTCGACCGCTCCTCATCTTCACCCGACCAGGTGTGCATCCCTTTCAGACGTTTAGTTCAAATCGTTGTCCTCAATTGAAAACGATACGATTGTGAATATAGCGGCGCAGTAGGTAGCATGCGCCTGTGTTTCATTTTTTTTCGCGTGCGTCTTGTCCACCTTCGGAATCGAATTAGCCTTGAAAACGTTCTACCCATTACTCATATACACATGCACGTTAACGAACACAGCTATGCCGACGAGCGCACACAGAGATAGCGTTAGCGTTCTCACTCTCGCGCGCTCTTTCTCGCTTACTCGCTTCTTGCGTCTCACACCGATCGGCTACAACGCACTCCACAACCCCTTTTGGACGCATGTCGCCGCGCTAACTAATCAGCCATTATACCCCTCCCGACACCCTCTTTTTACTTCCACATAACACAACACATAAAATACCGTACGGGCGAGAAGGAACGACATATCCCGAGTGCGCATGCGACCGAATGGGGAACACGTACGAAGCGAAGGAAATAGAGCTATTAAAAAAAAGCATCTGACGACAGCAAAAAGCGAGAATTGAAAAAAAAGGAAAAGCTTCTATATCTCAGGTCGGTCGGCATGCCACCACCTACGAGATAGCGGGTTTGGAGGTGTGCGACAGAGCGAGACACGAGATTCCATTTGAGGAAAAATGGTGTGAGAGCTTACACACATTCCATTCCATTCTGGCACCTTGCAAGTATGTCCACCGAATGGGGATGTACGCGCGTGCCATTTGGGGGATGTCACCCCACATCACACTCCTTACACCGATGGAGCATTTCCGGCGCGCACTAGATGATATTCTCCAACACTCGGTTGGGGAGACGGACAGGTGTGGCTCGTGGCCGGAAACTGCAAAACCGCACATACGCGCGATTGCAGCAGAAAGGTTGTGCGCTCGAGAGATGCCAACGACGTTCGTGCTCTCTTTTTCTATGCTATCTCGGACACCACCACCACCACCACCTCGTCAACTTTCTTCCTCGTTTCCATGGTACAGGTGTAACCAGTATACAGGCGGGGAAGTGGGGGACTGGGGGATGTTCTTTTCCCTTTGCAATCTATCGTTGCTTTTCTCTCTTTTACGCGCTCCGACAATGGCAGAGACGAATGGCAGTAGGCGAGAAAATTCTAGAAAATCCTCATCGCACCGAGCGCATATCCGCCGTACGATACACACTATGGGATAAAGCGGGACAGTCGACACATCCGAGAAACATGCGTACATTTTACTTCAGCTACCGGATGTAGCCCATGACAGAAAGGCGGAAAATGGTCCGTCCATCAGGAGGATGAAGATGACGACCTCCACACCACACACACACACACACCCCTCGATCATCGCACGGAGGATTCGTCCTACTCCGGCGGCCAGCTATAGCTACCTGCAGCACACCATCACATCATCTCTCCTCTTCTCTTTCGCTCATTTGCACTCTCGCTCGCTCACACAGTCTCTCATTTTCATCATCTATCGATTATCAAATCAAATTCTATTTCAGCTATTTTTTGTTAGCTCACAAAAAGAACCATAAATTGCGTATAGCTTTCCAACCGAATACGCATGTTCAATTATGCGCTAGTGTTGGTGATCATTAGGAGAGGGGGGGTTGAATTCTATGCTCACTACTATCCCCGGCGTATTGGTTGCACCTCGTATATGCTGCTGTACTTCTTCGTCTATTCTTCACCGTGTCACCGCACCGTGTTCGATCGAATGACATATCTCCTCGGTCTCACATCAGTTCTCACACACAGCCTCAGCACAGGAACGCACATATACATACACTTCATTTCTAACACGCACGAAACGCACGACGGAAGGTGACGACCCACGATGGCGTAGAGAAAAATGCGCCTGCATACACGCACACACTATCACGAAGATCACGCGAATTCCTTGACTAATGGCGACACCACAGAAAGGCAACCCCGGAGGGATGTGAAATGCCTACGGTAATGAGCAAAGTAGTGGAAAAAGAGGGATGTACGGGTGAAACTACCATTCAAATCATGGTAGCCATCGCCGTCAAACTCACGCGTGACCGAATGGGCAACTTCCGTTCCGGAGCGTGTGCTGATTACTCCACCGACGCTGGACGGCGGATCACCTTCGCCAAATGATTCCGCGTACAAACTGCTCGGAATGTGCACAGAAATGACCTTTTCGGTATTGGAAAACCTACCCTAGAGTACCGGGAACCAGAGGGAAATTGCAGCAACCGGCGTTCGAACGCACTTCCTATGACCGTATTCGACTGGTATTCGCTGTCGTCGCCCAAAGACTCTCTCTCTCAAAATGGCTGACCTGACATACACACCGACACGGACACGGGGTGTGTGTTGGATGCGTCACACCGGGAGCAAAAAATTTTCCACCCCGGATTTCTACCCAGACGGACCGTGCCTGAAAAAACCTATCAATCGTCGCGTGCGGACCGTAAATTTAGCTGCCCACGGAAGCCGGGGTTAAGTTTTCACAGTTTTACTTACTTTTGGTAAGAAGAGGCAATAGTTAAACGTACAAAATTATGATGGCACACACGACTTTTTTACACGGCTCGCAGCAGAATTAGCAGCGCAATGAAAAAGTTGACAGCCGACACAACGCTTCCCGAAACGCTTCACATTTCAAATGACTTTCAAACCGGCGGTGCAAAGGTTTAACTGAAAAATGGAATCCAAAATGTTTTTTATTTGTGGGAATGAGGACTAAATTAAATCGTTTCTTCATTAATGTGGCCATGGGAAGCTTAAGTAAAGCTCATTATAGCTTATACACAAAAGGGGGAAGCAACAAACATAGAAAGAGATACAAGACTTGGTTGTTTGGTAGTTAAATATCACCGATAACATCACCAATAATGTTTGCCGAAACCAATTCACTTACTTTTATCGAAGCGGATGTTGATAACCCCCAAAAACGCGTTGAACTGTTCGTTGGAGTTATAAAAAAATCGATCGTTATGTGAAATAAATAATGTTGACGGGGAGAAGGATCATAATTCCCAGTGTGCCGCACAAGGTACATAGTTGTGCCTCGTTTTCGGAGCATTAAGAACAAACATATTTTGGGCACGAATGAAATTGGCAAATGGAGTGTTTTTGCAGTGATGATAAAAATATTAGTGGCCAATGAAAAACTACTCTATTTGTGGAAGTAATTAGTAAAGTTTGAATCAAAAGCCACTACAAAATTTAAAACAGCTATGAACCTTGTTCCAGCAGCGATTGATCTGTCAAAGCTCACATGTTTCGAAGCGCATCGTAAACATCAAAGCCTAAATACCACGTTGTTGAGCATAGTTTTGTGTAGTGTTTAATTATTAATTGCAATGCCGAAATCAAAGCGAGATAAGAAAGGTAGGTGCTCTGTAATGCTTAGATAGAACTCGTGCTAATGCTTAACCTGTTTTCCTCCAGTGTCCCTAACGAAGACCGACCGGAAAGGCCTGTCCAACAAACAACAGATCATCGAGGATATACAACAATGCCGGGAGCAGTACGACAACATATTCCTGTTTTCGGTGCAAAATATGCGCAACAGTAAGCTGAAGGATGTGCGAACAGAGTGGAAAAACTCCCGGTTCTTTTTCGGCAAGAATCGTGTGATGCAGCTTGGTTTGAAGTTGATCAGCGACGATGAGAACAATGAAACCACGACGCTGGAGAAGGGTATGGAGAAGCTGCGTGGACAGATGATCGGACAGTGCGGGCTGCTGTTCACATCGGAAAGCAAGAAATCCGTGCTGGATTGGTTCGATTCGTATCAGGCCGAAGAGTTCGCACGCAGTGGGTTCCGGGCGATAAAAACGATCAAACTAAAGCCGGGTCCGCTGGAAGATTTTTCGCATGCAATCGAGCCTCACCTGCGTTCGTTGGGTATGCCTACCAAGCTGGACCGTGGAATTGTGACGCTTTACAAAGATTTCACAGTGTGCGAGAAGGGCAAGCTGCTAACGCCGGAACAGGCAAGAATTTTGAAGCTGCTCAGCAAACCGATGGCAACGTTCAAAGTGATCATTAACTGTTGTTACACGAAAAAGGATGGATTTGAGTTGATCAACAAGAGGGATATTGAGGTGACGAAAAAGACGAAAAAGCCCGTGAAGGCAGCAGGTCCCAAGAGTACGAAAAAATCGGAAGATGCCATGAGTGACGATGAGGACGATGATGAGAAGGATGACGAAGAGGGTGATGATGCGATGGAACAGGACGATGATGATGAAGAGGACGATGATGATGATGAGTAAATGTGTTTATACCGTACAAAAGAAGTGAATAAAAATGGAAATTCCAAAAGCATTCTAAAGCGAGTTTCCCAACAGCGAGTCAGCGATTCAGCAATAAGCGACAGTCGGAGACGGTTAATTAGAAACAGATTCCAACATCGCCACCATCGATTGTTGGAACGGGGTTCGATTCGATCATTCTTTATTGAGCTAATTACTAAAATAAATAAGACTCTACACTTAGTACAGACTATCGACACACGCACAAACACATTGTTCGAAACGCTCGTCCGTGTTTGATCCTTAGTTTAATTTGAACTTCCGCTTCCGTTTGTCGTCTTCCGTTTTTATACAACGGCCCCGGTAGCAGATTTCCGTTTCGTGCGTGATACCGTTCGATACGGATGTCGGTATAACGAGCGAACCCATCGGATTGACGAACGCTGGCGGTTCTGCGGTAACCTGCACAAATTGCGTTTCGCTCGGACTAATGTCGGTCGTGGGCGCAACCTGCTCCTCATCATTGCCACCACCAAGCGACAGAGGATCTTCCGTTGGTCGGACGTCTTCATCCTCGATCTCTTCATCGCCTGCCGGATCTCCACCATCAACCATTTCTTCCGTTTCGGTGTCGTGTTCGGCCATTTGGTACAGATCGGAAATCGTTTTCTTCACATCGGCGAAAATTCCGTGCGATACTTTCTTTTTCGTTTCCTCGTCATCGGATAACAGGTAGGACGGTTCGTCATCGTAAACGGGTTCACCGGTAGCTGGTGTTTCGGTAGTAACTTCGGACAGGGGAACGAGGGTGGATGTTAGCTCCAAACCCACCTGCGTGGGAACTGGTTCCGTCGGCTTCACGGTTGTGGTAGTGGATACCGGAGCGGATGTACCAACGTCCGAGAACGCGGTAACGATTTCTACCGAAGCTTCTTCCGTTTCCGTTTCCTTGGGTTCTTCCTCGGGCGCTACGGTGGCTTGTTCTTGAGCCGTATTTTCCTGCTCCTCAAACTGTTGATCTGCGTATTTCCCATTTATCTGTTGCGGTACGTTTTTGCCCGAAAGTCCAACGTGGTCTATGCTCTTGAGTGATTCTCCCAAGTGCGATGGCCCATTGTAAACCTGTGCGGCTTGATTAATGTGTTGCGATTCGGCAGTTTCGAACGAATCGACCACCTTCGAGCGGCCGCGCTTGCGGAGGAAATTGTTACGGAAGTTGGCAACGGGTCGTCGCTGTTCCTCGCTACTGACTTGGTCCTTCTCGTCACTGTCGCGTTCCGGTTTCTTCTGGCCGTTATCGTCTATGAAATCCTTCATAACATCGTTCAGCAAGTCGGCAAATGAGGGAACACTAGATCATTCGAAATAGAAGCATATCAATAAAAACGTTCCGTCATGTCTGTGGAACCATGATCGATGATCGATAGTTACCTGTTTTCCGTGCTATCCTCAGCATTTGCAACTTGATCGTTGTTTCCCTTCTGGCCGTAATTGGAAGATACATTTACAAAGTACATCTCACTGTCTCGGGCGGCTGTTACGATTTCCGGCTCGGGTTCGGTAGACACGTTTTCCTGCTCGAGATCGTTGGCACGTGATTCGGACTTCAAGACCGGTTGGAAGGAGTTTTGATTCAGCTTCGTGGACCACTGCGATTCCTGTGGCTGTAGGTTGAACCGAGTGCGTTCCCGTATGCGGAATCGAGGCCCGGTGCTGGATGATGCTGCCGTGCTGGGTTGCTGTGTAGTAGCTGCTACCGTTTGCTGTGGGGAACACACAAAAAAAAACCCGGATGTTGTGAATACATTGCTCAATGCCGTACCAAACAGTTCTTTACCTCCTGTCGGGAGCGTAACGTCGGTGAGATGCGGCGCAAGTTGTTGCCCCTGCCAAAAGCTCGTGTCACCGGAGCCTCCGGAGAGGCGGTTGTTGCTGCTGCCGCTGGTTCGGTCGTTGTTGTCGGTCGGCGTGTACGTCCTCGCAGGATATCTTGACGATTCTTCGTACGCACCTGTGGAAAGTAAAGGAAAGGTACAATCAGATCAACGATCGATCAGGTGGAATTGCGCGTTGATGGTTGGTTCCGTACGGTGTATGATCCTTGCGTGGACTGTTGCTGCTGTTCGTTACTGTATCCCGCGGTTGTAGTAGGACTGACGGTCGTAGTGGCGTAAAGTCTCGAAGGTCGCCGCACGAAGGCCGGTCTGCGTCCGGCTGCCGTGCGTGAACCCGCTCCAGATGTGGTCGGTTCTGGGGTTGTAGTGCGGACAGTCGATCGTTCGGTGGTGGTGCGTGATGCATAGTTCTGTTGGGAGTCTCGTTGACGCGAGACAAGACCCGGTCGACGAGGACGTGGTGTAATCTCCACCTTTTTAATTTCCATAGCTTCCTCAAGCGGTTGGCCATAGGCGGTGGTGAGTTTTTCTTCGCTTTCAGTCACCGGCTGATATTGGATTGCTGGTGGAGCAGTTTGTGGAGTTGCCTCCGTAGGGGAAGTATGTGTTCGCAGGGGAATTACCGAATGGATCGGTTCCGGGTCACGGTTAAGCGGAATAACATCCTGCGATCGAACGTATTCTTCTTCATCGCCGGTTTGTGATCGTGTACTGTACGAGGGAACGAAGTAGCTGGACGTTTGTGGTGGCAAAACCGTCGTTACCGTCGTTTCCTGTTCGTAGGAAGGATCACTATAATACGTAGAGTATTTTCTTGTCACCTGTTGCTGAGGGTCCACTGAGTCTAGTGGGACCTCATTGGCCAGGGTCGTAGAGATAAGGCGCTCGGACGGATCTTCGTACGTTTCCTGGTAACTAAGAGTGGTCGAAGGCGTCGTAGCGATCGTTGTCGAAGGAGGTGTCGTAGTTGGTGCGGGAGCACCTTGTCCCTGCGGACGGATGACAGGATAGTTTTGTTTAAGCACGTCTCGCTGGTAGTCCAGATTCTCTTCCTCCTTCCGTGGGCCACGTGGAGTTGTTGTACGGCTGCGGCTGCGACCGCGTGATGCCGGACGTTCCTCGTTGTTCGGGACGTAACGTGAACGCGATCGTGAGATTGGGGCGCGAGTGCTTGGACCAGAGTTGTCTCCCGTATCGGCGTTAAGAGCCGGTGCAGGAGTGGTACGCGAAGGATGTGGTCGACGTTGTCGCTGAAGGGGCCTTCTGGTGGTTGTGGCTGCTGGTTCTGCAGCGTATGAATCGCCGGCCGAAGTCTGCGTCGTTGTACGTTGCAACTGCTTGCGGAAATGAGGTCCACGCGTGTTTCCGGTTGTTGACGAAGAGTCCGGTGTCTTTGGAGACCATTGATCATCCATGAGGGCATTGACGAGTCCCGGAAGGTTGGCGCTGATCGGTGGCAACTCCGAGGGAATGCTGTAGTGCTGCTGGTCTGTTGTGCCCTGTGTCGGCTCGACCGTGACCGTAGTCGGTTCGCTGGTAGTGATAACCTCCACGGAGTAGCGTGGCGCATCATTGTACGAATCCGTCTCGTATTTGTACTTGTTGATGTAGCTTGTTCCGGTGGTACCTACCGTGGTCGGGAAGCTGGTTTCATACTTTGGCTCACGCTCATAAAACTTGCTGCGATGGTCGAAATCGCGGAAGAATGCATCCTGAGTAGTGAATGTGGATGGAGTCGTCGTGCCCGCCGTAGTTCCGGCAGCTGTCGAAGACGGATTGTAGTACGTGCTAACATATTTACTGTGTCTGTTTGCTCCCGTGTCCTCGTTGATGGCGGCTGACGCTGTGAAATAGTTGTTTCGGATGACCTGCCGATCGGCACCACCACTACCCGGAAGGTTTGTGGTGATCGTCGTCTTGATCATCTCGTCTGTGTGCTGCTGTGAGGAAGGGGGGTTAAAGAAATCCAGGAAACCGTGGTCAACTACGGACGATTTCACATTGTTCGGTCGAACTGAGTCAACGAGCTTAAATTTGTGCACAAACTGCTGCTGTTCCTGGGGCTTGCTCTCAGTCAGTGGTGCCGGAGTGGTTGGTTGATGATGATGCGGACGGCGACTGCGGAAGTTCTCCTCCCGGAAATGCGTTCTCATGCGTTCCGCTTCAAACTGCAACTGAACTGTGGTCGGACGCTCAGTCGTTGTCGTTGTAGCCAGGAGAGTCGTTGCCGAGTCTTCCTCCTCTTGCGGATAGAACGATGGGGGTATCTTTTGATCTGGCATTGGCTTGAAATCAAACTGACGAGTACTGCCGTACGATCGGAACGGATAGTTTGGAGTGGTCGGAACTGGAGCAGCGCTTGTCGTTGGCTTCTTGGTTTTGGCGAGGTTGAAATATTCCTCGTTCACACTGGGATGGCGACTTGCGGGCAGTGGGTTTGGACCGCTAAACGAACTATACTGTCCGCGATCGTTCGAAGATGATGATGAGACGGGCTTACCCGTAGGCGAGGTATAGTGATCGGCGTCGTAGATCGGTTTTCCAGTGGCTCCTAATGTGGCGGAGGTTTTCGTTGGGCTGGCATCATCGGCAAAGTTTAATGTCGAAGGCGTATAATACTGCACGTTGCTGGGCGCCGTTGGTCTCGTGTAAAATGTGTTGTGTTCCAAGGAATTTCCACTGGTAGGGCTGGTACTCTGGCGCACGATGATCGAACCCACGTGTGGCGGTGGAAGAGCAATCTTCGAGTAACCACCGGGAGTTTTGTAACTCAAGGGTGCCACGAAGAATGGAAGATCTTCGATCTTGCGATTAGCACGGTTTGACGAAAGATCCACGCTAGACAGGTACGGCAGATCGAATCGGGAGTAACTCTTGGACGGTGCCAAACCGGATGGTCCGATGAAGACTTTCGGTGTGTTCTTACCGAATGCGTCCAGCACAGCGATCTCGTTGATGTTCTTCAACCCCCCGAGTGCATCACCGGTAGAAAGCTTGCTCTGTCGGCCATCGTTGTAGAGGAACAATGCAAGCGGTGGTTGATTCGGTTTCGGTTTCGATGAGCTGCCACCGAAAGTGGACGTAGATGAACGGGATAATGCTGGAGCCGGTGTTTCGGGAGCGCTGCTGTACCGTGGTGCGAACGTAGCCGCACTTGTCCGCGGTGGTTTCGGTGTGGTGGTGGTCGTAGCGGCCGTGTAGAAATCATTTATCAACGATGGGCTAACCGGTTGCGGAAGCGCATTGAAGCGATTGTTCTCGGGCGGTGGTTGCGATTGCTTCTGGTTATACAGTGTCTCGACGGGCACGTAGAGGAGTTGCACTTCTTCTTGCGAAACGGCGCCACCACTCGGACCGGACTGTGGACCGGTCGACTGAGCGTTAAGTTCAGGTTGGCGTATGTGTTGGTAGGAAAACGGTTGATCGAGAATCGACGGTTGTTGCTGTTGGAGAGACTGTTGTTTGTCTTCCTGGATCAGCGCCTCGGAGATGGGCGATTTGGAGAGGAACTGCTGTTCGAAAGGGTTCGTTGAGGAGACCGGCTGTTGAGGGGGTGGAGGTGGTGGCGGATGTTGGATCGTTTGTCCCACAAATGGTGCGGTTCGTTGGAAGCTGGTCAGGTGGAACGGTTGCTCCAGCAGCTCTTGGGCCGGTTGATGTTGTTGGGGTGCCGGTTGCTGCAGCAAGAAGCGGTTCGATTGTGGAAACTGATGGTTCAGGAAGGTGAAATGATGCTGCTGTGCTTGTGCTGCATTGTCCGGACCGAGGAATGTGTGCTGCGGAGCGGTGAAGTAGTTCAGCACGCGAGCACCGGCCTGTCGTTCGGAACCGGGCCGGGACAGTGGAATCCAATCGTTACCGGTCGCCGGACCACCGGTGAATTCCGTCAACTGACGTGACCATCGTTCACCAGCTGATACCAGGGGACATAACGTGATGGCAACTAGCGCTAGCGCCAGCATGGTTGACTCCCACGAGCCCAAGGTCAAACCGAAGGTTCGTCGCTTTTCTCTCATCGTTGCAACTGTGGTCTCTGTCCTGGAGGATGGGGAAGAAAGAAAAAATGGGAAAAATCGCGTTATATCAGTGCTATACTAATTGCTACAATGCTAATTAATGTTGATCCAAGTATGCCGTGTGTTGCTCGCCCAGTTGTTGTTGTGCATGTTTAAGCCCTTCGCCTTAGTGCCGCTTTCTTGAAGATGTTGTTACGCGTTTGACGAAGCGTGTCATATTCGTATTGTCTTCCAATATCGGATGCAGCGGGAGAAGAGCAGTAATTACAGTGGCCGTGGCCGTGTGGGTGTTTTCCCTTTCCACGGTAAGTACATGGAACACGCGCCCTTATGTGTGTATGGGTTAAAAAGTGCATTTTTTCTGTGATTTCAGATTTTTGCAAACGGCGAGATACCAGCAAGCAGCAAGAAAGCGTGAGCAGAGAAGCAGGTATGTGGAAAAAAACGTATCTCAGCGGTAAGTAGATCGTAAAATGCGCCACCTGTCCCGGAGGGTGTTGGTTATGCTCGAAAGGTAGCAAGTGTACGCTGCAACAGTTTGAGCCTTGGTGATTGTACGGAGGAAAAGTCTTTGGCGTAGTACAGTCCGATTAGCTGTTCCCAAACGGTTTATTAACGAACCCCACGTTAAGGCGTTTCACTTTTGCAATTTGTTTTCACTAAATCTCCATACTATTTATGTCGGAGAAGATGGTTGGGTTTCGCACCTGTTTAAGTGAACCGATTGTGTCAAGCATGTTTATGAAAAATGAAATGAAAACACACATACTAATCTTTCTAATGGGCTGTCATACTAAATCTTTACTACACGATACAGCTTTTAAGCAATCTTTCGCAAAGTACTTAGCTTATCAATTGACTTATCGCATCGAAAGTTACGTGCAGCTGCCACTGCCGCTTACGATGAGCAACCGGAACTAAGACCGGTACTCAGGTGTACCTCATTGGACTACATTTGCGTATGGAATTGCAGCCCGGTGTAACATCCTGCTGGGAGATGAGAAATTGATCTGCATCCAAACCAGCGTGTACGTTTGTTTATCGACCAGAAGCACCACCTCTCCGTACGTGGCGTTGCAGAAAGGCAAAACGACTTCCAGATTGCTTAACTATTTATTTGCTTTTGCAAGCGCAGATCCGGTCTCCCGGTGTGGGACCATGTGTGATGAATTTCCCTCACCGACCATAGTGACAAAGTCGAACGCATGAGGTAGCGATCGAGTGGGACGGAAGGTCTGATTTTAATGTCTCCTCCAGCCCCATTGCGCACTGGACGCTCGGGTACTCGGAGGCTGGAAACTGGCAGAAATCCGGTTCCATTCAACAACAATCAGCACCAAAGTACCCTTCACGGCCGGGAATCGTGTCGTCATCGTGCCCGTTCCCGATCGCGCCCCAATGAAGGTGAAAGTGATTGGTAGAGCAGGTCGTTCGGTAGTAATAATGGAATCGCCCCTTTCGGAAAGGCATTCGCGTGTTCCAGAGCAAGTCTGGGCGATTGTTTATTTCGTTATAAGTTCAATTTGTACTAAAGTTGCTCTTTAATTCTTTATCGTACCGAACTAGAACAACACATTAATTTATCCTTGAAGATGTGGTCCTATCCCTTCACTGAGAATGACCAAGGATAAGGAAAAGTCGACAGGTTGAGTTAAGCGTATGGCAACGAATGCCCAATGTCTTTGACTTCCACATAAGCGAAAGTGTAGAAAACCATGATAATAGCAGCACTGGCTCAAGAAGACTGAAAAAGGGGGCTGGAATGCATCTATTTGCACCCAATTTATCGGTCCCTGTCCCCGCATGCCATTGTTTACTCACATGCAAACAAGCACATCCGTTGTTTGCGTTTTACGGATGAATGAAATCGTAATCCTAGGTGTTTGTACAGAAAAAAAACCCCAAACCGAAATGAATCCCCGTCGTAATGGGAAACGAGATGATTTCGCGAACGAAAGTAAAAGCCAAAGCAATTGCATTGTGTTTTCCCTGGTTGTAAGAAGGCAAAACAATCGCACAAACGCTCCAGGAGAGCAAAGTCCGCCACCGGGGGCCTCATCATGGCGATGAGTTTAAGCCGCAAGACACTACAAGTGTCATAATAATCCGTGGGAAATGTACGCTGCCGGCTTCACTGACGCCAGAGTTCACACATTATCGCGTTCTTGTGGATGGGGATTTTTTCCTTTTCTTGGAAACTATTATTACAACAGCACTCGTTCGGGTCTGGAAGGCTAATTTCTTAACCTTAAACAAACCCACGGGCACATCGTTCCCGACCCGTTAGGGCTCAGGGTACTTCATTTTATCGACCCCAGATACCAACCAATCTCTCTCAATCTTCTCCACCGCTTAGATGTTCACATGAAGATCTCAGTTGTGTAACTTTTCATGACATCGTCCATTGAAAGTGAGAACAAATGATTACAACGTTTTCAGATCGTTCTGGTTGAGGAAAATTACTTCACGGCAGTATAAACCACTTTCAAGCAGGAAGAAAAAGGGAGCTTCAACTGAGCTGATGATTAGAAGTCGTTATGAAATCTCCCACCGGCTGGTCGTCGTCAGTTAATGGTTTCCTCGTTCGCCCGACATTAGACGGGCATGGTCAAGATAATAAATTGAAGGGGCTCCAGCTGTTAAGTGGAAATCATCATCACCGTGCTCCCTCAGAATCCCATCATCGTTGATGTCATTCGAATGGGAGTGAGCTTTCGCTTTCGGTTAAGCACGCAAGCTGGAGGAACACGAGGAATATTACGTTGATCGCACCACCGATCGCGTTAATCCGACATCTGATGGAAGCTGTTTGTGTGGATGCGTTTTTAACTGCTCACAGAATTGCTCTTTTATGGAGCCTTCACGTTAGAAGAAGCATTTTGGAAACGATCATTACGTTCTTTCTTTGTTGATTCTTTCCTAACCTCGAGCTGCTACCGTTGCAGTCGTTTTCGGTTGCGTTTGATGTAGTATAACTGTTGCTTTTTTTTAATGGGAACTTATGATTATAAAAGATCACACCCGGTTGGAATTAGTATATTGCTACGCTTGCTGTATAAGAAAATGATACTTTTCCTGCGCTAAAACTCACACCACTGCCAATTATCGTTCAAACACACACACACGTACACCGGGAAAGAATTGATAGAAAGTGAACTTTCCTTCGGCGTCACATGCGCCGAGAGCGATCAACGATAATACGTCACTGCATCGTCAGCTTTCATCCCCCGCAAGCCGCTGCCGAATGGGTTTCCATTCGAGAAAGACTTAAACGCGCTTTAGAAAACGAACGCCGACGGAACTCATGATTTGACTGATTTAATTTGAATGATGAAGGTGGCGGTGAATGATCACTCGGGCCCAAGATCGGCATAATTCACACACCCTGTTAAAAAACGGCAATGAACAGTTGATGAAATTTATTCAATCGATTATGGCCGGCTTTAGGGTGTGAAGCTTTATTTTCCACCGCGGGGTATTTTTCCGGATCCGTAGTGGGCGATAAAGGAAGAAGTAGGAATAATTAACCCGCCCGATGCATTCATCACTTCGATGAGTTTGGTGGTGTAAATATTTAACGTTCATTGTAGTAGTGGCTCACGAGTGTAGCAGATACCATTTAGAGCAAAACCAAACGGTACGCTTTTCGTTCCGCGAGTGTTGGGGGATTTTCGGTTAACTTAGAGCTGCCTAAACCGTGATCGATTCAGCGGGATGGAAATTGGATTGGTTGATCTGCATGATATGAATAAATTTAAACCCTTATTACCACCGTGTTGAGTTGCAGTCAAATTAGGATGATTTTTCGGAAGTTTCTGTTATGTTAATCATCTCTTTTACTACTCGCGTGGTGATGGGTGTTATTTGGGAAAGGAATAACTAGCTCATAATCATGATTTGATGATTACATATCGTTTGGAGAAACCACATGTCCTTGACCACGTTAACTAGCGCTCCTCGAATGACTCACTACTATCGGGTTCCCATGCCGAATGCGCTCGATCGTGAGTTGCTACCGTCTCAATGAGTCATCGACGAAACGGCAGGCACGAAATAATTGAAAATCATGCACCCATATTGATCACATTAATCTGACACCGTCACACAAACCAACTTCAACGCCAGACAGCCTTGGAAGCATGGAAGGTAGGGAATTCACACTGGAGGCTGGAATGCTGTACTTGGGATGAAAGTGAAACCGGACCCAGTAAAGTTAAACCTCCTGTGCGAGTTGCGTTGCGTTGGCTTACCACCACCTCCATGTGTGGGTGTAGTTATTCTCGTTTGTGTTACTAACTCGCTCTATTGAAGAGAAGGGCGCATTGCAACAAAACAATTGAGAAATTCATTCAGGTATGACTTAAAATATGTATCGTTTGGGTGTACAACTGGTTTCTATTGGTAACCTCCATGTTCCATGAATCACTAGGCGTCTGGAAACTTTATTTATGAGTGAAGCTTTATTTTATGTCTCAATAGTTACCAAATTTGGCATTTATTTGTTCATATATTTTTTTTGCTTCACAATTTTTGGCATTCAAAGGTTAACTTGTCTCCTGGCAGCTGTGAACGTGCGCACAACTTTTGTACGGTGGTCACGATCGCGCTTGAACTTGACAAATGGGATTGCTCTTGTATGTCCTGCAAATGGGAAACAATCGATATTGTTTCCAGAGCTACAGAGGCTGCTCGTGGGCCTCGCGTCGATTATTTATTAGGGCTTCCTTCTCTTTAACCGCAAGATCCTTCTTTGAATCTACGAAAACTAAAGCTGAAGCGAAAGCCACTGACCAACAAGCGGCCTAGCGAATTACACTTTTCTTGCTGCGGTTTTTCGAACGTTGATCTGCTGGACCAAAGGGTAGGACCGCTTCCATGGGCCATGGGGAACGGTTCTGGGGTTGGATGTAAATACCTCCGCATGCAAGCAGCACTTTCACCTTCGATTATGAAATATGTTTACCACCCAAAACTGTGTGTCGGAAGGGTATCTCTGAGTGAAAGAGGTTTAAATTCGATTTCGATTTTAATAAAACGATAAAAAAATGTTTACCGCCCTGAGCGAGGATGGAGTAACCGAACGGATGGTGAGTGGGAAAATTAACTTGCACATTCGCGAAAAAGATTGGCACGATCGTTTAAATTACAGGTAGGTCCATTGGTTTCGGAAGTGTCAAAAATGTTTAAAACATAAAAAAACAAATTTAACACCATACAGGCTGATGATTGATGTTTCACAGTCTGATGTGAATGAGAGTTTTGTTCGGGTGTAATGTTTAAAATTTTACGCTTCACGGTTACCGACTCCTGTTCCACCTTTTTCTTTCCTGTGCTTGTGATGGCATCTCGGCTTCTTACAGCTGCGTGATGTATTGTTTTAAATTACAAACATTAAAAAAAATCAGCGAAACACAGGTGGCAATTTATGGTTTTGTAAATGAAACGGTTCCGGCCGTCAACTCGCTACTCAGTTTAACGAACGTTGAATTATAACGAAGACGTTGAATTATTCTGTTTTGTGCCCGACTGTATGTTAAATGCGACACAGCAGGTGTGCAATAATTAAATACCGATAATTTGGATTCATTAACGATGGCCGTTCTTCATTGAACGGCTTCTATTGATAGGGAAGTAATACAATTTCCGCATTCGATGGAAAGAGTGACCACCCGCACTGCATGCTGTCGTCGATGAAGCGAAACAATTGTACACAACAACGCATGGAGAAAAACAATGGAAACATGTTCAATGCTACTCTGAAGGTTATGGACATAAGATCTCCCTCCGTGTTGGTTAATGCTTGTTCGTTAATAATCTAATTGATCGTAATTTTCTTTTGAAGAATTTCCATGGCGGAAGCAAACGAATACTGTTTGTTAAAAGGAATAATAAAACTTGAAGGAGATAAGTTTAAATATTTTTCAAACGATCAGGTTTGTGTTTAGACTGTTATGTGATTCAGGTCACAGGAGCGGCCCAATATTGTCAAAACCACTCTCAACATCAGTGATATCATCGAACCAAACAATGACTACGTGCAATTACCGTCCCATAAATGGAGACTACGATTTGCATAATAGACGTTTGACGTGTGTTGTGTCATGTGTTCCAAATATTCCAGCTTCACCAAAAAGGTGACAGTGTTGCCGGAGGCTGTCAGGTTAGCTTGTGCCCAACTGCTACCGAAGCATTCCAGACGACAATTGAAGATAACGGGAGCGCACGCGTATTATTCAACATCCTAAGCTTCCACGGAATTGGGTGCGTCCTTGAAAGCCGCGGACAATAAGACCATCCGGACATTGATTTTATAAAAGTGATTGCGTAAGAGTCACGATTTGAGGTGATGCGTATCGCTGTATCGGGAATATGCGCACGGTTTTTGATCAACAGCGAAGTAAACTAGTGGTAGGGATGGAAAGAGAAATCCGGTTCCGGTGGGAGAAAGTGTCGCATTCTCGTACGGGTACGATCGTGCTGCTGTTGTGTGCGGTCGTGATGTAATGGTATGGTGATCATGTGAAATCCCACGTTCGTCGATCGAGATCACATTCGATGGGAATGCGTGAACCATTTTGTCGTTGTGTGTTGTTGTTTTTTCTTTACTCCACGTACGTGACAGCATGGTGTAAAAATTTAATGGTTCATTAATTTCGTGATCCAAACTGTTTCAATGGATAAAGAAAAGGAAAGATACTTCATTTCCCTTTGTCTATCTGTGCCTTCAAATCTCTTTCAATTCCTTGTGGTCGACTAAGGCCAGTGGACATCTGTACGATGCTTCAGATTACCATCTGTGACATGATCGTACACGGGGCACACGTTTGCCCTGCGGACCATCATCAGTGACATCGATCAACACAACATCAACCGCAGGGAGGAGATTAAAAGATGAAGCAATTATTGCACACCATTGCAACGAGAGAGAAGCAGAAAAAACGGAACCTCCTGGCAGGTAATTGTGCATCGTCAACTACAACGAACGCGACGGGCATTAATGTTTCAATCGGCGCACAAGACCACAAAACTCGATCCGGTGTGTTGTGTGTTGTTTTTTTTATTTATTCATTCCAAATGGTTCTTTCTTAGTTTGCTTGAATCGCGCCATTGTTGCGCCATGTCAGCCGTTTGTTAACGTTTCATCAACGCGCGATGTCGCTTGTTTGCCGCTGCTACAGATTGCCCTGGAGTGCTCTCGAGCGTGATTGATGCTGTTACTACCGTTTGCAGCTTGTCGGTTGGGGCCGACGTTTTTTTTCGCTGCGTTCTCTAAGCTGCGTACGCGCACCACCGATGATTGTGCTAGCTCATGCACATGAAGACGGCGAAAGGATTTGGAAGGATGCTGCCTCCGTATGAGACCCTCACGCTTTTGTTTGGGGTGAGTTTCTCCAACGAGTACGTCGAAAAAAAAAGAAGATTGGTATGGCATGAAGTACATTACAGCCCTAGCTGCTGGTGTAGTTGATGCGTGCGCACTTGGCAAAAGTGGAATATGGCATTTTTAGCAACGCCTAATAGTGCAGCAGCGCACTTAACAACAGCGCTCTCACCTTGGTGTAGATGGATAGCGCAAAAAAAAGAAGCTGTTTATCGTCTTCACGGTGATTTCTTCTAGTAATGAGCATGCGTTTAAGGTACACAAATTCCACAAGGTTACAGTATGAAGCTTTTCAAGAATTAAACACTGGTTTGGTACTTTTGCCGACACTCCGCTCTGGTTAAGTTCGTTTTTATTCACCAAACTTTGGTTCTACAGTGAGAGAACAGGATGTTTTACTCTTGGATAAAACTCTGCTCTGTAATTATTAAGTAAAAAAATGAAAAATACGTTTAAATCAAAGCTCATATTTTAAACATTACCAAAGCTTTAATGTAGCTGATCAGCTCGCTTTAAATCGTCGATCACAAGAATGATACATGAAGCGTGCTTAATTTCGTTCATCTAAAAGCCAATGCTTTTAACTCACGAAAACTGTTTTCCACCTTAATGAAGCTCGTCTTGCAGTCCATCTTCCTTTCGGGTGGAAATTAATTCGCGCATTGCAATTTTGCCTCGCGCGTGCAGCTATCCAGCCTTGCTTTTGAAGGGCAGCTTCGGTCCATCTTTTGCATTAGCTCCTTTAGAAAGCTAATCAATCATTAAATGCGTCCATAAGCGTTTTTAACGATGGCGCCTACACGGTAAGCATAAAGAGTGTGAGAGTGATGTAGCGGAGAGCAATGAAAAAACTAAAAAACCAAACTCTGGCGGGATTTTACGCTGCACTGACCACAGGAATTTTCCACTCCTGTGTACCCACCGGTGTCCCAACGCTTTCCCTCCACCGATGGAGTATTTACGAACGGAGGAGAAAATGGAAATGTTTTCACGCAAAAAAAAAAACAACAAACGGCTCATTTTCGCATTTCACTGTGTAACTGCTGGTGGCCGTTTCCCAATAGCGTTCGTTTGTCATCGTTTCGTTTGAAGAACCAGAGGAAGAAAACCAGTCCTCTAATTCCAGCTTGTTCGTGTGTTTTTTTCAGTAAAAGGTGGAAGAAAATTCAACCTCCCTTTCGTCGCCTTTTGCTTTGGGGATAATTTTTAAACCCCGTCAACATCGAAACCATCCATAGGCTGCAGTTAAGAAATCATTAAAATGTCACACCAGTCGCAACAATGACTGGTGGCAGGGTGAAATGGTGGACAACCTGTTAGTGTCCCTCACCGGGAAAGGGGAGCTGAAAACACAGCAGGTCTGTAAATTTTGGCCGTTTTCGGCGTTTGCTTCTTATTTTCATTTTCCACCTTGCCCCCCGAAAACAAAAAAAAATGTCAAGCGAATGTCATGCTTTCTTGCACTTTCGCTGGTACTTTCGGACGAGTTTTCCATCCGGTTCCGCTTACATTTTTGTGACACAGGTAAGAGTTAGATTGTTGGGAGGCAAAAAAGGGAAAGAAAAAAAACACTTTGTCCATATCTAAGCTATACTTACCACTTTTGTGATTCAATTTGAGAAAAACGTTTCCCACAAAGGCAATTTAGTCGACGTAGTTTTACTGAACACTGAGTGCACTGTTTAATCTTCACACTCGTCGAATTTGGTGTGAATTTGTTCTGAACTTTATCTTTTTCTACAATCACACTACGCTATCAGCAAACAGCTGTCAAACACTTGCACTTTCATTTGGGGAACGATCGACGCAGACGTTTCGCCACAAACAAAAACAGAAAGAGATCCAACTTTTCGCACTTCTTCCACTAGCCGGTTTTTTTCCTCCCTTAAAGAGCACGAGCTTCGCGAGTTTACGTTCACAAATATGACGAAGAGTCTGCAACTTTCGCTTTCGTTGCAATCTCCACAGAGAGCTGCGTGGAGCAGATATCTCCGCTTCAGTCACTGAAGGCACTATCACTTGGCAAACAAAAAATTCACATAAAACTTTTTAAAATGTCACAGAAGTTTCTGGGTGAATTCTGAACGATAGTTCAAACAAAATGCTAAGATCGTTGTGCTTGATCGAGAGCAACAACGATCAACATCGAAATCGTACGCCTCGCAGTGGTGTCGATGGCGTTGCGTGTGTTGCTTCCAGCGTGTCCAAGCGCAGACTGACTCTGATCGACGCCGGTAGATAGAAAGGCATTCGCGCAGCCTTCGCAGTGTTTCAGCCTGCAGCTTGAGGTACCCACCCGGACCGGAGTCGTTCGCAGCGATTCGGTTACGGTGCACCACCGGTGGGGAAGCACGTGAAGCATAATGGAGAACCCCGGGGGGAAGGGAGTTCGGTTGTTTGGAGCTTGGACGACTTCTTGGGAGACTCCCGGAGCTGTGTGTGAGTGTTGCGTGTTAGGGCGAGGGATCAAACGAATTGTGGAGTGATCCGTTTCTTATTGGGAGTCTTTGATGGATGTTAACGAGCATCTAAAGAGGTTATATATGCATCTTTATGTCTATTGAAGTTTGTGTGGTCCTAGTGCAAACCCCAGCAATAGAAGATATAGACAAGTTATAGTTGACTGTTGATGTTATCTTCAATCAGGGCGTTTGATAGATAAACTATTTTGGATATCCACACATCTTCGTGATACTTCATTACTCATAATGCTAATCGCTTAGAGAAAGCAACAGAAAAGTATTCGTAATTCGGTCCCTCCAGGGAGATACCCGCAAGGTGAGTTTGCGTCAGGATTCGTAACGTGCGACTCAAACCGTAAACTGTACATGATATAACGAATGACACATGCTGGATCTGCACGAGAGACTTAAACAATCTGTGGCGCACGGAGGGAAGTCGGTTAGGATCGGCGAACCGAACGACTCTCAAGGCCGTCGACATTTTTTCCATTGGATCTCTAAACCAACGTGGTTGGAATGTTTGTTAAAGGGGGCTGTACCGACGGGGAGCCTGGAGGTTTGAGTCGACCAACGGCAGTGCATTAGAGCCGAATTCTAGCCTAATGAATCGTTACGCCGAATATGAAGGGTAATGCTCAGGAATGCCTTATTACACATCGTCTTATCGTGTGCATCAGACTAATTTGGATGGAATTGTTTTTTTCTCCCTCTTTTCCAGAGGTCACCAAAGTTAATTGGATTGTCATTGAGAGGTACTTTAAATGTTGGTTATGATTTATCGTTGTTCAGTATCTTCAACTTCCAGCCAATTCAATTTGTTGGTGGCCTCATGGAAAAGTACTACGCCGGATCGTACATATTGGAACTTTCTCCCGCGGCGATGTAACTGCCGGGGATGAGCTTTTAAAGTTCGATTATGAGATTTTATTCAGCCCGGGTTGGGTGTCGTCATCTCACGATGGGCGATGATGGGTGTAGTTGAGAAACGATGTAAAAGAGAGATTTTAAAACACATAATAATAGTCGTATGTGTACTAGCGTTTACTTGTCACGAACACATTACATCGCATTGTACTTATGATGCTTTGCGTTTTTCCGTAAACTTTAGCTAAACCGTTGAATCACTCTAAATAATCGAAAAGAGTTGTTGAGAGAAAAGCAAGATCAACAGGTGACGCATATGGTGCAGGTGTTGTGAAACGTTTGAAGTGACTCCCCAAAAAATGTGACCCACTGCTCCTTATTTTCCTGGTATCAAAAAAAAAAACAACAAACACACATCAACTGCGTAAATTATGGTTGGTGAGTGTTCTTTTTCGTCCGTGTTTAATTATTATCATTACAGCTGAAACTATTGGGGCTTAAGGAGGCTCCAACGATACGCAAAATTGCAACATATTTCTTCATTGATTGACCTGGCGCAGAGTGGTACAGACGTCCCATAAATTGTATGATCTACCCTCTTTGCAACGAAACCAGAGTTTATCACTGCACATCGTGTATTTGTTTTCTTGTTTTTTCTTTCTGCAATCAGCTCAATCGTCAGCAACCACCGCAATCGATAACCGGAGAAGATTGAGATCGAAAATCTGAAGCGATCTGATCGATCGTCAGATGATCGGTAATGTATTGCGACACTTTGCAACGATGCATCTCGATACGACTACGAAGTGAGTCTAGAGATTGAGATAATTCCAAAAAAACGAACATGCAAATATCCATCCATTCATACCGCCGTGTACTCACATTTCGCAACAACACCGTCTCGCTTCTTCACCTGCGTTTCAACCAAAAAAACCGCATAATTCGATTGCGTGAGAGTAGGAGTGTGAAGGGGGAGGATGATGCGCCGTAGACGGGGAAGGGTAATTCGGGGGCATCATTGTTGATGGTCTATCTTTTGGCAGCGTGTGTTTTCTGATCTTTCGATCAAACCACATACTTTGGGGAGGCGTTTTGTGGGAGGTCTTGCTGATACCGGTGCGCCTTGCCGTGTTGCTCATGAAGCAATAGAGCAGGTGATCATCCCTTCTTGTGGGGGGAGGAGGTGTAAAAAGCAGCTCAATTTCAATCCACCCTCGTTTCACACTATCCTATGTTGCTGTACTGAACCATGCGAAACAAAGTTCAATATTTAGAGGTTTTGTGGGTGTTGTGCTTGATTGGGGTGGATCTTTGTGATTCGGTCGGTCGCGATTATGTCATCGGTGGTTGGGTGGAGTGTGTAAAGAGGCCAAAAACACAATAGAACGCCCTGAAACGCGAGCACTTCTCATGTCAAGAAGCAGAACATGAGGAAGAGGTTTTCTTTTTCTGTTGAAGATGAGCAACTTATTATGCTCGCGGTGTTTTTTCTGCATCTGTCGGATGCGAATTATGATCGCGTGATTGAACTTAGTATCTCTGTTGGCTTTACCGTCAAATATTGTGCGATAAGCAGTAGATGCATTTGTGCATGCGAAATGGAGGCATGTTTTGAGAATTTACATAAGCAACTAGAGATTTTTTTTTTAACAAATTTTAACTAACCCGATAAATTACGCTTTTAAAGTCATGCTACCCGTTTTTAATAGATAACGTTACTTAGCAGTTTTTTTTCACCCAGGAAACCTTCAGATTTTGCATAAGGTTTCATAGCCCAACCGATATGTTCTATTACGCACCTTCGAGTATTTTTTTTCTTCGTCGCGACGTCAATGCAATAGCGTACATCTAACTATATTGTACGTACACAAATGCTCAGACATTACACAAGGTGTTAAATAAATTGGCCGAAAGGGTAACGGCGAAAAACACAAAACACTCCTGAACACAGACGAACGGAATGGTCTAACTGTCGGAAACGGAACGATGTGTGGTGTTGCAATGTGTTTTTTTGCTTGTTTTATGTCAGCTGAGCATGATTTCGTACGTGGTCGTTGAGGTAATCGTCTAAAGAAGACGGAGCGTTTAGCTTGGGCATAACTTAGTGTACTGGGTATGTGAAGCATTTCTGGACATTTGTTGGCGTACTGGAGGTAGTGGAATATGAGTATATTTGTTTATTTATATTTCCATGAGTGTTTATTCATATTATTAGTTAATCTTATTATTAATGTTAGTGTCAGTTATTTATACTCTACTTACCAGTGTCAACCATGTCCGATGCCTTTGCTTCACACAGCTTTTTCCACAGACATTTAAACTATTTAAAATGAAAAAGCCTGATTGCGGATGCGATATTGCATCGCTGCTTAACGGGCAACTATAGACAAACACTTGTGGTCCCTCGTACACTGCAACTAAAGCGCATTCAGCATCCCACGCGGTAAAAATTCGAAAGCACCCAGCCATCAAGTGAGCCGAGGATCCGGCAGGAAATTGGGAACCGCTCTCATAATCTTTGTAATCGACCGCCTCAAACCCAAGAGAGAGAGAGAGAGAGAGCTACGAAGCTGTTCCCACGAGAGCGAGAAAGAACGCACCAAAACGGAAAGACAAAAGAAAACCGGAACGAACTGTAACGAAACCACGCAAAAGCCGCAAATTAACCTGCACCGTGGCACCAAGAGGGAGCGGAGACTGCATCACCCCCAAACCATGGAGAGATTTCCCGCGGTGAAAAATTACATATGATTTATGCTTCTACGGTGGGCCCCACATTGCTGTGCTGTTGATGCAGGTGCTGCTTGCGAGGTGGACAGCGCCCAGTTGTTGCGGTGTGCCATTGCGTGCTTAGGTCCAACGCAGTCAAGCCGAACCGATGATCTGCAATCGTTTGCGATCTATACTATTATCTGTACCGGAGCGGTGTGGTCTGCTAGATCGGGAACGTCCGAGTGCTTTGAGCTATCTGGCCCTAAACGGTTGAGGTAAAAGCAAATGCCATAAAGTAGTGGCTCTCGTGTGAGTCGCCACCGCATGTCGTGCATGTTTAGCCTCTGCTAGCGCTTCTACTTTTGGTCTATTTTAGTCGCTTAAACTTTCTTTGTTTATGTATTTCTGCAATTGTTATCTTGCTATCTCCTGCGCCCAGTGGCGTGGTTTTGTTTGTGTTGTGCAGTTCTTTCCTTCTTCCATCACGAAACCGGCACTGTCACTGATCTCTTGTTTCTCTCTTTATTCAACAGAAAAGAAGCATTCCAGCCCCATAGTAGAGTAATGGGAGAGGAGTTTCACCGTGAAACCTTCTCTTTCGTAGCGTGATAAAACACACTAATGACCGAGTGCAGCCTTATTGGCGGCATCCTTCTGGGTGGATGAAAGGGTGGTTGGTGTCTTGGCTAAACGTGATCGCACTTCTGCTTTTGGACGCGCGGTCTCGGCTCGACTTCACTTCCGAAAAACCTGTTCTCGAGGGCGTTCCAACCGTTGGGCACGGTGGAGTGAAAGTTCGTGGGCACAATTCCTGTAGGGCGCAATAGGAATTCCTCACCCCACTCCCTCCCGCACCATTTACTTTCCTTCTGCGTTGTTGTAGGCTATTGGGGCACCACACCCATCTCAGTGGCGTAGTGGAGTGCAAGCATTACGAAATCATCCGCGATACGAAAAGGAGAGATGATTAAGGCTTTCCAGCTGGAATTTACTGTGCGCCTGTGGGTCTGGGTGTGCGATTTTGGTTTCCCAAAAAAGGCCACAGATGCATCGGTGAAGCAATACGCTAAACGTAATTCCCGCTGGAAAGGATATTCTTCAGATCCAGAAGAGGATCGATTTGATGCGCGCGATGGATGTGACGAAACGGTGCGACTGGACAGCATCGTATTGATGCCGTTCGGTGTCGGAGATTACGCGACCGCTGCGTTACTTCGTAAGGGAGTGTTTGCGCACGCATTCCAGGAAGTTTGTGGCACATAAACCGCACACACGCACGTGTTGCGTAAGCGATGTAGCGTATGATCCTTGCGATAGATGGATGAAAGAAGGTGGAGCAGAAGGAGGAGGAGGCGGAGGAGTGTATCCCGAGGATAAAGCAGTGTTCGCAAAACACGCTTATCGCATCGTGCGGAATGTGCGGACAAAACGCCGGGGACCCGGTTTCTAAGACACGACAGCGGTCTAATCGATTCGGCATGTGCGAAGTGGGTAAAGGGGGTGAGTGTTTTAAACCGGATTGTGTCGCACAGTTTGATGGCGATACGTCGCCGGTTGTCGTCTGTCTGCACGCGGATATTAAGCGGCGTGATGTAATATGGTCATTTTGAGCGTGACGCGCACACAGTGGTTAATGACGATCCTAACACACGCTGTCAGTGCGCACACCAATTATCACCATTCTGATGCTGGTGTATTACCATTTGCAGCAGCATCGCGACTGGAACTCGAAGGTTAGCAGGGACTTCTTGCCGTAGAATGGTTTCGTTTCGAAATTCGTTGCTGCAGGTAATGAGAAGCACTATTTAGGTGGCTAAAGATGAAATGATTTCCATTTCAAATAGATAACTTTCGTCAGAGGTCTACACTGGTAGTGCGATCGGAAACAACTGGTGTTTTATGAATTATGGATCATTTCCCGGTGACATTATTGGAGGACAGCTATAACGCTTTCTTGGCGAATCTCTCAAGATCTTCGGCAGCGTGTGTATCTCTGCAACCAATATCAGCAAATTACGATTGATCACCAATCAAATACCTGCTTTAACAGGCATTCGTCGAGAGTTCCAGTACGGTACGCCCAGCTCCACAAGTGATACTCAATCAAATAGTACCACGGTGCCAAAGACAACGATCGGTCGATCGTAATAATGTTGCAGAGTGATTGTGGAAAGCTTTGGAGCGATTTTATCACTCAATTAGCAGTTCTATTATAAAATGCCAATAGAAATCTCACCCGTTGCCGCTTGATCATTCCCCATCGGTGTACAATGTTGTGCCATTTTAGCTGTTGAAATTGTGCTTTGTTACGCGAACTTTCCTCCAACCGGATTCCGGAATAGACAATCTCCTGTTTTATTTTTTTAACCTCAGTTAAGCGTTTGCAAATCGCTTGCTATTAAGACGCTATTAGTTTGAGTGAAAATTCACTTTCAATAACGAAAATGAGGGGGGCAAATATTTCATACTGCTCCTAATTTATTACCGTTGAGTGGTTTGTTCCATCGTGGTTCCGTTGGTGCTGCGGCAATAGTCGTCTAAAACCCCTCAATTAAATCCTCCCGGGGCATGATGGATCACGGTGCCATCGATGCCCGGAGGTTAAGGGTCAAGTTCAAATTATCGTATTTTTTTTGTTTTGCTTTTGATCGAGAATGTGATGAATATCGAAGGTTTCCCCAAACGGTAATGCTTTTGCCCTTGCGAGTAGCGGTGCAATAGGACGGATCGCATAAAGTTTCGGCTGGAAGGGTGGCACAGTTTAAAGATGAACAACGAGCTCTAACTGTTTCGAACAGCTTCTCCAGTTGAGGTGGGGGGTTCGTCGCTTGATTGCAGGCGATGCGCTTGACATTGAAGTCTTTTGTTCACGTTCGCTGGTCGTCGTTGTGATTTAGTTTTGGAGCTCGTGGACAAACGGACAGCAAAAGGGAGAGTGAGATTTAAACGTGCAATCTTCCTTCCTTTCTCACCTGCCTGTCTCTACTAGGTGGAGAATTGGTGTTTGTGATTGAGCTATTTATCTCTTTTACTTACGCTCAAGGTTCTGACGGTTCTGTTGCAGACACCGGATCTGAGGACGGATG
The DNA here is from genome assembly GCA_000349025.1 of Anopheles minimus. Lineage (NCBI taxonomy): Eukaryota > Metazoa > Arthropoda > Insecta > Diptera > Culicidae > Anopheles > Anopheles minimus. The sequence continues at coordinate 834,536 of KB663721.1, forward strand.
CAAGGAGTGCCAAAAGGGGTCTCAATTGTTGTCTATTGGAGGCATCGAACAATACCCTTCCAGTGATGGATCGATTGAGGTACAAAAAAGTACAACCGGGGCAAGGAAAGCGATGCTATAGATCTAAAGATCTGATTTGATCGTAATATTTATATAAATAGTACATCTGATTTGTGAGCCTGTTGCACTACGACATTTATAAACAAGCAGCTATCAATGTGAAAGACTCCAGGTGCAGAGGTGCATGCAGGAAAACACCATCCATGCCACGTTTTATTGAACCATCTCGAGGTTGCTACCCGGGCACCCTTCACCCATCCACCACCCCCGATCGGTCGATTGGAAAACAATTGCTTCCGTTGGGCGGACGATTGAACCGAGGCACGGCAAGGAAATAGATATTGTTACCGGTCCGTCGTTCAAGGCGGTGTTGGTGACACGGTCAACAGTCACCGTGTAACGCCGATCGCAACCAACCATTTTCCGGTGCTTGGTGCACAACCGCCCGGGCCAAGGTAGCCAAACGATTGCTTTCTCCTCGAACGAATACACCGTGTTCCGGAATATAGTTTTTTCTTCTTATTTCCATGTTTACTTCAAAATATGTTCCCAACTTTTTCTCTTTCTTTCTACTACTACTCCCGATCGGCTCCACGTCGGCGAAGGAAAGTAAAAGTAGTCAACAGTCGAAATATCCTGACAAGGTTTGTGATCTGATTTTTCGTAAGACATTCGGGAGGCTTGGCCGTGCGTGAAACCGATCCAATCCGCATGCCATCCGATCGCTCTCGGTTTGTTCGGTTTTGTCGTAAAGTTACCTTAGTTGCCCCCTCGACCTGCGCCACTGCGTACGTCCTGTAGGTGAGCACGGGTTGGTAACATTACATCACCACCTGCGCCTTTGCCTGGCCGGTGCATTTGTAGCCGATTGGAGATTATATACATTTACCCTTTTTTTACCGTGGCTTTGGTTGATGTCGGTACGGAAGCAAAGCGTATTTTTTATTGGCCCAGGAACACGCCACGAAAGACGACGTTGTAAAGAGGTCAATCCAGAAGAATCGATTCAATGGTAGTTAAAAAAGCATTTGTAAACGAAATGGATATTTTATATGAATCCCTTTGATGGAAATATTTCTCAATAATCTTTCTTTCTCTCTCTCTGGTAGTTAATGAAAACATTGGCTGTTGGTTGTGGTTGCCAATCAAACGCGTTTAGTGGTTTCCCACAAAAAAGCACCTTAAGCAATAAATGCGAAAACGTTAATCTATCGGAGGCATGACTGTTAAGCCATAATTGCAAGATGCATTATAAACAGCAACAGAAACCCCGAAAAAACAGTGTCCCGCACTGGGTGTGATGCACTGGAATGTTTTCATTTGGAGCGTATTAAAAATTCTATCTGTTTTTCTTGGATGCAACATGCGGGTTGCAACATCCGTTGCCCAGTACATAAAGACATTAAAAGAAAATGAAACTCAAAAGACAGAAAACAACGGTCAATTGTCAGCAACAAATTTCGACCATTTCACACCGACCTGACATGAGTCGTGCGATAGGTTGAAAAAAAAATGGCACAGTGGGAAAAAAACAACAAGAGCGCAGGGTCCGTCTCGAAAAAAAAAAAGATGGATAAAGATGTTACTGCGAGTTTGGAAATAATTTTACGAGCTCAATTATGATAAGACGGAGAATAAAATCGGTCATCATAAAATTGGCTCCCACGTAGAAATAGGGATTGTTCACGTTCCGCTGGTGTTTGAGAAGCCAACGGTCAATTCATTAGCCATATTTCCTCATTCGCTGCGAGCGCTCGGCTTATGTTGACAGATTTTATGGCACCGAGCTTTAGTCGGATTGCTTGTGCTTTCCCGAAACATGTCGCTCGGTTTCCACTGTTTCCACTCCTCACTGGCACCGAAGTCAATGAACGTGTGGCCGCTTGATGCGAGCGAACTAAGGGAAATAAATTTCCATTCGTTAATTTTACTAGCCTGGAAAATGTGTACACTTTTCTTCGTGCAAGCAAAGGCCGTTGCGAGATCAATGATTTTGGCACGCTTTTACATGGACCGGGGCAATGAGGGGAAGTAATGAGCGTGCTGAAGGGAGGGGGAGTAATCCCACAATGTTTATCCTTTTCGTTTCATAGCGCTAAACGTGCATGGCCGATGGGTTTGCTGATATTTGCTGCACTTGTTTATCGTGTGATTAAAACTTATTATGCAGATATTCTGCTTGGCGTGCCGGGAGGAATTAAAAGGTGTGTGTGTGTTTGAGAAGCGAACGAGCACACACACAATGGATTAATAACCCTTGTCTTGTGGCATCAGGCGTCAATTAATTGATTTTTCTTGTCGCATCGTAACATCGCTCGCTATTATTTGCTCATCGACACACCACACAACGCAAAATGATGGTTAAGCAAAAAAATGCATTTTCCACTGCATCGCGTGCGATGGCGGCGACTTGCCTTTATTAAGATGGAAAGAAAGAAATGCTTTTCAGTTGGGAGAAGAGAGAAATTTCCGACCCGCTTAGTAGCGGGGGGAAAACGTTCAAAAGGGATGAATATTTAATATATCCAATATTGTTAGTTGTTTTACGTGATGTTTTCACTCTTTCTTCAACAAATTCTTCTCTGTGTCGTTCGTGTCCAAATAATAACGCAACAACATCTTAAAAACTGGTGGGGCGTAATATTTGGATAATGCGAAAGGATTGAGAAGGTGAAGGTTCCGGAGGTATCTTTCGAAACACTTTCTCTCTTCTTTTGGAGGGAACGTCCCCGAACACTCAGTTACCGAAATTTGCGTTGTGTTGGTACGATCAAGAAGCTCGATCAATGGAAAATAGTTTAAGTAGGGTTGAAGGTTGCCACAGGCTTTATGTTGAGTATTTCATGAATGTATCTGTCGCATTTTAAAATTGTTTCCCCTTCTGCTTAGTGATGGGAAAAGTTAAAAAAGGGAGGTATACATTCATTAATGCCTTGAAAGAAAGGGAACTTCTCCTACAGGAATTTAAGCCTGGTTAATTATGGCTCGATCGCCGATAAGAACGATATTGGAACGATTCAAATGTTCAATCAATCGTTCATTGGCACGATGATTGGAGTGATCAGTCATAGGAGCAATATTTTGTGCGATCAGTCATAGGATCGGAAAGATCGCTCAAATAAACGGAACGATCGTTCATAGGAACTTAAGAACTAAATTTAGAGCGATCGTTCAGAGGAAGGGAGCGATCATTTTTTGGAACAGAGTAATCAGACCTCTTCACATTTTCGCATCGCAACTCCAGCTTTTTGCTTTTTTATGTAGATCCTCTTCCTGAAGGGAAACATCGAGTTGATGGCATCATCATTTATTTGCTTCTCTTATGCGTGCTTCTCATAGTTTTCTCGATAAACATTCGAACTTGCGGTATATTACTTACAGGTAATTATTTTCGAAAGTGAGGAAACCAATTCCGCTTGACATTTACTTCCCGTGTGACCTTTTTCGCCCCCATCGCATCGCAGTGTGTTGTAAATCAATTTTTGCGTGTACCTTATGTCAATATTCGATTTATTTATTTCAACTTGCATTCGTCAACACTTGAACGCTGTTACCGCCGCGGGCCGTACCGGAAACGATGCGAACATGTTTCCCATCGGTGAACTCGATGACATGCGACCGCGGTTGACCACGACCTCTCCGATGTTACGTAAATGTTGCCCTGGTCCGGGGACGCAACGCAAAACGCTACCTGTGCTGTGGGGAGGAGGTTAAGGTTTTGGTGAAGTGTTTTTTTTTAATTTGGGAAAACGATGAAAGAAAGGGAACGGAATTTCTCCGGCAAATACACGAGCGACAGATATGGGTGCCATTTTTCATGATTGAATTTCTTCCAAATCGTTTCGCCCCATGGCAGAAACAAAGCAAAAAGGGTAGGGTTGGCGGTGATATGCAGAGCTGTAGGGTGATGGTTTTTTTCTTCTTATTTCTGCTACCCTCTCGTTTCTGGTTGTGATGAATTTCTCTGGCCGTTTCTGTAAGATGAGTGAGAGAAAGTGAGAGATTGCAGCATGCAGAGAAAATGACGAAGTGGACAAACATAAATCATCATAATAATATTGCGTATTGGTTTGTTTTTGCTGAGAATGGTAGCTTGCAGCGTGCGATAATTGAATAATAGAGTTATGCACGTGAAAGTGCTGCCGACGGCCGCACGGAGCTTTGAATTATTTAAAAAAAACCGTTGCGGAGGTTCCTTTGAAAAGTTCCACAAAGCGGCACTTGATCTTTCAGTTTAGTTTGGGAAATGCTCACTCACATTTATAAACTAATTTGACAACATTAAAAACTGGGAAACGAAGACACACAGTTCCATATTCCCCCAGGAAGGACTGTTCACATTTCAGGAGCTTTATGCCATCGATATCAATCCCTCGGGTGCAAACATAAAAACCGGACCATTATATACCACTGGCTGTGCGATGCCCTACGTGAAGTCCCACTGGACCAGAGAGGGTGCAGTTTGCGGGTCACAATACCGGATTTAACCGCCATTCGTGTACCGGTTTTCGGAGGCACACATTGCATGGAGTTGTTGCATGTTTGCTTGCCGTCTCGCTCTGCGTTGCATTGCTTGCAGTGGTTGAATTTTACGCGCATCATTGCATCACTTGCGGCAACTTTGGAGAGCAAACTAGACAGATGCAGTTATGTTAAAGCTTACCGTTTTTCGCGTTTACAGAACCGAATCCAACGCAAATTCAAAATTTGTAACTCGAGCGACATTTTGTTGCGGGCGGTGAGGAAATGTATGACAAACTTACCCAAAGCAATCGGTTCGTTCCTTTCCTGTGGCATGGTTAGGCAAATGTGTTACGACGCATGAGAACTGCATGTACTGTGCTGAATATTATGCAACCTCCGTATCATCTACTTGCATCTTCGCGCAACCCAATCAAAAACCAAACTTCCATTTCATCGATTTAAGATGCTTGCTGAGAAAATTTCGCAACGGAAAACGTAGTCGTTTTGTAGCTCTAGATCGACTTAAAACAATTTGATGCACTTTGTGTGTGCGCGGGCCTCGTAACGATCATCGATTGGGAATTTAAATAAAAGGAAAATACAAAAAAGCTACACTCCGAACAAACGTGCAAACAAAGTTCAATCCCAAAATGACCCAAAAAGAAGCTGGCAAACTGTGTGTGTGTGCTCTACAAACGAACCAATCGATTCGATTGGAAGAATTGGGAACAATTTCAACATCATTATTATCATTATTATCATTGTGGAGTTTTGGGGAAGGTGGTGGGTTGGATGATGCTGGTAATTTGTTTACATACTGGCTATGCAACATGTGCTACTGTTCGGAGATGACCAAAATATCACGCTTTTGCGTGTTGGTTTGCTCAATGATACAGGGTTTCTCGACAAACTGGAATACGGATAAGACCGAGGATCGAATCTCACTCTTAACGTTTCTCCGTAGTGTTGAAAAAGTTCTTCTAGTTGAGTTTATTTAAGAGAAGTGTTTAAAGAGTACGTTTCACATTTCATTTGGTCTCCCTCCTGAAATGTTTCTTCACAAACTCTAAACGTTTATCAAAATCGTCGCTTCCTTCTTATTAAATTTCCTTCTTAAAACTGCTGCAAGTTGCATTTGTTCGATTTTTTTTAACTTAGCTTTTTGAGCTTGGGAATAAATAAATAAATAAATAATATGGAATCAAATTCAAAGGCACGAGCATTCATTCGAATGGCTGGAAGGCCACAATGTCTTGAAAGTCGGTAAAAAATGACAGTTAATTTGAGAGAAAACTGCAAAACCGTCAAGTTTAAACAAAAATTGCAGATTTCTTTATCAATCGTGTTCTGAAACACAATACCAACCATCATACATTTTACACTGTTATTTACCTGCCAAAGAAGATCCACATATTTTCCATTTTATCCGGTTATCCGATAATTCATCATTCCATATTTTAAGTTAACATATTTCAAATTCACAGCATCCAATATCATTTCTATAGCGAACAACTCCCCTGCAATGGCCATAGAAACCGTGCCAGGTTGATGTTTTTTTTCCCTGTTAAGGGGAGAGTGTTTTTCTTTTGCATATCAAATCGTTTCACCCGTTTCGATTGATTTTTGATTGGATTAAAATGTGTGTGTGCTGCCACTGTGTAATACATAATGGCTGTGGCACACAAAACAGATGGATCTTTAATCATATTGGTTCGTTATCGTTATGTTTACAGATGCGTCCACACCGCGAACGAACAATTGAAAGCGAAAACAAATTTATTATTAGATCATCCGTCAGTCGGTAGGCAGCTCGTGTTTTCGTTTGTCCATTGCAAACCAGGTGCATCCCCTGGAAAAGGGGAACACAGACTATTTTTTTTATTTGAGCGTTGTTTTCTTCTTTCATTTGCAGCTCCGTTTCCGAACGATACTGGTCGGTTTCGGATTACAGCGTCAAAAGGGTGTGGGCCGGTGTCGAGTGTTTTGCTTCTCATATTACGTTGATGGATCGATTAATCGGATGTAAAAATAAGCATGGAAAAGGGAAGGAACTATTTGAATGTTATTTACTGATTGATTGGTGTTGATTGAATTTGAAAACCGATCACTCCGACAAAAAGAGGGAAGGACGGTACAGGGAAGTCCTACAGTCTCGGTGGAACTTTGCTTTATTCGTGTTTAATTACAAGCAGATCGTGCATCAGGGATTTGTCGATGAATTCATCAACCCATCGAAACGGAAACCGAATTTTGAGACCAAACGAAGTGGTGGATAATTAATCAATCACGTGTAAAGAAAGAGATGCAGGAAAGCGTTCCCGACTGAAGCTAATGTCTGCACTTGGTTCAATGAAAATGAAAGGTCCTTCTCTCTACCGGGTCCAACCCCTGTCACATTCCGATCAATTAGGGCCAGGGACGTTATGTCATCGGATCCCGTTGCCATTTCCGTTCCGATGCCGGTGTTGCGGGACGGTAATTGAGCTGGCGCCAACGACGAGATGATGTGCCGATCGGTGTGCAATTTAATCCTCGGTTCGTCTTTTGTGCGATACAAATGACAAATTGTGAAACAAGCGAAATGACAACGCCTTATCGGATTCTGTGCCGTTTCAGTCGTTTTTTTTTGCTTCTCTTTTGTGGCGTGACGCGACTGCGGCACGCTAATTGTCAAGATTTCCTTTCCCGGAACGGGAGATACAGTCGTAAATACAAATTAATTTTTGGCGCGGTGTTCAACAGTATGCGGCGTGTGCGCGAGAGAGTGCTTAGATAATATGGAGATGCAGATGGAGTGACACACGCTTTGTACATGGGGAAGTCAACAGGTGGAGATGGGTTTAATTAGGAGAAAATCGGAAACTACCGAACTCGTTACATCATAAAGGGAAAAATGGAAAACATGATTAAAGCCTCTGCATTGCATACATTTAGGCGCATTATTCGATCTACCGTGAGCATTCTTTCACCAACAAATAAAACATTCATCCAACGCCATTTGCTTTGGACACATGTTGCCCACTCAGGTGTCAGCCGTGTAACGGGGGAAGGGTTTTTCCTTTATATTTCGTTCTTGTTTTATTACCTCAAAAAAGTGTTAAAAAATTGAAAACACCCACTTTGCTTATCGTAATCGTATTCGGTGTATAAATGTAAGTTGTATATTCAACGGACGAACGCATAACACAACGCCAAACATGTGGGAGGGATAAAAAAACACAAACTCGTTTCCTGCCATCCTGCTGTCTCTATTGCTCCAGTTGTCTGTGGGATTAGGTTTTCGTTTTCGTGTCTTCCCAAGCGAAAATCGTTGTTCTCTTGTACCCAACAACATTTGTTTAATGTACTTAATGAACATCTCGTTCTGCAGTTTTCTAATGATAGAATGTAGCTTTCTGATGTGATTTTTTCTTTGTTCTTTTTTACAATGCGTTTTCGTTAACGATGAATACGTTTGCATGTGTGTGTTTGTGTGTTTGTGTAATACTAATTTCACTTTATTTATGCAATCGATGGACAAATGTACTGATGTGCGGTGAGAATGAGTTTGGTGAGTTAAAGCTTTTGCGCGACGGTGAGATTGAACAGAGTGTAAATGGTTTGCTTATGTCTAGTTTAGATTTGATCTGATTTTTATAAACATTTTTCCCTATTATTCGGAGAAATGATGTGTTTGTGGTGATCGGAATTGAAGAGAAAGAGCGTAAGGTTTATGATGTCGTCTACATCCTCCTAATCAACGTGCTTCTGTATGGCATTCAATAAGTTTTTTGTCTATACGGCGCTAATAACATTCTAATTCAGCATTTACTGGTGATTAGAGTAGTGAGAGATTTGTAGATAGAATGTTTTTGTTTTCCTTTTTAGTAAGCTCAATCATAGAAATAATAATTTATTTTAATAGTTTCAACGCTACGAGAATGCAGTTCTGTGTGGTAAAATATAAAACATTTAACCGATTATATCCAATAATCTGCCATTTACAGTCCACAGTAGTAAAATATGAAAACAACTTTTGTACACACGCCAAAGAGCGTACAGTATAGGCATGAGTGAATATGAAACATAGTTAACTCGATATCACAATGATTTTACGAATGAAAGTACGAATTTTGTGGCGTTAAAGTTTGATGACAGCGATGTTTTCATCCATTTCCCGTGTGTGAGTGCCTTCACCGGTTGAAACAAGAGAAGACTTTGTAGTGATGATTAGAAGATAGTTTGTTTGTTTTTCTTTTCTAGTTTTGTTCGTACTCTATTCCGGTTTGGTCAATTTCTTTTGCACTTGGAACCACCCCGACCCTTTCGTGTGGTTTTTATCGCGTGTCAATGAATTTGTTTATATCGCCTAACTACGCTGGGTTTTTCTTTTGCTACTTGTTTGCTTATATTAATTATATTTTAACCTTTTAACCTTCCATCTTGCCTTTGATGGTATAAGTAAGTAAGCTTGAGATCACATGAGTGGGAAGAAGTACAGGAGGATATTGGAGCAGTTGATAACGATGGCTGATGGCTTGAACTAAGTTCGTTCGGTAACACGGTTAAACGGTAACTTAAAACGATTGTGAAACGATTTCCCTTCTTTTTCCGCTAAGCTAACGGGCAACAGTAAATATAAGAACGATTTGCAAATTTTCTTGTACGTGTAATGTGAGGAACAAAAACTTAAAGCTGTTCATTGTCAAACAGAGCTGCTTATCCTCTTTCCTAGCCGCACTCTTTTGCCGTTTGCTGCCTTTGACCGCAATTTGATTGTAAGTGGTGTTTTGTATTACGCTATTTAAGGTTACCGTAAACGTTTGGCCTAAATAATTTGACGCTAGCTAATTAACTGCAAAGTGTGTGAGAGAGAGAGGGTCATAAGTGCCTTTCCATGCTAAATCACGTCCTCGCTCGGTTGGTGTTGCTTCGTTCGTTCGGTAACAAGAATAATTCGTTTGCAGTAGTGTGCATAACAAAACTGTCGCTAAACTACGAGGAAAGGATATCAGGCTGTGATGAATATTCCCGCTAGTTCCCGCTAGTGTCCTGCCCTGGAAGTAGACTTTAAACCTTTTCTTGTGCTTACATTTTTTTCTCTATATCACCAGTGCATTTTACTTATGGCGCATTAACACGACACATTAAGAAAGCGAAAAAACATGCATAAAAACCGATTTCATCGTATGGTGTAATTGCACTAAGATCATTAATTGATAAGTGTGTGCAATAAGTGTGTTTTTTTCGTTTAAATTGTGTGCAACTCTTAGTGCAGACTGATCGAATGAAATTGTAATAGCTTAAATGTGAAAAAATATATCAATATATGCCCTGCTTGTTTATAAGCTGTTTTATCTTAAACTATAGCTACCAGCAGCTCAATTTCTGCAGTATGACGCGGTAGTAGCTGTTGGGTTTTTTTTGTTTGCTGAGATTTATCTCTCTAATAAGCAACGTGTCTTTCAGTAAAAGGAAAAGCGATTCAACGGGAACTGTTTGGCTATTCGTACGTATCCACTGTGTACCGCCATTTTGAGTCATAATAATCGCATAGCCTGAAGCCTGCATCTAGAACGAAACTCACGAAAGCTCATTGCCTAGCTACCATCACTTTGTTACATTCTTCTTGTCCACCCCCTTGCTTAAGCCTAGCTCATTTGTTTCCATTTTTGTTCCGACCTGAACTCCATTCTAAACTGAACGTATTAACAAAACCAGTGCTCGTTGTTGATCTCTGTTAGGTAGATGTCGCTTCGCATCGTTTTGTTAGTTTTCCTTGCCTGTTTTTCTACGTTTGGACGGAATTGATCGAGGGGAATGCTTGTTTTCTCCTCGATTTGGCCGATGAACAGTGAAATGTGATGTTGAAAGAGGGAAAACTTGAACGATTTAAAGTCTACGCTAAATCAAGAAGTTACAATGCAAGTTGTTTGTAGCTGAACTATTGAGGATTGTGTTTAACGTTGGAAGCAATGTCCAGAGGAGACGCTTTAAAGGGTAAGGGTCAACCGCTATCGTTTCTAGTTTTGATTAAGACATTAGGATGTCCTACTCTGTCGACAAGCCAGAAAGCTTATGATTGATGATTCCTCGTTTTACTCCGAGAGTCTATTTCTTTTGTATATGTACTTTCTTCTTTCCCTTTCACGCTATTCTTAGTGTTGTCGATTGCATCGTTTTCTTTGTTGGTTGTATTTCTATAGCTAAGATTTGTTATTGTGAAGATGGCTATCTTCGCTGGAAGAAAGTATAAAAGCTTGCAAGTTAACTATTACGAGCGGGATTTTAAAACTTCCTAGCTATGAGAGAGCGAAGGAGAAAGTGGGAAGAAGAGATAATTGAGAGCGAAAGAGTATTGGAATGAATGTCCTCCTATAGTGGCTACGATCGCAGTGGTTCTGTAAGGTAGTAGTATATGTTTGATAAGTTTGTTTGATAAGTGTTTTTTTTGTTGTTATGGTTTACGCTAGCAATGTAAATGGAAATGGAAGTATCAGGAGCTAACCTAGAACACGCCTAGCTAGGTGAGAGGGTGCTACTAATTCGTTCGTTCGCAACAAGTAATGATGATATTCGGTCATCTTCGTCTGCCACATTCTATACATCCTTTGCGTTTGGTTTCACCCTGCTGACATGCAGGGCCTTTTTGAGATTATCCCTAAAGTAGCGCTTCAGGGTAGTTTGGTAACATTACGACACTTTATGCTTCTTTCGCGGATCCCGCCGGGCCAGTTCGGGCGTCGAGTGTAGAGGTAACTCGCGCCACATGATCTACAACAGTGAAAAACTCGTTAGAAGTTGTACTAGAGAAAGTGTATGTGGGGTGTCTGTAACTTACAATCTCCTCGTCGTCGGGAACGCGAGATAGAAGGTCTAGCACCTCGTTGTTGGGAACACTGTGTGGTCGAATAATCCTTCGGCTAAACTTTACCAAACCCCACAGCAGTAACAACACTCTGATGGGGACGTAGTGCAGTACGAGACAGGCAACTAGTAGCAACAGTGCCGTCAGCCAACTGAGCTCTGGCACGGAGAAGTTGAATGTACTAGAAGAGAATAAGAGAGAGGTGACGTTCATGAAATCTTCTTCCAAAACGCGAAGAACAACAAATGGTTTGGTACTTTTTAACACTCTCTCCCAGTGATGCTAGAAATCCGATCGTATTCTGTACACTCTGGGACACTTCCTGAATTGCCTGTAGGCGTTCCTTGATTGTTTTCTTCTCCTCCTGCAACAACAGTAAGGTTAAACGATTATTAATTATAAATAATAATACCGAATGTTGGAATGCTACGATTGCTTACCTTTTCCTTGTCCTCCTCATCTTCATCATCGCTCGCCACGTCGTACTCGTCCGCCGTCGATTGGGACGAGCTTCCTGTAAGCCATCGAATTAACCAGTTCCTAACATCAAGCAGAGGCGAAAAACAAACAATACAGCGAGGGTTAGATGGACAATCGCGATGTATAATTAATGATTCACGGTTGAACGCTTGCGTGTACAAACAAGATGACCTTCGTTTCGATTTCCGCTCACCTGCATCCTATTTGCAACCTGAACAAATATCTAACAAACACACACACAACCACTCATAACCGTTTACTTACTTCAGCAAGTACAGCAGTGCCATGGCCGGTATGGTGGAGATATCGAACCAGATGCAACCACAAACCCATAAAACCAGCGCTATAAACGACCGTATCGGAGATTCCCATTCGAAACAGCTCCTGAAACAACCGTGTGAGTGTGGGAAAAACGGGAGAAAAACATTAGTATCCGCTAGATACATCCGGAACCGGGCATTGTTTAGTTTGTTGAGGGTGAGATTTTATTTGTATCGATTCCGGTTTCGTTGCACGGTAACAAAACACGGTCTAAATTGATAATCGAATCTTCAATTCTTTCCCAGGGGAAACGTTTGAATTCGGTTTTATCATTGATAGGAATCGTAAATAATTCTCCAGTAAAACGGGATGAAATTGTACCATCAATGTATTTGATCGCACATTTACGACGGTGCACAAAAGGAGTGGAATCAACGATGGATAAAGTATGTCTTTCAATGGGTACCAGGCGCCTCCATTTCCAAAGGTGCATCTTGTAAGACTGGGAGGAATATGAAAAGAATCAGAAAACAAATTCCAGCAATAGCAAGGGAAATCTGCATTAATTATTTCACGGGTAAAAGAGCATGCAAAATCATCGCATTACGACATATTTAGGAGACGAATGGGAGGTTGAAGATGCAAACGACTTGTGCATTTACGAGGAGTGTCTGGAAATGTTTTTTTTTCTTTTTATGTGGTTCTTCACACTTTCCGGCGTAAAGTGATATGGTCGTTCCGTTCTGTATTCACGTTTCCATTCTCTTCAAATCGAGAACATGGTGCGGAAAGGTGGTTAAAAATATTTTCCTGAGAAAAAAGCCGACATAACCGGGCATCTTTTCAACAACGATGTCGTCGATGGGGGACAGCTTCCTTTTGCCGGAATGTTCACATTCCCCCGGTGTGGTTTTGCTGTGGCATATTATGAGGGCGTACAATGGTACAATACTCACTGCACGAACTGTCCCACTTCGATAAAGTACATAATGACGGCCTTCAGTCGGGTGACGTTGCGCAGGAAGAGCTGCCGCTTGAACTTGGCTTCCTGCTGTACCAGCTTTTCCTCTTTCGGTTCGAGAACTCGCAGAGCCGCCCGCAGTTTGTTCCACATGACCGTCATTTCCAGCAGAATCTAGTGGAGCACAAATGCGAAAGAAATTTAATCATCTCACGAACGCGAGTCTCCAACCTTGGAAGAAGCTCCGCTGACGACGACGTTTCTCACCTGAGGTTGGGTGCCTTTGGCGCGGGTGTACATCTTTTTGTCTTTGAGCGCGTACCAACGTTTCTCGCCGTTGCGTATCCTTAGCAGCGGTATGACGACTTTTCCCAGGAACTCCACCTTATGGTCACGATCCTCATCATACACAGTTATTTCCAACACCGAGGACATGTCTTTCACGTTGCTGTGGGGAAACGAAACGGGGAGACAATGGAGAGACAATTATCTCATTAGTAAGCTATCCAGCGAGCTGTATGTGTTCACAATCCGTAATGTGATTTTTTCGACGCAACAGCACGGGGAATGGTTCTTACAAGGTAAAGATTTTGTTCCAATTTGGAGTGAGCGTTTTGTACTCGGTTTGCGTCTGAAGCCGAGCATTGATTAGCTCCAGTACGACGAACGGGTCCGATTTTCCGCCGATGTCCGCTGCTGCTAGGCCGGTCGCTCCAAACACCTTCACCGTGAGATGTCCAACGTCACGCATGTTTTGCAGTGATTTGTGCCATATCTGGAACGAACCGCAGACGAATGTAGTCAAACCAAAGCTTTGATGCCGATTGAATTCTTACATAACGACTTTGGACGAGTGCACGCTCCTTGGAATCCTCTTTGTAGGCCGTTAGATCGGTAATGGTTTCCGACGCCGTCGTCCCACTGATTGTCAGCATGAGATGAACCTCGCCCGTACACTCCTCCAGCGGTTGCCAAATTCCATGAGTACGCTCGCGTGGTAAACTTCGCAAATCAATAGTACATTTACCATAGGTGTTGTACTTCCCGCATACAATCAGTTCCAGCAGCTGGTCATCGTCGAACAGGTGGAGATCGAATTGCTCCAACCAACGTGCGCGATAAGCGACTTTAGACTTGTATTTCTCGTTCCCTAGTCTGTGTAGAGATCAAGGAGATATACTCAACTACAACTTGTTCTTGAGGAATTCCCAACTGTGTCTTACCTAAACCGGACATAGATATCGTTAAGCCCATTTTCAGCATCCGGTGGGAGTCCTTTGGCTTCAATCAGCACGATCGTGACGACTGAGCTCCAGATCTGTGACTTGAGACGTCGGGACGCATCAGCCAGCTTCGGATTGCGCTGAAAGTACTTTCGAGCGTGAACGGAAACGGAAAACGGGGAGGCGGGAGGTGGTGCGATTTTAGAGCAGAAATAAAACAACGAGCACACCCTAGGGCGGGTGTAAAAAAGGTGTGACTGAACCTAAGTTTGAAGAGGCTGATGTGTACGGGTATGGTTGACGAGAGACCCCAAAACGGGGCCCACCAAATGAGAGCTGTGCAGTTGCAAAGGAAACCAAAGAGTTAATGATCAAACCAGGATAGAAAACGGCAGAGTAGAAGAGCAACAGATCGAACGCTTTGGTTGCCTCGGGACAGAAAGTGATTGCAGTAGTGTGGTGGTTGTGAATGAGATGTAAGATGGTGCTCACTTGTTCTTTGTCCTCTTGCGTCTTTGGCCATAGTGTGACGCTTAGCTTTAACTCTCCGAGGTCTTTCGATGCGCGTTGTGCGTCTTCGAGCTTGATCGAGAGGTCTTCTGCTCGGTTCAGCTCCAGCGAGGTGAGGTGCAGTTTGGCCGAACCCATGAAGTCATCCTGAAGGCCCCAGTCATAGTCGAACACCTGGTTTTTAAGTAACGGATCAGTAACGGATCATTTTAGACGTCGGGAAACGTCATTACCTTAATTACTATTGGTTGAAAGGGATCCTCCACTGGCACGACGAACGTTTCGTCCCACGTTGGGTTTAGGTCTTTATGAACTGTTTTCGATTTGTACAGTAAACGTCCTCCAACTTTGAACTTGACGTAAGGATCACTCGTTCCTGCAACATTAAATAATCTCCCAAAATCCAAGACGAATTCACAAAAGCAACTCATGGGTATTCTTACCACTCTTATCCATTGCCACCAGTCCATGACCACTGATCAGATGAACTCGGAGCTGAAAGAAGGAGTGTTGCCTTAGCTGTGTTTCTCGCCTTCGTTGCTGTTCATCTGCGGGACTCAAACCGGATGGACCACTAGGTCCGGGAATTTCCGAAACCTTGGGCAGTCCTCCGATTGTCAAATGTCCCAGTCCGCTAGGTCCTGCCGTCGTTTCGATGTCCACCTTCGTTGTGAGCACCTTTAGTACGCTGGCAACACCGGACGTCGACGCCTCACTGATCGACCCCACCCCTCCCGTGCCGCTCATGGTTGCATGCCTCTCTGCTCCTTTGGCCAGTGGCGAATCTCCGAGTGTCTGCGCGCGATGGCGAGGCGATTGATGAGGTGTTGCCGAGCTGCTATGCTCAGCCGAACTGTTATCAGCCGCGTAGTCACTTTGGCTATCACGGCGACCTTCAAGGTCTTGACCTAGCGACCCTCGTAGTCGTTCCTTACTGCGTCCTCGAGACCAGCGGTGCTGTAGAACGGATAAACGAAGGTTTGTTGAATTGAGTTGTTCCCAGCGAATGTACACAGCCGTCCGCACATACCCTTAGTGTGTTAAAAAATCCGTGCGTTCGTTGTATAACTCCGGCCGGTATGGTAGGAACATTTGCCGAACGGGCCCGCTGTGGTGAAGAATGCGGCGAGTCACCGGAACCGCCACAGTCGTTACAGCTGAGCTCGGACGCCGACTTACTCAGGTGTTTCCGCAGCGAGGAGCATTTGGATTCTAAATTCAGTCGAGAACGTTCTACAGAATTGGGGATGGCATTGTGTGGGGTTTTGTTTGTTTGTTTGGTGATGCGTGGAAGAAGGTTGCGGACGCGCGCAAGCATAGGTGAAGGTTGCGAAAGGGCAAGCGGCCGGTTCGTGAGTTTCACGCCAGCATACAGACAGTGTGAAGTACAGAGATAAGCTAATTGAAATATTTATCATTTGACTTAGGTTATTCTACAAACTACAGACAACGAGGATGGGTTTGAGGCAAATCTTTTAACTAATTATCAATCACTGCTTTACGATAAAATTGTTCAAATCGGATGTTACTTTGAGCGTCAATTTAGAAGGATCGAAAGCAAGAAAAGGATGACAAATAAATTTTTCTGTTTGGACAGCAATTTCTGGAGAATCCTATAAATAGAAAGCAGTATGATTTGTGTCCCTTGAGGGAATGAAGTTTTCCTTCACTACAACTGAAACTGAAAACTATTCCTTTTGTGCAAACAAATCAAACTTGCAAGCTGTTATTCCAAAAAGAAAATTCAACAACTCTTTGCAAACTTTGAGGAAGGACACAGAAGTGTTTCTTCTCCTCCTAGTGACATGTTCGCTGTGGGACCAATGGAAAATGAACGAAGCTTCAAAATTTCGCCTTTCCAAAATTGGCCTTGAAGCCGTCGGTAGACTGTGAGTTTTGCGTGATTGTGTTTATTCGAGATGAATCTCCTGAGATACACCATACAGCCGGTATTCGTTGCTGACTCAGGTTTTGCTGCTAACCAACCCCAGTACCTCCGCAATGCGTGCTCGTTCCGATGATGTTTGTTTATAATTATTGAACGCAGCCAAAGCACCTCCCCGCTTTTTGGCTACCGGGGGACGAAGGTCGTAAAGTATATTGACAAGGAATTCGTAATGAGAATCGCAACAAAAATCAACAGGTGGCGAAAGAGATCATGCAAACGATGTTGGAACAATATTTACCACCGAACCGTTCGATCATCTTAATGGTCGATAATGAAGCGATTTTAGATTGTGTTTTCACGGGAGCGGCGTACGGAAAATGATTCAATAAGGACCGTGAGCTGAAAGAATAAAGCTTCGGGTGGGAAATTGATTGGAAAGCGCGCTTACACGACGTGAAGCTGCGTGTGGATTAAATCGATCGAGCTGATTTGATACGATTTAATTTAATGCTTCATTGACGGTATGATGGAAAATGTGGCAACATGTACCCAACCTAACGCAGCTGCTGCTGTCTAGGCATAAAAGAAAGGATAACGCCATAAACACAATGTGACAGGAAGTGGGCGCCTGGTCCTGGTGCGTGCATGAAACCATAAAGGATTTAATCGGACAAAATGGAACAGCAGAACAAAAAAGAACCGTTTGCTCTCTGGTGCATAAATATTTTACCATTTTAGAGCACTTGAAAACTTTAAAGCTGTGAGGCTTCGTGCATGTTTTGCTACACGTACGTGGAAATGCCTTCCGGCTTCTGCTCACACCCCCCAGCCGCTCACTGCTCCCTGTTGATGATTGTTGTTTGTGTCATTTTACTTTCCGGTTGAATGAAAATGGCTGCCTTACTTCGGTGTTCGTTTGGTACCGGGAGTTGTTTAGCACGCCTGAGAGGACTTTTATGGTGCTTTTGGTTGGTGGTGGTAATCGTAACAGTGCTTATGCAGTCCTTAATCAGGTTCATAATTACGGAATCAGAGTCAGGATGTTGGCGAGGGCTAGTTGTTTAATCCTTTACTTGGGGGTGATTTTAATTATATTCAAGAGTATCCTCACAAGAGGCCAGTAGATACGAGGCCAAAGAAATGTAGGGAATGTAGAGGGGTGGTGGGAGGGGGTGGTGACCATTAGTAAGTGGAGCTAATGCAAACGATTATTACACCGCAGACATGTAAGCGGTCCGTGACGTGGAGAACTAATCAAGACGCACTCGGGAGAGATTAGGTGGTCTCGCATGAAGGGACTTCTGTTCAATCTTCTTTTTCATCACTCAAAAGGCTGTGCTAAGCTGGGTGATGGTTAAATTATGACCAAAGGCCATCAGCATACCAATTGCAGGTGTGGGTTTGCTCTTTTTTGTAATC
The DNA here is from genome assembly GCA_000349025.1 of Anopheles minimus. Classification (NCBI taxonomy): domain Eukaryota; kingdom Metazoa; phylum Arthropoda; class Insecta; order Diptera; family Culicidae; genus Anopheles; species Anopheles minimus. Next base: position 852,649 of record KB663721.1, read on the forward strand.
ATTTTTCATTTCAGCGGCATCCTTCCCCAGGGAAAGGTGTTAAACCGTGTGCCACGTGGGTAAAAGAGCAACAGGATCGTTTGGATGCTTGAAAAGGAAACACAACGCTGGTGTGTGTACATTTATCGATCCATCGCCTACCCACATTTGCCAAATTGGTGAACTAGGCGAACGAAATGCAAATGTTTCAAGGTGCAAAGTTTTCCAAAAAAAGGAAAAAAAACGTATATACCGAAAGGTTGCTAAAAACTTTGAAAATGATACAATCTAAGAAAATGAAACGTTGGCGTGTTGAAATATGGGGGGAGTTACCTTCGAAACTTTTGGCCACCTAAACGTTCCAACCACCTTATTTTTGGCGATGAGGTAGTGGGAATCAACAACCTCAACGGTTAGAGTGCCCGGTCGTCCTGTGGCAAAAGGTCGGCGCAAAATTTGATTGGCATAGCCCTGTCCGATGTGTCAGACCCAAGCAAACATGGTTTAGAAGGCTAGACAAACATCTGTTGATTTACGGAAGGGTTAGGTAATTCGGTACCGGCCAACAACCGACAACCTGGCAGGATGAGCAGGAAAATTAAGCGGTAAATAATGCTCCCAAAGATGAGTGAGGATTCGTGGATTACACGCTAAATTAATGTTGAAGAAGACACATAAACCCCAAGCCATCATGACCAATTTAAAAGTTTCCGACATTATCGGCACTCTGGCAGGGAAGATGTCACTGTTGTTACGGTTGTCCGATTAATGTCTCAATTTCAAATTACTGTTTATCCATGGGATTTTCACATAAAAGATCCTCTTCACTGGGAGTGTGAAGAAAATCCACAAGAAAATCTAAACCATCTTCAAGTCTCCGGGAGAAATAAAAAAACCTTCCGAACTTGCGGTATAAATTCTTCGAGATAAGCAACCGAAATTGTTAAAGATGCAACACAAGACGAAGGTTAAGGTCATCTGTTGGCTGGTGGTCATCCAACCCGGTCAGTGTGTTTTGCTTTATTTATGTTATCTAGGTATGTAGGTCTGTGCCAGTCCGCCCCGAAAAAAAAAAGCGAATGCAAGACGTACGCTCATTGTATTTCCGATGGCGTACAGTATGGCGACAAACAAACTGCCGGACGGTTTCTAATCAACAGAATTGGAGAAACCCGAAGAAAAAGTCGGTATTCGCGTCGTAAATCATCTCTCACTTCGGTGCGAAATAATAAATGAAGTGTGAGAAAATGTTCACCAAAGAAATGGCGGCAAATAGAAGTTCCCATCCCTTGGATCGGACCGGGTGTGCTGGTATGAGAAAAAAACGTCTCTATTCGTGATACGATTTAGACTAAATCCCATGTGGAGCAAAAACCCACCAATTTCCGGACACGATTTCCGGTCCGGTGTGGTTCTAAAAAGGTTTTCGGTTGTTTTGTTGCCAGACAAACGTCTTCCATGCTGCAGAAGGACAAAGTCAACCGTTTCCTCTCATTTGTACGCGAAACAGATGAGATGAGAAAAAATCCACTCATCCAAGAGACAGTAGGATTTTGGGTTCAAAATGGGGGACATAGTCGAAAGAAAGAAACTAATTCCAGTAAATGTAGTTCGAGTGCAGACGAAACAGGCGCGACAAAAATAAACATAAACCCCGCAACAAAGACCACAAAACATGCGCTCGGGCAGGGTAAACATGGCAAGAAACTGCTGCCACAGTGTTTTGTTCCGTAGCCATAGAACACGAGGGGGAGGGTTTCAATGTTTAACTCGTCACAGGAAGCAAAGAACAACACACAAAACTGACCACCTTTTTTCTTCGGTACGTGTAAAACCACCAGGAGTTTCCCTTGCCAACGTCATCAGCATTGATCATCGCCATCATTGCGATCATCACACCGGTTACAAGAGAACCTAGTAAGCATAAAGCTGATGCTGTTTCACGTTTACTTTCGTTCTCGTGGGGTGGTTCGAGAGAAAATTCGGTATACTCCGTTTCCGAGCTCACAGTGTCACATTTCCGTACGCCGGTAAACGATATCATCCCCCGAGCTCGGAAGGTCAAAGTTGAACTAAAGCAAAACTGGAGAAATAATAAATAAAGACTTACAGATTGTATGTTGCCAGTAGAAGTCCTATATCGTCCGCTTCGATTTTTATCGTCCAGAATTCGCACCGGAAGAACCGGCGACCGGTTCTAGCCAAATGTTTGCTGCCCCGGGATGAGGCTCCGTGTGCTCCAAGTGGATAAAATATGCGTTGCTCGTAAAGCAGAGGACGCGCGATAAATACCCTTAGCATAAGCGCCGGCGTCGAAATGGTCCATTGAAACGATGGGAAATACAATTTGCCCGGTGGGTGGAAAATTATAAATTACTGTATCTCCCCGTACCATCGACCATGCAGTATCATTTGCAAAAAAAGGGGATTGATATTTTGTCTTGTTTCTCACGAATAAACATTGTGTAATGTGGCAATGGTTTTTGGGGTGGAAAAAAGGATGTGAAGCATTTAAATTTAGTTCCGTTTTGGGGCAGTTGGGGAATAATAATTGACCCACATTTTAATGTACGCGAGCCATCCCAGCACAGCCGTTGGTGAGTGACCAATAAAGAAAAATGTATTTTCCGGGTTCTATTGGTTTTCATGAATATTTGCTCTAATGCTTTTACCAAGTCTTTCATCATAAAACGAATAGTACAGAGTGGAAAATGAAAGTCCACGAAATTATGATTATGAAAGCGGATCCAACTAGTAGCATGTCATTAGAGGACAATTGCTTCCCAAGTGCCAGAATTGAAGTCATTACTGGAGCTGATTTTGAAACGTCACAAGCCGGGAAGAGGATAATTTCGATTTAATGATGTGACGATTTAGTGATTTTATGCTTCACTTACTTTTGCCGCGGTGTTTTACCAGTTAAGGATGTTTTCGTCCCCGGTCGGGAACTGAAAATTTCTGAATTTTCTCCCCCACCGGTCACGTGAAAACTAATTAAACCAACAGACACTCCGGGCGCACGTTTTCCTTACTGTGATAGTTCACGTTCGTGAGTAAATTTCACACGCTTAGCACCACACACACACAATTCGTTCTCTCGCTCCTACGCACACACGCACCGTATCGACCACACACATTGCCACGGAAGAAACCCCGGAAACTGTTACCGGACGTGTAGCGATGCCGCCGAATCACGCCGGTCCGCTCTGTTCCGTGGCCGAAGAAAAACTGAACCGAACGGGCACAATCTGTACAACTGGCGCTGCATGAATGGAAGGTTTTCCGGCAAAACCTTGGGAGCGATTGGCGCGTTTTCTGAATTTTCCGCTCATGCTCCGACTGGCGCTGGTGTAACGAAGCCGCCGGTGGGTTTGTGTTTTTTTTTTGGCCGAGCTTTGGTTGTTTGTTGGAACGCACTCAGCTGATGCAGTGGAATGTGTTATATCCGGACGATGTATGTGTGCTAGGGGGAGTTATTGGTAGAAGAAAAGAGATGCCACAATAAAAGGATCGTTCGTATGGTAATTGTGGAGAACGTTGTCGGCAGATTATAGCGCCACAATGCGCAGGAAGATGCTGGACGAATCACAAAACACATATGTTGCGCTTTCAACATTTTCTGAAGTTACAAAATAGATTCACTAAATATTGGATTAAACATTCCATTTTGTCAATTTGATTTTTATTTAGAAGGTAAAAGATTTCTGTAAGAGAGATTAAAAAAATCTCTAAAATGGAGTACTAATAGCAAATTATCACTTAAACCGAGTTGTTGAAGTCGAAAAAATAATAAAATACTACATCAGAAGAACAGTTCCAAAACACACTTGACCTTGACCCTCTGGAGTATACTTCAAGCTGACAAACAGCACTCTTTTCGAGGTCTATTGAATGGAAGTTCAGGACTAGAATTTCAATAAATCCTCGCAAACAGGGTGCATAATAGTGGGCTTCAACGTGAAACTCAAGTGAGAATAAGATTCGTACCAATCGAACTCAAAAAGATGTCTTTCACGTCACGGGTTGTACCTTCCGCATGTCAAATGCTTTTAACATCCAGAAGTTGAAGAGAAAGGAGACGAGAATATGATGGGTTTGATGGGATGTTGAAGTGTTTATGCACGAACATGGTGTAGTGGAACGAGTTCGGACGACTGTTAGATTGATTTTGATTGTGACAATCGGAACAAATTCGGGCCAATCAATTTGGGCACAGAATCGGCAACAGTTTGACCAAATTTTTTCATCCATTACGACTTCAATTTATCGATCGATGCAATCATTGGTTATAATGCAACTGTCTTTTTCACTACCGAGCCGATGTCACGAATGCATTATTGTAAACTTTTGGCAAAGGGAGAGTGTTTTTTTGGGTTCCATTCAGCCGTTTTAATTGAATAGCAACTTTCGTTAGAGTCACTTGTTCTTGAAAATATCGACCCAAATCAAGAGGAGTTCCTCAACCGCTGTCCATACGATCGATCGGTTGATGTTACTCAAATTGAATTACATTTTCAATCTACACCGTTCGACCCTGACAAAGCGATACCACGCTGCACCTGGGGATGAAACTCCCAAAATCGGAAAGTCATTTCCATGAACAACGGAGAATCCCGTGTTCGGATGATGCATAGAGGTGTCCTATGACGTTTGAGCTACATGAGTTCCATTATGTGGATGCCAACCTGTGAGGAGTAAACCCTGCGGCATACCCGGCACGACCCGAAAGGTAAATTGCAAACCAATGCTCGAGTATCTCCCGAAGGGTCGGGCTGGATCCGGTATCACCCGGAAAGGGGCCAATAAATTATGCAGCAGCTAGCATATGGAGAGAGTTTTCGGCGAAAATGTCACATTAAACCTTCGCAAGGACATGGTACAATTTCGAAGTAAATATGTCATTCGGTTTCAACGCTTGCATGATATAAACGTGAAAGGATTACTGTTTCGTACGTATACAAAACACGTTGCCTTTATGTGCAATTTGTCTCCAACTGCGTCCGCTAGACGTGGAAGCACTATTGATGAAATGGTTAACCCAACATGGATCGGTATACTGATGCATTACTAACACCATCCACCGGCAACTGTTGCGTTGTGCCGGGCCGTTTAGTTTCATTCGCTTATTTTCCACCGGTATCCATCATGACGACCGGGTAGTGTGAAGTGTCCTCGGAGAGATACAACTGAAAACTCGCCCCAAGTCCATCGACAGTGTACGAATTTTCCACCAGACCATCATGACACGTACGCACGCGAGTAAAATTCACGGTCCAAAGGGTAGAACTCTGGCACATTAAAACGCCCTCGCCCAGCACTAGCGCTAGTACAGACGGTGGCCGTGCTTTGGGTGTCATAAAACGTTGAATAATGTATGATCGCATGTGTGACCGTCCGGCGGGTGATGCCGAATTTGCGATTAGAGTGTCGAATTATAAATGAGAGTCGGTGACTTCGCCGCAGGTGCAAATAGAATGGTGAGTGGTTGTACAAATATTTTCGAAACAAATCATCTTGAAGACTTCTACATTGAGTAGCAAGTTTGGGAACATTAGGATAACAATACTATAACGCCAGATGATGTCCATAAGATTTTATGATGAAGCGGGCGTGGAATCCAACACCTGATAGTACCCCCTACTAATAGTCTCCATTCAATGATTAGTCCACAGTGGTACACACATATTGTGCAACGTTAGTTTCAATGAACACCCGCATCCTTTCCAGGGTTAGGTTTCGTCCCTACGTCCCCATAAGCTTATTACTAATCTATTATTCAGCACACCAGCTCCATCGATTCCATCGGATCGACTTTCCCTAATCAGCTTGTGGTAATTGTGGAGCAATCAATAGCTTATGCCCCCTGGTTGTTGGCAGGGCGCACACCATTTCTCCAAAATGGGAACAGGGTTAGGGTCGTTGGAAATACTAACACACGCGCGCGGGGGGGTTCAACTGAAGGCGACGTGTTGCATCGAACACTGTTTAATTATGCCAGCATTGTTTTGAGCAATGGAAAAACAAAACCGGGCAGGAACATTGAGATTGGTTAGCTGCAGTACACTATAAAGCGCACATTCAGCTCGACGGAAGTGTAAAATAATTGTGAATAATTATTCTCTGAAGGGTTCAACTTGGCAGCATGTGCACGTATGGTCTATAGGGTTTGCTAACAATGTGGCTTGAGCTTAAAAGCATAGCACATACAAACCAACACGCTATGGAGGACACATTTCAGACGTTGGCTAACATCTAAAGTTGCTAATTTAGTTCCCGGTAGTGCTGTAAACCCGGAGTGTCTTCTCCAACAGGATCTCACTACCTTAGCTGGATTAGGGATGGTTGAATTTATTTTACTTTTTATCGGGATGATGATTATGCTACCTGTTTATGGTCACTCGAGTACTCGAGTTAGGATTTTAATTTAAAATTAAATTCAAAGCTCTCCGCTATGCTATGCCTTCAAGGCGACCTTGACTTCCGGGGATATGTAGGTTGTATTTATAGAGACATTTATTTTTATCTTGTTTTTTTTTTTAACTTCACGATATTAAAGTCTCTTTCCTATTATTGTAACTCCCAAAAGTTTCTAAAAGGCACACAAAACACAATTAATTCTGTGAGTTGTTCAACCTCCCTATTTAATGGCTTTATATCGTGTAGATGCTTTCCCGCAATAGCACGAGTTTGTTAGTTTCTCTTGGAAAATTAATTGCGGTTTAACGTTGGTCATGCCGTCGTACAACCCAAGTAGATCACAGGTAGACGTAAGGGTGTTGTCGGATCAAATGTCAACTATCAACTCATCTGGGCATTCCATACCATAACAGGGTAGAACCTATATTTATCCCTCCCAATGGGGGTTTTCCCACCCTGGGAATGTTTCCGTCCAGCCTAAAGCCTGAATAGCCCGGAGTCATTCAACAGTCGTGAAATATTAATTATCAATTTAGGGGCTTTGGGCGAAAACAACGCTCGCAGGCATTTCCAGGATGCCAGACGACGGCGGTATTACACGCACGCAGATTCTGTGGAACACCTAGTGTAAAGGCTATTCTACCCTAGCGAAGACACAAACCATAGCTAGCAAGGACACAGCAGGCAGCAAAAGCAAAGAAAGAGCACGACATCAAAGAATAAATGGGGGGAAAACAGTGCGGTGTGGTACTTACTGCTTCCACTGCTACTACTGCCACCTCCACTACCACCTATTCCTCCTCCAGTGCTGATGCTTGTCATCCCACCTCCTCCTCCTCCTCCACCGCCGAGGCTGCTACTTCCTGCCCCAGGTGTAACCGATGCGGAACATGCTGTTGCCGCCATTACTGCTTGTATCTGCTAAAACGATGACGTAGAGGAACCTTTGGGGCTGATAAACGAGGCCAGAACAGATGTTGGCGAGCGCTCTTATCTTTTCTTTTTTTAAAGCGTCCAGCAGTTGCTTCGCCGTTAACACACAATCACGTTTGCTTGTCTACCGTTCCTCGGCTATTCTGCGTCCTGTTCCTGGTGATCGCGTGCCGTCGTCGGTTGAACAGCACTGTTTGCATTTGTGTACGCGCGCCGAGATTCGGACCCGTCCCAGTCACTTAAGAGTTGTTTCTTTCTTCTTTTCTTCTTCAGGTAAATCCACACTTACACACGAACACCACATGGTAAACGCGGCGTTTTTCTTATGTTATCAGCTCCGCTCGAACAGAATCTGCTCGGCGCACATTAAAGCCGAACTCCGACCGTCTTTGAGTTCTGTTTCACGACATTCACCTACATTTCCCTGGCCCGAGTGCGGACACACTTCATTTTGCACGCATCGTTGTCGTTTAGTGTGTTATGGTTTGTTGGGAAAATGGTGAGAAATTGGGAGGAGAGACAAAAAAAAACGAGCCACCAGGGATCGAAATAACTCAACCCCCAGCCCGCGCGAAAGCTTAAGTGAGCGAAGGAGTCCTTTCCGTTTGCTGCTTCACGCCCTTTTGTGAGTGGATAAAGAGCGGTGTTAAAGAGGAAGGTTCGTAAAGGTCTAGAGGAAGGAATCGATGAGCTCACACACCATCGCGAAGACTAACTGCAAAGTGACTGGTTCGGTTGGCACTGTTGCACGGTCCGCGAGCAGCGAGTCACACAGCCGTTCGGAAGCACCACTGAAGAATGGCCAAAGCAGGCAGCCCAGCACGCAGATCGAGAAGGATTCGTTATGGTGAGACACATTTTTTTTCTCTCGCAACTTCGCAATACACGGAAAATGTGTTCAAAACCCCGTGTGTGCCTGGTGTTCGATGATGGTTGTTGGTCCTTTTCCGCGGCAAAAGAAAGGTGTTGCACGTTTGCTGTTTTCCTTTTTTTAGATGATTGCAAATTCCTGCCCGGTTTCTGCGTCGTGCGACTTTCGGGTGAAGTTTTTCACGGTGTGAGACAATGCGGAAGTGTTTTGTTGCGACTTCCGTAGGCGAATTGTGTTTGTTGCTGGTTCCGTGTTTCGCTGTTTTATCTTTCGTTTATCATTCTTGAGGCGCTCGGGTTTACAGGCAGGCCGAGCTCGTTCGTGCTGGATGGTTTCCACCGAGCTGCAAATTGATTGAAGTTGTCAACTGGTGCAGGCTTTGGAATGGGAGTTGTTTGTCGAAGAAGCTTTTTTTCTGCAATCGGAACAATGGAAAGAAAGATGCTTTGTTAGTGGAAGTTGATGACTTCTGCGTACGATTTATAGTAGGTTGATTTTCTTTAAAACTAAATATACAGTGGAGCCGAAGTCAACCAAAAATAGAGGGTCTTTTAGTAATTGCTCAAGTAGGTACCAAGGTTTCAGAGGACTTCTTCAACAATAAACCACAAATTACACTAATATTTATCAAAAATCGGCGTTCCACTGTACTATAATGTGTTTTCTAATTTCCCGATTCCATCCAAGGGTTAATAATTCGAAGTCACTTTTACCGTTCGACCTGCGGAGTATGCATGTCGAGTTGTCGTCATAAACGAGGGTGGCTTTGAATGTAACCAGTTGCAAATTTGGTTTATTGACACCATTTTTCAACCCGTTCGTAAAAAGGTGAACATATTTGTCAGAATCAACGAACCGAAAAACGCCCAACAGGGTACTGAGCGATTACCCGACATACGGGCGTTTGTGCTGGTGTTTGTTGATTTGCAACTAGTTTTTTACTTTATTAGGTTCTTTTGGCGTACCTATTCGTGTTGCATGCACCAATTTATAGTGCTCCACAGTATTGTACCTTTGCATACGAACACCAAGGAAGTAGAGGTGTTGTACACCCGCCTGTCTGGTATAATTTGACGCTGGTCTGTTGTTTGTATTGGTTTCAGTGGCAGCCGAATTGAAGGGTGACAAATGAAGGGGTGATAACATGAGATAAACGATTGAAAACGATCAATAGTGCTTACATTCCCATTTCCCGTAGGATTCATTTGTTCCCTGGGACATTGGTATTGTTGGCTTTTCTGTTTGGTGCAAGAAAAAATCAATTATTAAATACAACCTTAAGTGACATCACTTGCCACTTAGGGCTATCATAAATTGTACGTTTCCAAGCCGTAGGGACACCGAACTTTCGCAGTTAATGCTTTGTTGTGAAAAAAGCATGAAATCAAATGTCCCACACGTGGTGCTGGGTCGTAGCAAATAAACATTTTACGATCCAAATTCTCCTTTTGAGCAGCAGTACAGCAGACATACTCTCACCGACCGTTGAACTTTAGTGGAAAATTGTTCTACCCGTGCGCGTCAAACAACCACATGACCATATGAACACCTGTTTCTTAGGAACAAGGGATAGCGTTAGGAAATAAAACTCAGCTCTCATCCGTCGCTCAAGAACATTTAGCACAGTGAGTCTGTTGTGTTGGCTGTTTTTTCACTTTCCTTTTTTTCTTCTCCGCATCCCATCCCAAACAGAGGCATAATCGATCAACGGAAAAGCAAACACACGGACTATAAAAGTAGTGAAACCCCAATGGGACAATGCAATGCAGCAATTGTTTTTGGTTGGCATTAGGCCAATCGTCATTAGGTTCGCTAGATGGGCCGAGCACCCGCCGACTACGTCATCGACGACGGCCAGAAATGGAATAAAGGAACAAATTTAATTTTTAGGCGACATTTAACCGAATTCTCGTTAGACTGCGGACCACGTGTCGCTGCAGTAGTGGAAGGAAGAAGAAAAAATCGAAACACAAAAGTAGAGAATAGACGGAACGAGTAGCACTCGGTGACTTTCTCGGCAGTAGTCAAACGTAACCATCGTGTCTGAGCAGTGGCCGTACCGTACAGTTCTAGCAGACTCGCCAACCTACAGTCAGCTCACTCACGAGCAGTGAAAAATAGCTTGGGGACATCTTGGCGACAACCTGAAAGGACGAAACGGTCATACTGTGCCGCCTATCATCACCGAGTCTGGCATGTTTCATTTTCCCCCACAAGCTCTCATTGCTTGCACCGCATGCAGCGGATTTACTTTCGTTTGCCTTGGTGCTGTTGGGGCGGTAATTTGAATTGTAAATTGAAAACTTAACGTTCTCTGACAGCAAGATTGGGTGCTTCTGTTTGTTTTTTCGGTACGCCTTCCAATGGCACCCACAACACTGGTCGGAAAGACTCGTGGAAATATGGGGCGTTGGATGTTGCTGTGTGAAATAGCAACAAATCGGTTGACATTAATCGCGATTTGCTGTACGAACGAGGGTCATCAACAGTATTGCCCTCTGCATTCTGACAGTCTGTGTGTTGACGTCACGTGCCACTCATGCCAGAAGCACGAGAACATGTAATCCAGACGAGATGGAGGGGGTTAAAGAAAGAAGGCCATTTAAAAGAGATAAAAAGATCAAGTCCTGTAAATGATCCAAATGGCTAGTGACTCGATGTCTTCTCCTTCGCCATCTTCACTACGTTATGGAGAATGGAAGAAATTTGTCCTACACGAGCTAGAAAAGACCTAGGTCGCCTCAAGACCTAAGTGATACATAGTCTCCACAGTGCCACACCATATTGGAAGATGGGAAAGTGGCTCGTTCCAACAAATCGAATCATAAATCGAGTTAGTAGCAACGAGGCTACGGGAAAAAGGATAAGTATCCGCTCGAAACGAAAGCGGGCCTTTTGCGTTTCGATTCGAGACGGATGATATTTCATCATCGTCTCCACTCTCATCATTACCATCCTCATCATCATCGATGTCACTTTGGGAAGAGAAACCACGATGGGATTAAATGCATATAAAAGCAAATCCTGGACAAATCAGTTGGAGGAACATCTTCACGTACGTGCCTCATCTTCCTGCTGTCTAATTCTGCTTCTATGCCCCGTTCGCAGGTGGAGCAGTTGCGTGAAGTGAAGCATAAACGGTGTGCAATAATAGTCCCATGTAATCGCAAACCGAACCGAACCGAATCGTTGGTTAGAAATGAAAAATGTTCACGTGGCATGGTTGTACGTGTCTGTTTGATACGTGATGCTCGTTAGTAAAGTGTGAAAACGAAGACGAATGTGACACGAGCACGGACTTGGGATGTTTTAAAACGAGGTATTTCACTGTAATGTGGATTCATTCAATCAGATATATTGCGAAGAGTTAGAAAATGGAGGAATTTTTCATGTACAAAAAGAACTGTTTAGGCTTGTGTAAAATTATAACTTTAATTATTCTCTGCAACATACTAGAGCATAACTTTTGTTTAACTCTTCTAGTATTTTTTTTATTATAAGGACTGTATAATTTAATTCATCTTGAGCTGGAATAACTGACAACCATACCATATTGGGTGATAATTTTTTAATGACATATTTTTGTAGTTTTGCTCTTCACTGTTTATCCACGAAAAGCAATAAATAACGTGCTGCTCCTTTTAATAGATATTGTTTTCACAAAACGAAACAACGAAGCAAATCTTCCACTGGGGCGCACCGCCTGATATTGTTTGAAGCAAAGTGTGCCAAAAAAGGGAAAAAAGAACATGGCACATAAAAATCGAAATCTTGTACCAAAGCTTAACGTTTTCCCGCAGGCTGGATGGGTGCTGGCTGGAGATAATTATGGTATACATGACCACGTGAAAGAGAGAGGAAAAAAAGAGAAACTCGTATGGAAAATTCACAACACGAACCAGCAGCAGCATAAAAGGCGTCCAACATGCGATTTGTTCGGGCCCGCTTCCAGCCGATGCAATGGGTCTTGCACATAACCTGCCACGAAAGCAAGAACCGAACGATCGACTATCAAGTATAAACACGATACTAGCATGTACTAGGGTAAGCGGGATCAACCCTCCAGTCCTTGACACTGGAAGGGCGAAGGAGGGGATTGGACCAAAAATCAATGTTTTGCTGATTAATTATGCGACCATTTTGGGCTGTGCCCGATTGGAGTGGTTTCATGGTTTTCCTTTTTTTTTGTAAGGGAAAAAGAAGTTAGAGGTATTTTTCCCGGCTTTGTTTTCGCTTCCTTGCATGCCACACGACCATGTGTACGTGCGTGTTCTGCGTGTGATTGTGTGAAGGGTTTAAATGAGCTCACCGGACCATCATGTGCCAATCTTGGCCCGACGCGGCGGTTAGGCCCCGAGGGATTCGCGTGTTAGTCACGCATTCCCTACGTGGGTATACCGCGCTTTGAAGGTGTATCTCGAGCATACACTTACACGAATCCTGTGGCAACTGTGGGAAATATGCAACAGCATATTCCTGACGACACGAACCTCACACGGCCTTAATATTCGAACATTCCGGTCGAGCCTCACCAACATGGGGAGAGCATCGTCTAGGCGGCTGGTGTTTTCGCAGTTTTACGACCAGCTAGCACCTCGGTGGCGCCAGAAGGACATCCCGCAACCCGGCCCACCGCCATCTGTGAACGCCGCAACTGCAGGGGTCTTCGGACGCCGTCGGACGGGGAAGGATGGAAAGTAATTATTTTGTCAACCGTACTACAAACAAACGGGCGGAAACGCGGAACGGGTGTCGTCTTTTCGTGTGATTCCGGTGGTGGTTTGGTTTGGTTTGGGGTTTCCCGCGAGACCAAAGACACCGAAGACCGTGGCCGAAGCTTGGGCAACCCAACGAATTCCAATTAATTTCGCATCAACACGGTTGCAAGTCTGCTTTTCTTCACAGCATGACACGCAAGGAATGTTTTTTTTCGTCCTCCTGTTGTTGTTTAGTTTTAGCCATTCCAAACCAAGGATTCGTTTGGTGTGTTTGTGTGTAGATATTCTTCCCACCTGGGACTTGGTTTGAATCTAAAATTGTGTTTGTGTATCGTCTTTTTCTTACCTTTGAATTATTGTCGGGAAAAACGAAACTAAATCCGTTGAAGAATACATCAATTCCCACTTAAGCTGATTAGCGTTCTGTCTGTTTCGGATGCTTGCCGTTATTCCTTTCGCGCTATTCTACATCTTCACTTTTGTTTTAGAAAACGTTTCTCTCACAAACATCATCACATGGAGCAGATTTGTTCACGGCCTGTAAAGAGAAACACACCACACAAAGGGCTCTAATGAAGAAATCACTACTTTCCTGAAGATACGGACCAAAACACAACTTAAAGAACGATGTAAACGCACACCCACTAACACAGTGGGTTAAATAGGCTGGTCTTTCCTTAACGAACGCCTCACATCCTTAAGGCGCCCCCAACGATAACGACACTATATGATACCGCGTGCTGGTGTTGTCACGCAAGAATCACTCACGCACTCACGGTAACACCGTTTGCACTCACTCTCGCCTCACATTTCAGGCGAAACGGGGGCCCTTTACACTAATTGAGGGGTGCGACTTCTTCGTTGGGAAAACTTGGGCTCTACACTTTGTCGCCTTCTTTTTCCCCAATGAATTATTATGATTTCAACCGTAAGCCTCGATCGTAGGAGGGTGATTGAGGTTAAATTAGTAGCTTTTCATCCATATTAGGTTTTTTTCCCTCATTCACGTATGGGAAGATGGGGTCTGGCCGAATATCTTCGATGGAGCTGGTACAGAGTGAGCCTTCGCTTCTCACAAACGTCGAATCATTGTGCATCTGCTGCTCACCGCTTCGGACAACACAACTTCTTCCCTGTGTAGCTGCAAACGTGTGAAAAATCATTCACTGCTTCCACTGCTCCACTGCGTTTGTCGAACACAATACGCTTGATTGTGTGTTGGTTAGCATCGACCCAACAGGGTCAAGCCGGGTGAGCAAAACACTAAAAAAATCCCAACCCCCACTTCGCTAATCACGTTGTGCTGCTGCTGCTGTGATTCACTTCCAAGGCACACAATGGGAAGTTAAGAACACTAAGTTTGCGAGTATACTGTCCCAAAGACGCACCACTTCTTGAAGATTCTATTCACGGATGATAAATAGACGGCCTGCTGTGATCTTTCGCGAAATGACTCAACGCAAATGCGCGTTTGGTGGTACAGCAAACACTTGAAAACGAACTAACCTCAAACCAGTGGGATGTTCAATAGGTTTGCAGGTTTTGATTCTTCTCAAACACAAACTTTTTTTATTTGACAGCTTGAGTAAGATTTGGACGGTCAAACAGCGGATGCGGCCACGAACGCACCATACGCGTTCCGCTCGGTTCCCGGTTTTGATCTCAACTGAAAGAGAACGCTCTCTGTTGGGGATCTCACGACTAGCGCAGTGTATGTATATGCTGCTCGGCTCTCCAATATACCTGCGAGGAGTCTTCCATTGACAGCGTGTACGATGCCCGGCGCACGCATTGACAGGGTAAGATGGGGAACATATAACGCAACAAAAACACACATACACCCTGCACACAAAAGCTTCCCGTACCGTGTTTTGGTTTGTTGTGCTCGCGATTAAAAATTCAAGGGGAAGCAAAACCCGATCCGAGAGAAGCGTATTTCGCGAAGCTTGCAGCGAACGACCACGTTGGAAACGCGTGCGCGTTGCTCACTCACACATATGCTTCAAGTTGTTCTAAAGGGAATGAAATGTGGGGGAAGAATGGACCTCGGGGAAGAGCAGGATGCCAACAAGTCATGCAAACTAGCTGCACGGAACTATGCGGGTATAGCAGAACGGTGGAAAACCCCAGTTACTAGCGTTACTGATGCGTTACTGGAGCAGCGGCGGGCAGGTCTCCTATCTCGTGTCGCAGTAAACGACCTGCGGCAGACTGGCTGCATCTGCAATCTTGCACATTAGCATGCACAGCCAAGTGCATCCGAAATGGACACGTTTTAGCGAGCTTTCTTGAAGAGATTCGGTTTCAAATATTGTATATAAGATCTATTTCACGTTAGTTTATTAAACTTTGAAATAATTCCTATTAATTTGAATTGAATATTGCTACTAAGAACCGTATATTAGTAACTTTCCTCCAAGCGAGTTTGAGTACCGCCGCATTACTATCGTAGTAGATCTCTTAAAATGCATTTTTCATTGATAAATTGTTGATTGTTAGCTGCATGAGGGAACTATAGGCGCGTCGTGAGTAGTGAGTGCACCTTAACACCATCACAATGTACGACGATCGAAGAAACACTCATCAGCGTTTCTTTTGTGTACCATCGTTGAATCAATTATCACCGGGAAAACTACCATAAAAACTGCGATTTAAGGACATTCCACGAGAGCTAACCTAATCGCGGACATTGTGACACAATTACCAAACCTTAAACGCGGCAACTGAATATCATCCAATGCGTTCAACGAAAGCACCCATCACGATAAACGCGTACCGGAACGGACAATGTTGTGCCGTTGAAGTTGACAAACGAACTGTGCGCTCTTCGCTAAACGAACCGTTTGGCTCTGGATTGGTTGGCATGAGTTTCTTTTGCCAGTTTTCATGCGCAATGGGAACGTCACTCACTCACACAGTGTTTGAAAGCCCACCTCTGGGGAAATGGTTCTGTAAATAGAAAGAACTAACCGAACGAGCAGCTTTGTTTGCTATGCTGGGCGTCCTTTACGTTCTGGGACAGAAGGTTGTTAGTAACATTGTACCGGCAAAAAGGTCCCCCATCTGAAGATAGGCTAAAATATGTCCTATTTGGAGCATCAAAAGGCTGTTGTGAAATGATAGAGACTATTGGTCGAATAGAGTATGAAACAAAACACTTGTGGGCAAAATTTATTAACGATCGCTACAGCGATACTACGATAAAACCACGAAGAAACAAAACGGAACAATTTTAAACATTATTCAAACATAAGCAAAACAAAAGGCATTTTTACGATAATATTATAACATATCCAGCGCAACCGGGAGCGAGAGAAACATTTAACGGAAGGTGGTAAAGACTTCTTCCCTCTTGGTAATATTAACATGCATTCTTAAGCAACGGGCTGTGTGGGTCCCTTCTTGTTGCGAGATTTCGCGCCATTGCTGACGTACTGCTGTTGCTGCTGTGGTGCGGTGTGCTGGGATTGTTGCTGCTGCTGCTGCTGCTGAGCGGTCGAACCGGATGAAGCAAGATGTTTTTGACTCGTTTGTTTTTGTTGCTGAAAGTTAGTGCGAACGTCACTCATGGTTGGGGACTGCTTGGCCGCCGTAGGCTTAAGAACCGTCGGTGAGGGGGATTTAATCTGAGACGCAGCAGCAGCAACGGATGCGGTAGGTCCACCAGACACGTTCTGATTGATCGGTTTGTTCTCATTGTTTTCCGGCGAACTGGAAAGATTGGGAATGCTCTTGGAAGGCGTAGTATTGCTGGACATGTTGGTGGTCGCCGCGTTCTTGCCCTCCGAACCAGCTGTGTGAGAGGATTGTGCATTTCCATTTTCTACAACGATGGAAAAGAAAGCGGAATACAAATTAGAAAAAGGTTGGCAAACAGTTTGAGGACATACTTACCCAAGTCAGCAGTAGATTTAGATCGATTTCCAGCGTTGATAGTCTTCTGCGTGGAAGACTTTGGGGCGGATGGTTGCGATTCGACTCCGTTCTTGTTTTCACTAGACGAACGCTTCAAAGTATCTGCTTTTGAAGATGGTTGTTGTCCTCCGTTTTGTTTTGGTTGAGAGTTTTGCTGTTGCCGTGAGATGTTGTCATTCTCAAGGGTGGGTTTCTTGGGCGAAGGATCAGCATCAGAATGGGAGTCTACGGAACCGTCAGAGCTGACCGACGAAGCATCTTCCACCTGTGCGTCGGGTAAAGAAAGAGCAACGGAGTTTGAAAGGTATTGTTTGCTGTTTCTCGATAATATACTTACGTTAAAACTCGAATCTTCCTCGTTGGCGTACTTGTCCAGCAGTTCCTTGCATCCCGCATCTTCGAACGAGTCCTCATCACTAGCTTCCTCCTCGGCACTTTCCGCTTCACGCTGGTTAAGATTACGCTTCTTCGAGACGACGCGCTTCTGCACGGCGCTTGATGGACGATCCTTGCGGAATATGACGGCATGCGCTACGTCCGAGTTGGCATCGATCGTGCCGTAAGGGCGTGTGCAGATAACCATTCGAAGCGGTAGAATGATCCGTTGCAACCAAGTCACTTGTTTCGGGTCCGCCTCTTGCTCTACTTTAGCGATTCTCTGCAATCGTTGCCCGCGGTACTTGAGGGCACGTAGCTTCCGACGTTTGTTCTGCAGAAACCCTACCACGGACGAGGGTAGCACGGGACCCCGGCCAACAAATCGAGCACCCATCGAGAGGGCACTACGCACCATACGCAGTGCGATCAGTGCCGGAAGGAAGAGTAACCAAGGTAGCGGCCTTATTAACGGTGGGCCGGAAATGTTACTTCCAACATCTTCGCTTTCGTCCGCTGCTGATGCTTTGGAGCTGACTGCAGCGGGCGAAGGTTGGGGCAGAGACCATCTGGCAGTTTTCTCTATCGTCCACAGTAAGTTATCGAAGCGTTTGTATATGAACTGACCGACGGATGTTGTGGCAGCGCGGGCGACCACATCGTACAGCATGTCCGGAACGGTGGTACCGCGTGCTTCGGCAATCTCCTGCATATTGTGGGGGGTTCGAAAGTCCAGCAAAATGGGGAAGCGAAGAAGAAAATGAAACACAAAATGACTGGTGTGTTATCAGGGCGACCAATCAAAACATGTCTACCGGCGGAACTTCAATTCGTCGCTCCGCACACATGCCCGCCTTACCTGCTCGTCGGCTGTACTGGTCGCCGTGGTCTTTCCCATGACTTTTAAGGTTGGTTGTTGCTGCTGCGGCTGCTGGTCACACCCTGACTCAGTGGTCGATTCCAAAGGTACACACGACCGGTTGCCCGTTGATCGTATCGATCAAATCTGTGGTTGTGGAGTCGAGATGATAAGTGAGGTTAGAGTTCTCGAGTGTGTGCAGAGCGAGACGAGTGTGCGGAGGAGGAGAGCGCCATCATCATAATCCGATTGTGCTAATAGTATGTTACAGTACCTTCCTAACTACTACCAATAGAGACCGGCAAATCGAGCGTTGCTGTTCACCACTACCAACCCAAAAGCACAGGTAGAAGCGACAGTATGGCTCCTAAATCTTGGTGTCCTACAAATTAGCCGGGCTGTAAAAAAATAATAATTCACTTCAAAATTGACCTAATCGCTACCGAGGGTCATTCGTCCAAAATGCGGTGTTTTCATTGGAATATGGTTTGTTTCGCCTTTTTTTTGCCACTGCTATCATTCTGAAGAGAATTGCATTCCTGACCACTATCAAAGACCGCGTGCATGTTGAGCGAGTGAGAGTTCAGAGATTATCGCATGTCGGTGGATTTATTAAATAGAAAAGGTCTGGAATAAACACACAATGCGCGCCGGTACACTGGCCACCGAGGGCTTCTCCCGGGGCGATGATGATGTTGTCTTACCTTTGGTTACGACACCTTCACAGCTTCCCTCGGGGAAACGACTACTGCTGGGATGGAAGCGCTACGAATGATAACGCGTTGCTTTCTCCGGACGGCAACTAGCAGACCGACGACTAACACTAACGATCACCCGCGCAAAAAAAAGGTCCGAACGCACACGCATACAAACAGATGCACTAGAACGTGGAATGATCAGGAAAGATCACAGAAACGGTACGCGGTCATCACACAGGCGCACCGCTGATAACATATACAGTCTGGGTGCACTATCGGTGGAAAAGGCGAGCTGTTTTTTTTTGGAGTCGTTCTACACTCGACCAGATGTGGGTGACAAATAGTTCCGATACATTTCCTGGATTACAAGCGTTTTTTATTGTTTCGCTGAATTTTTTCTTTTTCTTCGTATCTTTCGCTGGGATTCTTCGCTTCACGCAGTATTACCACCTGTTTAACAGTAAACTAATCACATTGAAAATCGATGAAGCAAAGTATTCGATTAGCAGGGTTCAATCGATTAAGCTACCTGTTTGTTTTGAATAGAATGTCCTTAAACATAAAAAACGTTCGACAGCTTGGAAAGACGCGGTAGCTCCAGCTGACACCAACCGACTGTGCACCTGCAGTGAATTGACGAAGTATACTGAAGCGAATGCATCCCACGAACGGAGGTAATCTTTTCCCGTCCCGGTCGGGGCGTGTGTGTTTTGGTGTTTGCAAAAATATCATCCCTCTTGACACCCTTCATACGCGCCCAGCGCGAGACAGCTTATCCCCACTTGAGCGGGCAGGACGATTGTAAATAAACAGCACACTCGCACTGGATGCATTCGGAGATCGATAGCGCTTGGGAAGTGCAGTCGAAGCACAAAAGTGCTTGTCGAGCGATGCCGAGCTCTGGACACTTCGTTCGGGACGGGACCGTGCGGACCGAAAATGTTTTCCATTTACGTTGGTTAATGAATTGTGCGATAATTGTTGTGCGTCGCATCACCAAACTGGTAGCGAAACGGATTATCAGAGATTGAGTGTATTGCTCCTGGAGTAAGCAGTTTGCCAGGAAGTGTGTCACAACCTAACGATTCAAAGGCCTTTTGTTTTGAGAAATTTAAATCACCCCGTTTGAGTACTATTCTCAATTAATTTTAAAATTGCATTTTTTACATACACACATTCACATTTAATTTGAGGGAGATTTTTACATTTTCTTACTGGAAAAGCAAAAAGGTTTCTGTTTGAATCTGAATCAACACAGTTCATCATGTGTTGCTTAAGCGCACAATTTGACAAACAGATGGCGCCACTCATGTCATCGGGTATGAAGATAACGCTTTTGTAACCATAACGCCTAACGCCAAAGTCGAATGTTCATAAGAGTAGATATTTGAACGACTGTATACAAAAAAAATACTAATAACTGACATCTCTGGATGTCTAATGATAATATTGATCTGCATAAAATTTAATAAAAAATTAAAAGTAAGGAAGTAGTTCGAGCAAGGTTTTCGTGTACGGCTACCTTAAAAGCACATGCATTTCTCTCAGCTCTCTCGTGTTCTCTCGATTTACTAACGTAAATATGTGTGAGTATTGCAAATTGCAGGGGTTTTCAACAGCACTAACAATTGATATTGCTTTCAGATACGAGATGATTTGGTTAGCAAATTGTGAGATAGAAATTTCAATTATAGTAATTGATAAAAGCTTCCTAGCATTCAATAAATTTCAATTTTTTATTTTACTTCAGAACAATCTCTGAAACCCCTCATCAATTCTTCTGGAAAACCCCTGCAAACGCACAGAGAGCGCGTAGCATAAACGTACGACACCTCTCGACATTCAATTCAGTTCTCTCTTTCACCTCTCAAAGCGAACATCTAAATCGGGAGGCCGCTGTCGAGTTTTTTTTTGTTTGCCGTAAAACGTAGAACTATTTACATCAAAACAATCGAACATTTTAAAAGTTGTGCGAAAGTCGGTGTAAAAATTAAAATAAGATTTCTGGTACGTTTAGTAAATGATTACGAAATAATAGTAGTGTAAGTTGTTAATTGAAAAGTTTCTGTAAAAAGTGTTCATACGCGGAAAGATTCCACGTGATATTTTATCCCTGGAAAGCGACCTTTGCCGATGACTCACTCGGAGGCTTCGGCAGGTTGCATTGGTCCTTGATAAAACCGTTGATTAAACACATAAATGCGTTCGGTGTTTAACGCAATCACCTGGTCCCTTCTGTGTGACTTCTGTAAAGAGATACGAATGGGGGAAGAAAACCCGCCAGGAAAACAGTGTTACCGACCCTTTCAAGAAGACGGTTGTCGTGTGTGTTCTGTGTTCGCTTTCCGTGCTCGCAACTGTATCTATTTGCACACTCTCCGTTTTGCTGCTGCTTTTCCGTTTGTTTTATCCACCCATCCGCACTCTGGACGACCCTTTTTGGCTGTACCGGGGGTTCAAACCTGATTTGGTCAAGTGTCTGCGATCGATTGGGTAGTTTTCGGCCGCGAAGACCGCAGCAACGGAGGGGTTTTTCTTCTAACAGCTTCCGGTGCGCGTTCGGTGGTGGAATTTCGGGTTCGTGTTCTGTGCTCGAAGATCGAAGCACGATCGAGAAGAGATGAAACCGTCGCACCACATGGGTGACATTTGCGTGTCCCGCGTGTTATTGCACTACTGGAAACGGGTGTTTCGGTTGTTCTCGTTTCGCACAACAGGGCGCGCGCGCGCTCGATCTATTCTCTTCGCCAGTATGTCCGTCCTTGTACGGTCAATTCCGTGGTCCTCAAGTAACGAACCCCCCTGTACGAAACCTCCTTTCAAACCTACCGTCTCTTCTTGTGCGTGTTTTTTTGTTGTTGTTGTTCATAGCGTAATATGTGTGCCGAGAAGTGTTTTGCTTTAATTTGCCTGCTAATGAAATGAGCAACATTACCTGTGTAGCATCGTGCGCGTGTGTATGCGTGCATTACTTCATCGTCCGTACATTACAATATCCAGTTTTTGCTCGTGTGTCCAGTTTTCAGCATGATGCAGCATCCCTCCATTCCTCTCCTCCTAGCTGTAGCGAGGGGGTTCAGGTGGTGGTGGTGGTTGTCCTTCTCGAAAGCAAGTTTGCTGCGCCCCGTACACCAGTGGAGTGCAACTAAAAAAAAAAGAAATAAAGAGTCACACATTCTCTGAGCTCATTGCGCGCCTTGCGCCACGTGTGTATGTGTGTACGATCAGCTACGTATTACGCACACGTCAGACAAGGAAAGCTCAACGGCGAAAGCAAATTCACTAGCGATCGAGCGCCTAGTAGCTGTCAAACGCAACATGTTGTCAACAAAAAGTCACGAGGTTGTTCACGTTCACAAAAGGAACGCTGGATTCATCGTTCGTTCAGTGGAGTGAAATCTGGATTGTCAACAGAAAACCGAGAAAAAAAACACGTCCCCTTGTGCTTGTGGTCAGAAATCGAAAGCCGCTTAATTTATGCCGAGAAAGCAAAAAAAACTTCGAGCCATAGAATTGTATCTTTGAATATCTTTCGGTGCGCTTATCAGTGGAGTGAAAATTGGAGGATCGCCACTACCACAACGCAACGCTATCATTATCTTCGGAGCTTCCTTTTCTTCGGACGACGACGCTTGCGTGCTATTGTGATCGATGGGATTATTGAAAAAATATGCATGAATAACGCGCATGGGCAGTGCTTAGGTTTTGTGCGGGTTTTAAGATGTTACCGTCTGTCTGGCATTAACAATGTGTATTTGTGTGATTGTGTGTGTGTATTGATGAAACAATTCAAACACGTATATGTGTGTGTGTGTATGTGTGAAAATGGTGGTGTGAGGAGAGTAGTTGTTGGAATCTGCCTTCGTAATGTGGTGATTGTTGGTCAATTACTGGTAGCTCATCATCATTCACCATCATCATCACCATCATCATCATCGGATGCTGCGTCAAATGTAGAGTTTTTCACCCCCGAAACTGGATAAATTGTTACTTCCAGCAGACACTTTGTTTTATTGTTGTTTTCTCTTCCGTTGGTGCACTATACACCCCCCTTTTCACGTAACACGCGAACGGAGGGTGAGGAGGGGGAAGGGGGAGAGTTTCCAGATGAACCCGGGCGGGGAGTCATTATCTGAAGTGGATATCCATCAGTGGTGAAGTGCCCGTGCGCGTGTGTGTTTGTATGTAGTCGATTGGAAATCGATTGGTTGCGGAGCAATTTTCGTCAATCTTGAATCCCGATTCCGCCTCCTGTCAGTTGCTTTCATCCAAACTCCGAAAGCGCGATCGTTACAATGGGGGTTGTGTGTTTGTATGGGTACACGAAGCGCAAGAAAAAGTAAATCACATCAACGCTTGATGGCGTGTACACCCCCTGAACCGTGGGAGTCGACCAGGAGGCAGGACAATCGATTGTGATTGAAAATGGCAATAGAAGTACGCGAGCGATTGGTATCTCGCCTGTATGCTCAGCCAAACCCCCAGCAGATAGGACATTGCGCCCGAATCGGAAAAGGAAAGTAAACGCAATCAGGCACAAATATGGCACGAATATGTTCACAACTTCGCAGAGAAAGTCACCAATCGAATGCATTGTCTCGACGGTTGCGACAAATCTGGGCAAGGAATTTTGCGTCCGAACGAACGACTTCAACGGTAGGATAAGCCGGGAAAGTGCATACACACGGAACTGGGGTCATTTTTTGGTGATTTTCTGTACGGGTGGAATATCTTCACAGCTCTTTTTATTTTCCTACAACAAAATATATGCGGCCAACTAATTATCGGCCGAGGTTTATTGATTGAGACATGTGGCGGTCGTGCTCATCGAGCTGAAAAAAGGGGGGCAAAAACGGGATGGTTTGCGGGTCATGCTGTGGACTATGTACGGGAAGGTTGGGAATGTGCCGGCTAAAGTTATCGGCCGAAAGAATCGACCGTAGCCGAAGCCGAAGCCGAAACCGTAAATTATTCCAAACCGAACGGAAAAGTTCACCGATCGGTGAACCTCCGGATGGTGCAAGATCACTGGAATGGACGGCAATGCTCCGTTGGTTTCACCGAACCCGACGAGAAGTTGGTACTTAATGTCTGCAACTTCACTCCCCCCCTTTATTCCCTTCCTGCCAACGCCAACGAACGCACGACGAATCGGTGCGCCACCCGCGTACGAATAAATTTCCCTCCACCGAACTGCCCAGGGTTTGTTTTTTTTTCGTGGTGTTTGCTGTTCCTTTCATCCTGCCTGGAGCGCTCGGTAAAGCCGTCCCGCACTTTGGCCACGATCGACGGGCTCGGCCAGAAAACAGCCAACCAACGAATGCCGCAATTGGCGCTCGGGTTATAATAATCTAATTATAGTCCGTAAAGTCAACATACGGTACTCAATACAAACATGATTTATTTAGAAGGAATTTCCACCACCACCACCACCATTGGACTAACGCACACAACCGTATATCGGTCGTCAGAGAGATAAAGCAAGATGCTGGAGAGTGCCTAAGGTTAACGCACACACACCATTCTTGAGCTGACGAGTGCGCGTGTGCCGGTTTTTGCGCATCGCCTACCCTTTCCCACAATCCCCTGTGTCTTTCCCCGCGTGGGGCGACGATGAAACGCGATCTTGCACGGTTTGCCCTGCGGAGGATGGAGAACCTTCGGTGGTAGGAGAGAAGGAGACGATGCGCTCCATCATCTCATCCTGAGCGTTTGTTGTCTGGAGCGCAGACAAGAAGGAAACCGCAAAACCGGAGCCGGTCATGCTCGAGTATTATTTCATCCAACGTGTGCTTTTTTGCTTCGTTGTTTGGTGTGTAGCCGTTTTGATTTACCTTTTTTTCCACCGGAGAGTTTCCAGTGTTCGGACCAGTGGATCGGATGGAACGCTTTTGTCCTAATGTTGCTGCTGCTGCTGCTGCTGCTACATGAAGCGAGCGGCTAATAACGGTGACTGATATATTTTTCCTTTAATAACAAACATTAAGGTTTATTTTATCGTACGGCAATGTACCGAAAATCAATCACCAAGCAAGGGAAGACTCTGTGTTACAGGGTGGTTCTATCACGTGCGTGCGAGATGGAGATTTTCCCCAGACGCACTTTGTGATACCCGCAGTGACAGTGAGAAGATGATTGGATCTTTACGTTTCTAGACGCTTGGTCTCATCATGCACGACGAGTTGTTGCTCTTTTGCTCCATAAAAGAAAAACGTTAAAACTGGTCACACTTTGCCACGTGGGAGGTAATGTGCATGCTTCGTTTCCCGTTCGAGCTACATAGACTACACCGACAGATTGGGAAACAAAACCAGAAGAACCACCTTGCTAACGGATTGCACATCGTATCGTATTACACTGGAGAGGCAAGACAGTGGTCAGGCGTATATCAAGTCATTGAAATAGTCTCGCAAGATAAGAACATGATCTTTCTAGTCAGCGACTAGAAATCAGAGTCTAGAGGGTTGCCCTTTGGATGGAGTCGGTTTACTGTTCTGCAAGCAGAATAAACTTTATCTTGCCGTAAAATGTATCTACAAAATGTAGCTTGGACCTCTGTCTCGGTACTTGGGAGATAAAAATTAAAATTAGGCATTTTTAATGCCTGGAACTCCTTGGGGTTTGAGAATCTACGATTGTATAATAAAATGTTTCATTGTATTGTCAAAGAGAGTTCAGGAATTCAAAATTTATTGAGATTTGCGCAGCAGTAGAGAAATTTTGTGAAATGACCATTTTTATAGTTGTAGTTTACACTTTTGAATTTACTCTTTTAATTGTAAACAAGCACATAATCGAATCTTTGTTTTATTACAACGTAACCAGTAGGACTAAAGCTTGTTGTAGGTCTGCTGAAGTTTGTCAACCACCCGGTTGAAGTAAAGTGTTTGAATTTGGACGTTGCAACGGTCTCGATCGTCAGTTCGAACGGTTTCGCGCGCTCACTCTAAGCCGATGATGATCGGTCATGAATTAAAAGCCACAATAAAGTACGATAAAAAGGAGGCAAAACGGGCAGAAAGCAAAAAACCCTCGTCTGCTTGATCCCCCGTGTCCCCGCCGGACGCATCTTCCACCAGCATGAACAAAAAACCCACCTAGACGTGTGCTGATGGAACACTGTGGCGGGGAATTGAACACTCACACTCGTCCGCGCAGAAGGAAAAGAAGCAAAGATCAAGCAATATATTGATGAATTTTATTGAAACAAAACCGATACAAAAAGCGTACGATGATGGCCGTGCATTGCGCGGAGTGCCGGGTTCGGTTGCTTTTGCTCCGTTGATGGATTGATTTGTAAAGTCGGTCGAGCAAGAGCTAGAGACAGAGAAGGAGAGATTTTTTATACTCGGAAGCAGCCAGCACGGTTTGCCTGGGTACCCGGCACGAATTTCATCCGATCGGGTGCAAAGGAGAGGATGAAAAAAACACAGGGCTCGATCCTGAGCTGTTTTCTCTCTCACCGCAACACCTGCCTTTGTGTGTACGTCCTTCTGTTCCCTTTCGCGTAAAGGTTAAGTCCCGCCAACGGTGGAGTGTACGTGTGTTGGTACATTCGCGCACCCGGCGAACAAGTTTCGTGTCGTCCTTCGGGCCGTTCTTCTCCACGCAAACGATCGAGATCAATCGATTAATCAAGCCGCAGCATCGATCGATCGGTCGTGGGCAGGCCGATGCTCCCCGAATGTTTGTGTCACATGCATGCGGCTTCAAATGTCAAAGTAAATGTTACTCGCTGGAGAGAGCCGTACGTTCTCGTTCGGGTTGATGGCTCTAGGCTATCCTTGGACTAAAACTGTCAACTGTTACAAGCGCTGCATCTTGTCGCACCTTTTTGGAGAAAAAATAGTTCCAAGCTCCAAAAGCACATGCGTCACATGTGTGTATGTTTATTTGTTGTTGTGGCTATTAAGGTAAACAGAAAATGTGTGAAAATGATCATAAACGAAAGCGCCAAAACAATGGGAAGCGTCATTATAGTGAAAAAAACCCCTGTGAAACTTCCGCCTTTCCGAAAATGGACATCTTGCAGAAATTGCTCTATCATCGTCATCGTCGTTATGCACGCGTCTTTCAGTACATCGAGTGGGGAGGATCAGTTTTTTTTCCCTGTTGCTGTTGTTGTTTGCTCTCATCTGCCTCCACATGCGTAATTACATAGCGCGGTCATCAATCGTCAAGTTTCCATTTCGTCATCCATCATCGTCGATGTTTCGCGTGCGATCAGGAAGAGAAAAACGGTCCACTTAGCGGTTCCGGACAAGGATAAATATAAAACGCTCCAGTGCACGTGTCGTCGTTGCGCATGTCGCACGAAGAAAGTATGGAACGCTTTGATGTTTCGTTAGAGACGTAATGTAATTGATGCAAACGGAAAAGAAAGTGAAGCTCGCGTTTACATTCCTCGTTCTAAACAAACCTCCTTTAGTTTGTGTTAAATTTCCATTTTTCTTTTTCCTCCTCCAACAGCGTGTTTCCTTCTGTGTCGGATTCATCAACACGGTGTGTACAGCGTTCGGGGTGGAAAAAGCAATAAATTCTCGATCAACTCGAAACTTCGTCGATCACGACGGAACGGATCGTGCAGCATCGCGATCGAGTTCGGTGACCCTGCGGTGTGCTGGTTCAATTGGTTGATGCGACCATACAATGCATCGAGTGCAGTGGTGAGTGCGCAGGAGCAGAGGAGCAAAAATGCAGTGATCTGGTGCATTCGGTGTACAAATGATATTAGAAGTGTCGGTGCGGTGTTTGAGGAGGGAGTAGCGAGTAGTGAGTACCAGCTTTTGAGCGGTGATGAGTAGCAGCAAGTGTTGCTCCAGGAGTGAGTTTACTCAGTGCGTATCGGGTGCGAGTGGCGAGTGAAGAGTTGTGGAAGAAAAAGTGTAAAAGAAAAAAAAGAAAGATCACATTATTCCAAAGTGTAAATCAACCAGAATAGATTGTGGTTCCTAGAGTTTTTATGTGATTCTAGGTGTGTGTGTGTGTGTGCGCGAGAAGAAGCAGGCTTGTTTGCAGTAGGGACAAGAAGGATCCTACAACCGATCCTGTGACCCGCGCCTTCAAGCAGAAACACAAAAAGCAGCAAGAAAAAGGTAAGTCAACTTAATGGTTTTTTTCCTCTCTAGACACTTTTTTCCAATTTTGTGAGCTTTGCAAACAAGTGCTCTTGGGTAGCGAGGTAGTACAGTTCAGCAAAAAACCGCTCCAGTCCAGTTTCCTTTTGCGATGGCGCGCAATAATGATGCGGAATTCCTTCGCGTGCGTTGATGAGCCAATGGGGCGAGTGCAGTTCGCACTCGGCAAGAAGGACACTTTGAGCAACTCCGTCACACTGCACAATGGGGATTTGGATAAAATGCCACGCCAAGTTGCGAAGCATCATAAACAACAAACATAAGCAACGGACTCATTGTTAGGGGGGGACTCTTAAGCGATCGGAAAGAGCTCTGATCAGATCGGGGAGGAGAAACAGAAAACTGTCCTTCGCGCGACCCGGCGTAAAGGGAGTTTGAAGTGTACTTGGAACCTTGGATGGTTTATGGGAATGCACTTAAACAAAAAAAATGGACAACCATTCGACACCGTCGATCATTTTGCTCCGTTGCGATAATGAGCCGGAGAATTGGAATAATGAGCGTGGAGCAGGTTTTGCATGCGGGTCGCTTGTGCAACAAGGTTGTTGCCGCACAAGAACTCGTTAGTCGTTACGGTATGAGAATATTTTATTTGAGAAAAAAACCTGTTTCGTTCTGCTTCTATAAATTCGAAAAATGAGCTTTTTATCAGGGAATGGATTAGATTCGCTTCCCGCGCTGTATATTGATTTCAGTTCCCATACCTATTGCTTCCTATCTTTATGATCCACCAAAAACGCACATAAATAAGCGTTTACGTCCATGGTCCATAAATGTAGCTGAAAATATATTTCACAAAAAATGTCCACCGTTCTGATTCCCCCAACGAAACATTCCAGCCGTTATTAAACGTAGGATCAATATTTAAAAGCCTATCAAAAGCTGATGATTCGTTACCGATCCGGAGCACAATCGACTACGGGAAAGTTCATAATATTTCCACATAAAATAATTATCAAAAAAGAAAAAAAGCTATGCGGCTCATCACGCACGACGCAGGTTTGATTCGCTGCTTATCCGACTTTATTGCCTCTTTTTTTTCGGGGTGCATATTTCTTCCACTGTCAAGCTGATCGTAAAACGCAGCATCTCAAATCGCTGTTCAAGCGTACCGATTTTAAGACGATCGAATTTCAACGGCAGCCTGCTGGAATGTTTGAACATGAATCGGTTAAACTAAGAATTGAAAAATGGAAAAATATGGAATGTAAGGGAAAAGATAGAAGCAAACAAACGTAAGAAAAAAAGGTCGAACTAATTTCGGAGACATTCGGTGACAAAGCCACCCAGGACGCGTGGTCATCGTGTGGTGTGAGGAAGGCGTTCCAATCCCGGGGCTAAATCTTCGATACGTTCTCTGTGATTATCGCATCCCGGACCTGGGGGCCCGGTGCCGGAAGAAAACGCGCGATACAAATGGACCACCGAAACATCGTCACGGGAGCGAAAATTCCCTCAAAAGTATACATTTGTATCGAGCCGGTGATTCGGTGGCCCTTCTCATGATCACGGCGATCTTCCCTTTGGGAGGAAGTGGAACGGTAAACATACACGCAGCTTCACGTTTTAAAAACAGGTATCATTCGGTGCGACCCCGGTAGGGGTGCTTCCCAAATGAGCCCGATAAACGATAAACAACAGCGAACAGACAATTAATAACGCGCCTAGGCGCCGGCGTAGAAAAGAAGGATGGAACGGTTGCGCCATCGCGGTTGTTCTGCGTAATTTTCCAACCGAACGTGGAAGATGCCACACACTAATGCGCTAATGATTCAATTTATCCACCAAACCGGAATGCCGACTTGCGGGCAGGACAGGGTAATTAGTGTTTAGCTTTACGATCACGTGCGATCGCTGGGGGTGAGAATGTTTTCTTTTCTTTTTTTGGTGGTTGAATCATGGCAAAACAAAAGAAATGAACATGCGTGAAACTTACATACATGTGGGGGAAAATGTGAAAAAACATCATTCTGGAGATTGTCGTGCGGGACTACGTGGGAATAATGTTTGGAGTCTATACCTATTAACCTACTACCCAAATGAGGAGGTGTTATCGTACAATTAGGTCGGTGAAAATCATTCCAAACCCACCAAAACACTCAAGAAAATTCAATTAAACACCATCCAGAGACCGATAATTTAATTAGCTCTAAAAATTAGAATTTTATTAAGCTTGTGATGGTTATAAAATCCATGCAATTGACTTGAAAGTTTTGAACATTTTTGATTTGAAAAACACTATGACACCCGATGCTAATCAGTGTCTGTTTGAAGATACTTTTAACACCTTTTTTTCTTCCTCCCTCTTTTGTGGCCCAAAACTGGAATTAACAATAAACTCCATTGAAAATAACGATTCATCTTTGTCATTAAGAAGGGAAGCGCATTCCATCATTGAAATTGTATTTACGTAAAATGTCGCCTTCATTACGTGGGAAATAACCATCCGCATTGCACCATCGGGAAAGGTGTGAAAACTAAACCGTGTCCAGCGGTTGAAGATTTGGACGCATTCCGACACGGCGGCTTCTGCTCAGTTTGAAAAGAAAAATAAGCTATCAAAAATTAGGCTACAATCGAGCGGATGAAGCTCATTGAACAAATTGCTGTTTTTTTTTCGAAGAAATAAAACAGACGTCACCTGGGAGTTGGGGCTGGAAAAAAGGTCAAGCAGAACCTGTTGAACATTTTTCTTCAACTCCCTTTCCTCAGTATCCTTGCCGTTGGTTCTAGCTAGTGCAACAGTTAACTGCTTGTGCTGTCTCTATTAGGAACGCTTTGTTTCGTTTGCATTTACCACACCATCGACTATAATAGACAGATTTATGAACACGGGTTTCGGGAGTGGAAGTTCGATAAGCATCAATTTATGCTGCTCGCGCGCGCGCGTTGTGGCGAGACTCACGGGCTCAGAAGTGCGAGCCCAACTCCACGAAGTAGAAGAGGTGAAAAAAAACGACGTCTAGCGCATCATCGAGCCCGAATTATGCCGTGATTGACGCTTGCTGCTATTACCCGTGATTATTATTCTGTGGACGGCTCGGCAAGTAGTCATTCCCCGGGAACGATCGTGGATCACGTACAAGTAGAGGGCGCACACCTATACGCATACCGTCTAGAACAACTCCCCACGCTTAAAGTACACCACCGATACTCGAGCTCCCGTAATAACTGTCTTTTGCTACGGTAAATGATGCTGCGGCTCGCCGGGCTTTTAGGAGTTCTTGTGATGATCTTCTCAAGTCGTGTTTTTTTGGTTCTCGAAAGGGTCTTTACGCTCCGCAGAAATGGTGCTATGATGAATGATAATTTTCATTCGTTTTCGTTACCCCAACCGTGAAGTTACTGTGGGTCCTTGTGGAGAGGGGCGTCTTCCCAAAAGACGTCAGAATAAGAACGGAAGCTACTGGACGGGAGACACTCGTAGGAACTTCTCCGGGATACGTAGAATCTGGCGAGGTCGTCGTCCATTGGGAGGAAAAAATCGTGCATGAAAATCTCGTACCTTCCCGCCAGGTCGCCGCACGACTTCATGTACGGCACGACTTCCTTCCAGACTTTGGTCAGCAATCCATCCGTCATGGCGAATTAAAGACGCACAATTTTCCTCGCTGCAGCAATCATTTACAGACGGATGAGGCAAAGTTGGGACGAACGTGTCCAGCACGAAAGAAATAATTAAATGATCGAATAATTCCATCCAGCCACTGCCCCGTGGACTTTGGGCAACAGTTTAACATCCGTGCGAGATATTCCCACAGCGCGAAAAAAGATCTTCCGAAATGCTCCAAAGTCGAACAACGACGAATGATCCAACGACAGACATTCGACACGCAGCATCAGCCTTCATTTGTACGACACGTTAATCTGCTTTGAACCAGCGGGAGAAAGAGCCCAACCAAATCCCGTGGAGGAATCTTCTTAATTCAACTGATTTTTTCGTGGCACTGTGGTGAACGGTGACGACAAATCGGCGATGCGAATCGGGGACTCTCCGTTCCAACATTCCAGCGAGTTGTCATCACGTCCAGAAACCGGCCAGCATTTGGACAATTAGTTTTATTTAACTCATTTCGCTCTTTATGTGCACTGAACGTGGAGTAAGCGGTGATGAAAATTGTTGAAAAAAAAAGGAAATATGTTTTGGTTGATGGACCAAATTGAAGTTTCACATAAGTGGGAGATCATCTTTCTGGATGGAACGATTCGTTGATGTGCGGAACAGAAGTTTCTGCTGCTGCTGCTGCTGCTGGATGACCTAAAGCCTGTGTCTGCCTCGGTGGAAGCCATTTTCGAACGCAAAAGCAACCGACCTACACTCGGGTCAAAGCTATTACAATTATTATTTTACTTGCCAGTGTTGTGGTGTTGGGCAGATGGAGAGACGGATGGACTGCGAAACAAAGCTCGGGACATTCGAGGGTTGGGTCTTGGGGACTTGTGGGTAAGCAGGGGTCAGCATGGCAGCGATGAAAGTACGTGATGAAACATTCACCAACGCTGGAACCCCCCGAGTGAGAGCATCCCGTGAGAGTGGTCTTCGGTGTTTAACCATGTCGATGCGTTGATGCGTTACATTCGTCTTGCTATTCTTTAAAACTTCCTGCCTCGTGACTTCTCCCCCTGTGAGGAAGTAACGCTGGTCCATGCACGAGGATGAGGTGCAGGATCTCCGAAGGGTAAAGTTGATCGCCAGGCGCAATTTATAACGGAAGACGAAGAGCTCCAAATTGTCCGATAAACGGACGCGCATTCCACGTGAACTGGTTGACTGGATGGAAGGATCCGGACCGCTTGGGGTGTTGTGCGGCACAACGAAGCGAAGAACACCGGACGATTGGGTGCGTTTGGATGGCGGCGTCATGAGAAGCGTTTCCGACCCGTCCGACAGAACAAACGAGTGCAGTTTGAAGGATGTGGAGCGCATTCCGAAGTGAGCTGCGTTGCTTGGGGGTTTTTGTTGGAATGCGTCAATTGTAGCAGAAAGTGCATCGGGAGATTTCTTGCGCTTGATCATTAAGTGTATCGTAAGGGGAGGAAACACACAGCGTTCGGAAAAGAACAATTCTTTCGGAATAATTCTGAGCTTTCGTGTGGTAATTTGGAAAAATAAAATACCCAAAGAGAAGGAACCCATCCGCAACACGATTCAATAAAGCTGGTTCGTCTATGTCTTTTCTCGCTTTTCACGGTGTTTAGCACGCGTTAATTTCCCGATTTCCCATTTAACATGAGAACCATTGCACTGACATCATCCATTCTCGTTACATCTTTCCTCCAAGATGGCGCAAACACGCGGAAAATGGATTCTACTTCTCCGAACCGTGTACGAGACGGTCCCAGGAACCGAAGCTTCCTGGGACCCTAAAACTGCCACTCGCCTGCGTGTTGTATTCCATCGCGTTCGTGGTGGGAAAGTGCGCAAAAACAAAACAAAAAAAAACACTGCCAAATGAACGAAGAAAAGCAAAATGGGAAAAGCGAGAAATTGTACGTTTTGCGGTCAGCAACAATGACCACCAGGGACCACAGGACCGACCAAACAAAAATCAAAGCAAAACCTCAAACCCCCCGCTTCATGTCAAACCCGCCTCTCCCCTTTTTTCCGATGGAAAACGGAAACCGCGACTGGTAATTTTCTCACCACTTTTGCTCCCAATAACATCCCCCCGCGTGAAACAAAAGAGCCAGAAAGACAAAAACTAGGTGTCCGTCAGTAGTTGGGATTTGGGTTCGGTTTTGTAGCTGTCGAACGTGGGCTATTACTCAAGCCGAACTCGTACTGCGTGCTTTCGGATCGACGTTTGTGGATCGCGGCACAAATCTATGGAATGGTCGGATGTACATGAAAGGTACGAAAGGTACAATGTTTTTTTAATTAGACAGACACACAGCTTTGCTCTGCCTTACGGCCGTCGGTCTCGTGTCGCGCTGTCAGCAGCAGCACCAGCTGTCTGTCCGGCTTGGCCACTGTCCACGAGCTCGAGCGACCAGTGGGGCAATAAATTTTTCCCGCAAACCGTAAGAAAACGCAATTGTTGTAAAAACGTCTCCACGGCTCTGCAGCTATCATTGGTCGTTGGCGCCAAATAAATATTCTCTTTGCCCGTTTGCCTCACTTCTTGGGTGGCGTTGGGTGCTTTTGCGGGTTCCCAAGTGGGAAGATGACGAACGGAAGGCAAACATTGCAACCAGAGCGCAGATCTAGAGTTTAACGTGCTCTAAACGTTTCCAAACACCGCCGTATTATGTCTTTGGGGCCTTTTGGGTGGAATTTCCGGTGGATCTTCTGTGAGATATTCTTTATAACCGGAGGCTAGGTGCTTTCTTTCGTTTGCTTTCGAACGGTTCCGATGATAAGAATCAGTACAAAAGTAATAAAATGTGAAGCATTAATAAAGGGTTTTTGCTTGTGGAGCTCGATCCCTGTAGAACTCTGAATATCTTGTTCTCAGAACTGTTTAAAACTTTAATTTATGGAAATAGCCCAAAAGAACGACGTCCAATATTTGCACTGGGAGGTTTTGCTTTCATTAATTGCTGTTACACTTTGAAAATATAAAACATGCGTTATCTGGTTCTGGTCCCAACAGGTTGCACCAATGTTTACCCTGGGGCAGGTTCATTCATCGCGACATGTTGTTTAAAATTTAATTTCAACCAAACCATCCCCAACAAACAAAAGGACTCCCTTCTAGCAACTCCCAACCTTTGTCGAAATTTATCAAACCTTTTTGCAAAACTTTCAAGCGGGTTGAGCTCAATCCATCCGATGACACATAGCCATCGGCACAAGCTGTGGCCGACCCACCGAAAGTTGGGATGGAAAAAAGGGACGCGGATACTGGGCGCGCTGTACTGTTTGTGTGAACGTGTGCTACCGGGAGCTATAAAAGGTGATTAACAGATGGGAGATCTGTACATAAGGTGATGGTTGGTTATGGTGGGAGGTTTTACGACGACTGCCCGATCCCCGTTTACTGCTTGTGTGTCGATATTAAAATTGGGGGAATATTTAATCTGATGGAATGGATTTCGAACCGTAACCGAGAGCTGGGTTACGGTCCAGAGTTTCTTGGTGTCTTGGTGTCTGCCTTCCCTTTTTCTGAGTTACATTCAGTACAGTATCTTTTAGGGACGAACATGGCGTTTTTTAATCGTAAACGATTCGTCCAAGGTTCCTTTGGGAGTTCTTCACCAACACGCACAAACGAGATACGGTGTCCAGACATAAAAAAAATAATGCAAGGGATGTAATAAGGGATCCTTTAAAACGCCACAAGGACACCGGAAAATACCTCTCAGCTATTTCCCATTCGGGAAATTCGAACGCATGTCGCGGGAAGCGCGTTCGAGCGGGAAAATTCGTAATTCGGAATTTCCCCCTGTATCAAGGACGTAAACATTTCGGCAACACGCCGAACATCCGGGTGCTGGATTCAAGTGGATTGGTACCTCATCTCCTGTGCGCATGTGCCCCATCAGAACGCGTTCCTTCTTTTGTGTTTCAAACCACCAACCCTAAAGGTGTTTTTTTTGTGAAATGTTATGAGAAGACTTCACGTGGCGTGCGTTGCCAAATCCATGCAGCGAATCCTGCCTGAGGGGAGAGTTTTCATTTCATTCATTGGGAAATTTGGTAGATTTTTTTTGTACGAGGGAGAAAGCGTTACCAGGACGACGTCCCCGGGTATCGGTGTTTTGAATTGGAAGTTACTAGTGGTGGTGAAACACATACAGAAACGTGATACCATGAGGCGTCCTTTCTTTGGATGATTCGTTGTTTGACAAACATTCGTTGAGGAGAAAACTTGCGAGTGAGGTTGTTCCAAAAGACCCTTTTATGTTGCTACCAAACTCACAATGCTCGTTAAGCTCCTTGTTTTGTGTGTACAAAGCACGTTAGTTTGTCCAAATTTCCGGCTCTTTCGAGGTTATTTTTGGTTCTCCACAAAGAACTTACACGCCGCTTGTATCGGTGTCGGTCTGTTTAGCTTTTTTCGATCTATCTATTGACTTCAACGGTTTGCTTTGATGAAGTTTATCTTCAGTTTTATGTGAATGTTTAAATTTCCCTTCCAAACATCCAACATCGGTTTAGAATGTGGTGTGATTAAAGAAAAACAAAACACAGGACAGTAGATTGATGGACGAGTAGCAGAATGAATGAATTGCCCTGTCCCATTGCTTAAACTTCACACTAACAACGAACCACTAGAGAACAACAGGAAGAAGAAAAAAAATCAACCGTCTAAAGTAAACACCGGAAGTGTCAAAGCGACGTTTCGAGCTTTTTGTGGGATGTGGTTTTTTCGACTTTTCCCTTTCTGTGTGTGTGTTTTTTTAATTTGATACTGTTTCTTTGTCACCGTTCTGGGCTTTCGTTTCCCGTTTCGAACAGGGGATTTCCTTTTCGTCCAAATGTTGGCCCGTCTCTAGCGCAGGTTGTTGCACAAGGGAACGCTGGTTTTGCGGTTTTCCTGATTTTCCTTACGATGCACTCCATCCCCCAAGTTTGTCGCATCCGCTCGATTCTCATACATGGTTGTTTCGTCTTTGTGCCAAGTGTTCTCGCTGCCAGGCATCAATATTTCACTGTCATCTCCACCTCCTCCTTGTTGCGCAAAGGAAACGTGGAAAACCCCTGAACGAAGAGAACGAAGAGCGGGAAATGCTAAATAAGAAAATAATTTAATGTTGCGAGCTTAGACGCTTGTGTGCCTCCTGCTGGAGGATTATGGCCATAGGGAGGTGGTGGTACCTGAGAGCAGGATAGATCTGCCTGGATGAAGGGAAAGGGCAAACGTTTAAGCTGGCCCAAAGAACACGACCGAAAAGACACGGAAACCACATTAGCCCACTTGTGATGGTTGGTTATCAGCATCTCACACACCGGTGGGTCTGCCAACCGTTTGCGAAATTCCTCGGCATGCACAATTGATGGGTGAGTTATTTTTCCAGATTATTCCGGATATTAAAAGAAAAGAAATGTTGATAACTTTACATACTAAAATATGCTCTTCCCCTTTCTTACTTATAATTATATTAAACACATCCTCATAATTGGAGAAAATCTCCTCAAAAATCTGTTATTGTGAATGTTCTCAGAAAACTACATTTTTGAGTTTAGTGTTTGTGACCAACTATCTCATTTAAGTGAGCTTAATTGAGGTCCCCGCTTTGCTCATTTTTGCGATACTTAGTCGTGAGTGCTACCTCTTTTGAAACAGGTTTATTGGTGAGATGCCTATTTCTGATGAGGTTCTATGATTTTTGACTTACTAGACGTATTTAATAACCACGTAGTTGGATAGTTAGTTCTCACTACGAGGGAATGGTCTGGTTGAGATTCGAGTCCCAGTCCTACCCGGTTAAAAACCAGCGCCGTTATCTCTTCGGCCACCAGACCGCCTCTGAGTGAGGAGGTTAAAGGTCTCTTTTGAAAGATACTCCTTCGTGAGCTGTGTCTTTTGGAAGATGCTTAGCTTTGAGGTGCTACCCATTTTGATGCAGGCACAATCATGAGATACCTCTTTTTAATATGACTCTTTAGTAAAAAGGCTCTTTTATGAGTTATTTCATTTTCATCTTCATAGTGAGTCCCCTGATTTTGAGTTCACTCTGGACATTAGTATGTTAAACGTCAATCTACCTCGTCTCTTCCCTGTTCAAGCTACTCCATCACGCTCACTCACTCATCTTGGTGATCAGAATGAGTGAGACCCTCAGTCACTCATTGCCCAACACTTTTCGAGACTTTAAAGCTTTTATCCTTGCGCATGTATATTAAATACTCGATTACACAGCCCCACATGTTCCACGTTCCAAACATCAAGCAGTCTCACACCATGGAATTAGTCAGCAACGGAGATAAGGTCCAGCGTAAAGTAACCTTGTACTGTAATTACCCATATCGGACCCGTCCAGAAGGGGCCAGCCTGCATAAAGTGAACGTTCAATTTCCAAAATTGCTAAATCGCTACACTCCCCTGTGCATGGGTAACTCCCATCACCTTTCTGCTAACCTTCTGGCAACGGTACGGGATTAAGCTGGCGGGGACGGGAGTAGCAGTTTCACTGGAAATCCAGACCCTTTCTCGCATATGCACCACATTCGCAGATTCGTTCGACCTGGAGGCATGGGCAATGGAAAAGTCGCTCGTTATTATGTTGTGCCGAGTGCCGCGTGAGCATTATGCTGCTGCTGGGGGCCATCCTCCTTCTGGCGGTCCGTGGAACATAAAGAAACCAATGCACGGGATTCCCGAAGTTATGATGGAGTTTGATGAGTAACCAAGCAAACTGGCAGTGTGGAATGAAGCGGGTGAAGGGCATTTTTATTTTTTCTTCTTCGGTTGCAGCATGCAGCATTAGCAATTCATTCGGCACGAAGATTATCTTTATCTTCGTTTCCATGGCTTGGTCGTGGTTGTTGGTGAGGAGGACTATTAAAAATGTTCTCCCCGAGAGTCTGCGCGGAGCGGATGGAATGGAGAATCCGAAAGGAAGGTTCAGACTGTAGGGAACGGAATGTTCTTTTCGCTGCAGGATGGTTGATAAGCAGTGCTCATAAGTAATACGAGCAGCATAAAACTCATCAGCAGTGAGCAATAATGTTGCTTCTTATTTTCAACGGTCTATCCCCTCCCACTCCGCGTCCCCGATATTGACACTTTGCACGGGATAAGGCATTGTACATTGAGCCTTTCTTTCCGGTGTGTACTTGGAGAAAAGTTCCATCCACTTACCGTGTGGTGTATCGTTCCATGCAATCTTGCACTGCGTTGCTGCGCTGTAGCAATAATTCCAGAAGAAAAAGGACTGCCTTGTTTGCTCCTCTATTAATAACCGTCCAAGCGAATCGCACGAGGAAACAAGCGAAACTCACCATTTATGTTCTGAAAAACCCCCCGAGTGGAAGTTCCTGGCCGATTTCCAGCGTCCCTAAGTGTATATGGTTCGTTTCCCATTCTTCGAGCGGAACAAAATCCGAAGAAACTTTCGAAGACGATGAATTTTCACACCAGCTACACCGGGACGATGTTTGGACGTTCCCTGCATTTGATTTTGGGGGATGTTCCATGTCAGTGTCCCTTGATACGGATGTGGAAATGAATTTCTCCGAAAAACCCTTGAGGGGTTGTTTTATTCTTCACGGAAAGGGTCGTGGCGGCCACTTGCTGCCGGGAAGATTCAAAGTTCGATTTGGTTGCGTTTGCGTTCTTATACTTTATGACCCGTTTTGTGTACGTGGTCTGGCACATATACCAATGGAGTTGCTTCCTAGGAAAACGAAGGTACACATATAACCGGTAGTCAAGCAGAACATGAAGGAACGCGCAAGGAAAAGTCCCCCATGTGCGTTCACTGGAGCATAACGCAGCGGTAGAATGTTTCCCCGTTCCCGCGCTATTGCTCTGGTTTTCTATCTTCGACAACGATCACCTTGTCGTCGGACACTCGTTTTTCAATAGTAGAAGGCCGGGTGCACCAGTTGCATCGCTTACAATACCATCATACGATCCAGATGTACTCCGGTGCAGTCAGTGACTCTGAAACCACGTAAAAAACCGTGGAGCAAGAATAGTTCGTCTGATTTAGTTTTTTTTGTGCCATTTATATGTAGAACTGCTAGAGAGTGAAAGACTTTTCAACCATTGAATATGAAAAAGCGAACTCTGTGTAGTTTGTTTTGCAGATTTTTTTTTGGTTCTGTGTGAAAATGCATTGAAAGTCTGGTCGCTGCATCGAACCCAAGAACCAATGCAGTTCCATTTCATTGCACCAGGGAGGGAGGTGAAGAAGGAAAATGAGTTCGTTCTGGAAATGTTACCACATGTGCAAATCATAATAATATGCCACAGCGAGTGAATTCTGATACACTTCAACTGTGTGCTGTGTGCTGGGGGAAACATGGGAATATGGGAAGTTTGTTATGAATTGGTTCTGGATGCATTTATGCTTGTTGCACGGAAAGAGGCGGTACACGGTGGGTTGAGTGCATCGGTGAAAGGTTTCAGACTAATTCCAATGAACTGAAAAGAGGGAGAAGGGGGAGGGAGGAGGCGAACTCTATGAAACGGGCGGCAAAAACTCAACCACTCGGATGAATGGTTGCATTGGATGGAAAGTGTGCAGGTGCCGAGTGAGTAAAACCAGCCTAGTGCAGTGCAGCAAAAGGGTTGTCCCTTCATTTCCTGTCCGTCTTCTATAGCTCCAACAGTGTTGCTTTCGGACCTCTCTTATGTGCACTGGAACTGGAGACGGTTGCATCTCGTTGGGTGTTTTTTGTGTGTTGTCGTTTTGTTTGGTTTGCGTTTTAACTTTCGGTTTGTTTATGTGTTTGTTTGTTTGTTTGTTTGTGTTATGCATTCATGACTGCTGCTGCTGCTGCTGCTGCTCTGTGTACGCGTTGAGGTGGAATTGGATTTTTTTTTGTTCCAATGGGTATTTTGTTTAGTGCTTCTGGATAAACATTGAACAAAAAACTCACTTCCTGATCAAAGGTTGTGAGCGGAAAGACAACAGATTTGCGTTGCCTGTTTGCTCAAATGCACACGTGAATGAACTCCGGTATGGAATGATCATATAGACCGGGTGCATGAAGAGCAAAACATATTTGAAAAGGGGGAACTTCAATAACTTCAAGAACTGCTTCTGGAAATGGGGAAATATATAAGGATACATTAATTGAAAGTTAAAGACGGGGAAGAATTATTTTTTTGTTATGCATTTCACATATTATATAAACCACAATTTCTATACATGTTAATTACCATTAAAATTGATGCAATCCGTGCAAAACTGCATAAGAGAGTGCATTACTTGCACGCAACATTGTGTCGTACTTTTTCCTGTCATTATAGAGCTTGCATGCATGGCGTGAGTTGGATGCAAGATTTGAAGCAGCTGGTTGCGTACAATGTTAAGCACCGATTACACGAGCTTATTGAATATGGTAAAGTCCAAAATAATTTATTTTTCTTCGAGAATTCATGTATTTCCACACACATGTTTAAATGATACAATAACAATTTAATATTTCAACTCACATGTTTAGGCGCATAAACGCATGAACACTACAACACATAACAATCATTAGCATCGCTTTGTCATTCATTCAAAAGTTTTCCCACCAAAATCAGTGACACGGAACCGGGAAAGGAGCATGAATTTTGGGCCTGTTAGATTAGCCCCGCGTCACAAAGCAACAAGTGCAGCCAAAAACCCAACCCCTCGATCACTCGATCGAGAAGCATTTCCTGTTTCCTTGTTCTGCCCTTTTCCGTTTCAGTTCGTTGATTACTGCGCTTGATTTTCAAGGGATGGCGCTTACCCCCCTCATCAAATTTCGTTGTCGGTGTTTTAAAAACGATTTACGTCCACGATGAGCTACACGTTGGAGGTCCTTCTAGGTTTGGTGGTGTGTCCGAAGATTCCTACGGAAGATTCTCGCGGACATGGTAGCGAGAGATTAACGAACGAATTCTCCGCGTGAGTGTCTTGTGCGGTGTGTACTCTCTTTGCATCTCTTCTGGTGGTGGGAACTCGGGAGAAACTCTCGCGGTCACCTTTTCTTGAAGTATCCACGAGGTATCCGTTGCGCCATTTAAAACCATCTCTTTCATTTTGAGTCACGATCTTGGACGATTCGAACGTGGATCGACGCGGTTCTTTCGTTTTAATTTCGTGTGTTGTGTGCATAGGAAGATATTTGGTTGCAAAACCATTCGTTTTCGTTTGAAAAGCATTCACATATCTGTTTGTGAAATTTGTGTGAAAATTCAAATGAATGGTAGGATAATGTTAAAGTTATCTAAAGTGCAGTGATGAAAAGGGGAAAAAATGCATTCAAAGCAACAGTTCAGTTTATGCAGTTGGTGACTTTTATAACATCTCGTGCTCGTGCGTGATAGCATCAAAAGGATCGGAAGCCTTTTGCAGCCCGCCAGCTAGCACCCAGGAGATAGCCGGCAAACCGCGAGCAGTGTGGAGAAAACGAAAGAAAACACTCGAAAAAGGCAATTTATGTCGCTGTTGTGTGGACGAGGGTGCGCGCGCGCAACCTCAAAAGCGGGCTGTAGTGCAGGTGAAACGGCACTGCAGGCGAGCGGCATCGATCGCACCAAACCCAACGGAGAGACCCTTTGCGGACGACCAAGAGTCGAACGAACGATCGAGGATCGCGATCATAAAGTATTGCGGGCCCCCGTTGCAACCTCACGTTTCTTCCTTTTTGTTCATATTTTTCAACATTATGGTGACTCTGTATATGTGCACTTCTAGAGCGTGTGTGTGTGTGTGCTTGTAGTGTTTTTGTGAATGTAAAGCGCAAGTGTGGAATTTGTTGTTAGTGTGCGGAGAAAAAAAATCGAAAAAAGAAATACTCGAGTCAAGCAGGCTTCCGGGGCGCTAGGTTTGAGTACATTTTTCACCAGCAAATGTGAAGTACACTTGAGCGTTTGTTGCTTCCAGCCAGTAAGACATAGTAACTACCATGTTTCAGCGCCAATTTGTCGTTGGCCAAAAGCCATTCGAATGGTTTATTAACACAGCACTCTAAACGCTCTCAATTCCGGTCACTAAAACGGTTATTACTGCATCGCAATATCGCATAAGGAATGATTGCATCCACTCAAAAGGGGTCTGCGTGTTGTGCATAATTCCGCGCGCATTGATTCGCCTCACAAAAATGCCATTCGATCGACAAAACTCGTTTTTCCTTTCAGCGCATGGGTTCCGCGTGTGGTTGTGTACTTTGGTTTTTTGTAGTTGTTTTCTTTCGGTCGGCATCGGGGTTTGTTTGTTTTATTTTTCCGAACGTCTCAACAACTCGATGGTGAACGGGTGAGCAGAGATTAAGAGGAAATCGAATCAGCTTTAACTTCCCTGTGTGTGCGCTTTTGGCGTTATGTTGGCGGGTTTAGTGTGTGGAATTGGTTAACACATTACCAAGCATTATGCTCCCAAGAAAGCGGCTTGAGTCGCGATGGGATATGAGTCAGTGAATTGTTTACATACATCAAATTTTTTAAATAATCAAAACACCACAAATTTTTCAACCTCCAAAGGAAATTTACATCTCTTTGATTAATTACTATTCAATGTCCCTTAAGTTCTCTTATTTATGAACCGCAATAAAAGAAAAAACCGTCAACCGATTTATGACTGCGTTATGAGTATGCCTACCCTACATCGGAAGCTGTTACTTAATTTATTCAATATGGAAGGAACGGAAACGATCTCTAACGTACAGTGGTCCAGTGGCCGTATGAGCGCAATTACGACAAATGTAACGCAAGATCCGGTGGACCCAGATAATAACAAAAATACAAGCGGCTTAAAATCGAAAGGCAAACCGCAAGCCCTTAACGCCCGGTTTCGATCACGGCCCCCTCACAAACGCGCAAAATCCCAATCCTGCAAGTCGTTTTGCTCTCTTTCACTCACGTTCCTTATTTGTGGGGAGCGCAAGAAATGATCGGCCATACAGTCCACGGTTGTATTAGTTGATTATGATTAATGGTCGCCAGCGGGCGAGGGAGGAAGTCCAAGCGAAGGGTGTTTAGATGTCTGGCCAGTAAGGCGGGAATTGATCGTTGTTGTTTTTTTTTTCCTCTAGCTCCACTCCTAGGGCAACACTCGTAGTGGAACATATAAGTCCGAAGAGCGCCCACCAGAAGAGTACCTTCGCGAGAGCACATGTTGCGCGATCACTCGCTGTTCCGGAGACGGGCAAGGGGGGATAGGAACGGGATGGGCAGGATAGGAAAGGAAATAGACACCGGTTTTGTGAAGGCAAAAATAAAAAGAAGGAAGTATCTTGAGACACCACAAGCGACCACAGGCACCAAGCAAACGTAAATCAAACGATCAACCTGGAATAAAAAAAAAGAAGCAAGGCACAACACAAAACCTGTTGAAGAGAAACCACACACACTGGGAAAAGGATCAGGAAAAGATGTGAGGGAGAGGAGATTTGGGAAGTGGGAAGGGAAAATAAAAGCATTTGATGTCGGGTCAGACAAGAAAATAAGCCGAGCGGAGGCAAATCTTACATGCTCCGGGGAAGAAAGCCACCACGCGAATGTCGTCCCATTGGTCGGTGATCAATGAAAACCGACTTCGATAGGAAGAAATTTAAAATTTCGGTTACAACATCAAAAGACTACAACGCGTGGTATGGTATATACAAGCGACGAACCCCCCGGTTTTTTTTTGTTTAGGGGCGGTACACGAGCGTGTGATCGCTGTTAATTTGAATTGCTTTTTACCCTTACGGGTATGTCGTGCAATGTCGTTTCGTGTGTGTGTGTACGTGTCATTTGATGAGCTTCATTCGGTGTTGCATGAAATGGGATTCCTTCCCTTTCAGCAAAGGACAGAAACATGACCTGAGATCAAATTGACTGTTGATACGATATGTTACCTTTTTTCCCCCT
Source organism: Anopheles minimus (assembly GCA_000349025.1). Lineage (NCBI taxonomy): Eukaryota > Metazoa > Arthropoda > Insecta > Diptera > Culicidae > Anopheles > Anopheles minimus. Next base: position 896,993 of record KB663721.1, read on the forward strand.
TTTGCTTCAAGTACCATTTTGGAACGTGAGCAGAAGGGGGTAGGAAAGAAAGCAAAAGAACAATCGAAACATACGCCGCCTGTTTCCTGCATGATCGAGGCGCGATCGAGCCCAAAGGGGCAATGTGATCGCATGTGATTCACGCTCTCGTTTCGCGCTTCGTTTCCATTTTATGAGCGTGTGTTTTTTTTGTTTGTTCGTTGCTTTCCTCCCTGGGAAGTGTTTAGAAGTGTTTGAACGGATCTCTCTGCTCCCTGACACACGAACGTAACCGAAACATATCAGGTTTAGTGAGGCTGGGTCACACGGTAAGAGGAGGAGACCCGCAACCATATAGGCAGTGGATCGTGTTAGTGCCAAGTGCGAAAACACTCTTAATCCCAATCTGCCAGACCGAGATCAGGTCTACGGCTTACGGTAAATCACCGCAAATGGAGGCAACCCGGTCTCGCGTAGTCCACTTTTGACGGCAAGGGGAATCTTCAGAGCACCGAACATCTCCCCAACAGCGAACCTCTACAATGTATTCCGAGCACCATAAAATAGCACTTTGGATGCGCGCCCGGGTGTGTGTGTGTGTGTGGTGCGCTGAAACAAACAAAAAATCTATCTAGCAAGCGGATTATTTTACGCTAATTCTACTTCCACCGGGAATTCCCCTTCGGCCGTCCAGTAACTGTGGCTCGAAATAAGGAATGTGGGCATCGTTAGAGTTTTATGTCCATGAAAATCAGGACATAAAATTATCTCATTCCGCATAGCTGCACCTATTCCAGGGGTGCTTTTTTTGTTGTTTTCGGTATAGAAATGAAGAAATCGGTTATGGCACCAGCTGCAGCACATGCTGACAGTTGTCTTGATTGATCTTTATATGATATGAAACATGAAAGATTGCGGTATTCATCCGCTGCCAATGATGGATGGAAATACGCCACAAAGGTATGCAGAATTCGGTTACGAAAAAAAAACTTGTTCCGATGGGAATTTCCTTCTCCAAGCTTTTAACCATTTTGGAGATATGTGTTCCATTACGAAATCTAAACGAAATGACCATCCAAACATTTAGTACTTTAGTTGCTCGTGGGTTTCTCTCCCCTCCTTGTGGTGTAAGGCGTGTTACCTCATACACGTTATCTTAAATCGGAACGATCGTCGTGTTGCGTGTTCTTTTATCATCGGTCGGTTTCGGTGCACGGACGTTTGTGCGCGAGTTTTTACCGAAGAATGAAACAGTCGTAAAACAAATTCTTCCACAGATAACACCGCAAAAAAGAAACGCGGTGGGGGGGGGGGGGAAGAAAGAACCCAGAGCAAAGGGATGAAAATAGATTCCATTTTTAAAACGCACCATAATAAGCTTTAGCAGCTGCATGAAAAAACGATTTTCTTTCGCCTTCGCTGCTAACGGAGGGCGTCGTAATAAGGGGCGGACATGACACCGATATGAGAAGAGCATTTTTTTGCTTCTTCTCTCTTTCTCGCTTGGGCGATCCGTTTGCGATCAGTGGTGAAAATGGGAACAATGGCGGTAATGGGGAGAACACTTCCAGAAGGCAGCTGCAGCAGGAAAAGCTGTGAATGAAGCTTCCAGCAGGCCACTGAAAAGGGGTTGGAGGTTGGTAATAATTTGTAATCGTTACGCACGAAACCATAAGATCGGTTTGATTGTGGTGTTGATGCTAACAGTACGTTGCGGTGCATCCTTGTGGCACAAAACAGGAAGTAATTATTTCTTGCGTAGCGAAAATCTAAAGCCATAGTAAAGCTACGTGCCTGAAACGGGCACAGATTCTACCGCATACCTGGTTGCATATTTTCACAGTTTATTCCCGTATTTCTGTTCCTTTGGATTGCGACTCGGGTGTGAAAAGAATGCTGCAACGGTGCAAAACATTACTGCTACAGAGGAAATTATGTTAGAACACTAGGCTAAACCCTTCAGATGTCAGTGTTGAATGTGGTCGATCATTCCTTTAGTTCCGACTAAGCTGCATATTCTCTCGAACTCCATTATGTCGACTAGAAAGTCTACAAATTAAATTTTTATATCGACTACGGCCTTAGATCGATTATAGTGACAACCCATACAACGTTTTAAATTAATCTAAAATAAATAGTTGTGTTCGACAAACGTTTATCAAACGTTTATTTTAATTAATAAAATCTGGGAAATATATGATCGACCCCAATGCTATAATTTGAAGTATATTCTGTGAATATTTTATGCATTCAAGGGTTTACCAGTACTGTTTTGCATCGCACAGTGTTTTGTGCTGGTTTTGCAAATATGCACCAGAAAGAAAAAAAGGCGCAGAGGAATAAATTGCGCGGAAAAGTGTTGCCAATGCGAATGCTAAGCTTTTAGCAAGGTGCAACCAGAGTGTAGCTGTTGCATCCCTCGTCCCACACCGTGTGCACAATTGGAATCAGAACATTTTCTGCCTCAGCAAAGTTCCTTGTAAGCTTTCAATGGCTGGGAGAAAATGGGTGCTAGTCGTTGTTTTTGCTTGTTCATCTTCTCTGTGTGGAGCGTTGGTAGCGTAGGATTACGGCAAACATTCTCAACGATCACGGCGGAAGAAGTGCGAAGGGGAAGAAAAAGTTTCTTCAAGAGACGACAGACGGTTAAAGGCACCAACCGGGTTCTTTGGTGCCTTTTAACGTCTTCCCTTCCGATGGGCGAACGGGCTCTTCAAACTATTATTAGTATTATAATACACATCATGCAGACAGTGCGTAAAAGAGATGGCACGGCATATGCACTTGCAGTTCTGCTCCACCAAGAACACGACCAGAAGCCGAAGCAGAAGCCCCTCGGGGCACTGGGATGCATTTTATTCAACGGCTTTTTTTGTTTGTCTCTTGCGTACGAAAGACTTCAATGATCTTCGGTGGACGTAAAGCGACGAACGCGAACTCCGAGCTAGGGTCAGTTGCGATGCACATATACACGGAAGTACGCAGGGGAGAACATAAAGGATCGTGAAGAAGTTGTGGCAGCCCGTACGGCCCGGGGCGATCCGTGGATGGAATTCATAAAGAATGTGGTGATGCTTTGCAGGGAGAGAGGGAAAGAACAGCACAGTGGAGGGCCAAAGATCAAGCGAAAAGAAAAGGAACAGAGGAGCCCGAGAAGCGTGTGGTAGCAACACGCAAATCAACCTGCCAGTTGGCCAGTTGGCTAGGATGCAAAGAGTTCGATGAAGTGGTAGCTATTTGCTTTTGCTCATAATTTGTTCCCTCGTTGCCAGCAGCAGCAGCAGCAAGCAAAGGCTTTTGTGCGTTTTTTTGCACTTTTTGTTTCACGATCATATGCTGCGCCATCTTTTGGCATAAAGGATAAAGGATCCAATGTTTGGTGTCTGCTTCCAAACATGATGGTATCAACTCGCAAGTTTTTTCGTTTCGAGCGGGGAAAAATAAAAAGCAAAAAATCACTGCCACTGTTGCATCTATTCTAGGCGGTGTTCGGTGACTCGATCGCAATTAAGTCGATACCAGAGGGAAGCTACTTCAGGGCAAAAGTTGATCATTTTTCAAACGCACAGTAACCCGTCTGTCCAGCAACAAAAAAAAGGGGAGATGATTGTGTTTTGGCTTGCGGCTATCGAAATGTTGGATGATTAAGCTGGGAAGAGTTTTGTGTTTTTGTATTTCGAAAGGCCATTTAAAAGATGAATTCTTGAAAACATAAATGATCAAGAGGCGGTCGTCTGGTAGCCGTCGGGTTGTTGGTCGAGTTCGGTAGCGATAATTGGAGGTTTTTTTTGGGTGAAAAACTTCTTTCTTAAAGTATCCCGTGACTGTTTTTCTCTCTCTTTCTCAATCACGTATGAAACACGCAATTTTATGAGTTTCTTTTTCAAAAGCAAAACAACATTCATCAGTAAAAGTGCCGGAGGAAGCAAAACGTTCACAAAACGGAGAGAGAGAGAGAAAGAGGATCGTTAATTGTGTACGCACATATAAAACCCCCCGACGCATAATCATGGAGTCATAATTCAAAACGAACGAATAAAACCGAACCGGAGGCATCCCGAAGAAAATTAATGTGACCTAACCAAAAATATAGCAATACCCACCGAAAGAAACCGAGTGGGTTCTTTTATTCCAATTATTTAAAATAGTTCCACTCGTTCGGTGTGATGTAATGGACAGGTTGATTCGTACGGAGGTGAGTGTCCGCTCGCGAAGTACTTCTTCGTATGCAGAAAAGTGACATCGGCAAGCAGAATAACCTTTTGCACTTTCGTTCGACCCCGTAGCAAAAAAAAGGAAACCTCAAATCTTGTGTGCTTATTACTTGTGTCGCCGGTTGGAAAATTCACACGCGTCCAATTAAGCTCAGTTAATAAAGCCGGCCCCGAAAAAGCTTGTTTGTACGCGGTACCGTCAGTGGCACGCTCATCATCATTGTCAATGCTCCTATGCTTCCATGGCAGATCACACACTGTAAAGCGCATTTTTGTTTTCTTTTTTTCGGACGGATTTTTAATCTCATCCTCTCCAAATGGCCACGAGAAGCGTTTGTTGATGGGCGAGGAAATGCCGCCCGCAGTTGGAATGGGATCGGAAAATGGCTCCCAACCTTTCCTATTACCCCGAAAGAGCACTACACCTCAGGGTTTGGGAATGCGAACGCGTTTATGAACCCGCATTTTCGTTGCGTTGATTGTGCCGAGCTCAATTTTACGCGCACGTAATTCGCAGTAATTGAGGCAAGTGATGCAAAAGGCAGCATGGCGTGGGTAGGTGAGGAAGGGATGGGAGGGGAGAGGAAAACAAAATCCACACACTTACACACGTACGTACGCGCACAAGATAGGTTGAACTGGGCAGAGGGCAGTGTGTTTTTGGGGCTTTTGCGTGATGACTGTAATGGCGTCGGACGAAGCCAAGAAACTAAGTCAGGGAGGGAAGTTATGGAGTAGTGGAAAAGAGCATGGAAATGCATTTGAGGTAGCCGAGCCGATCATGAAGAGGATCGGGTTGAGCTGAGCGGATAATTAGCATAGCATAGTTCGAGGGCAATCATCATCACCCATCGGTTCGTTCCGTTCCGATGTGGGCAAAGAGAAAAACGAAGAAGGGGAAAAAAGCAACCCCCAGAGTAGCCTCCTGGAATGGACATTTAAATATGGCATCGTTTTAAAGGTGCACGGGCTAGTTTGTTGGTTTAAGCCATGCCTTTCAGCAACGGAGCAACAGGTCCCGGCACCGGAAAAGGGTTCTGACCCATTCCGGATAATGTACGACGGTTTCACGCTGCTTCTATCACAGTTTCCCGTCGACTACCGACCCACCATCAATCATCGGCACAACCTACTTCAGGGGGTCACCTGTTGTCGTCGTCTGAAGTTGATGAAGCGAGGAGCGAATGGAGAAGCAATGAGGAGTAAAAGAGGTCACCATTGGTCTATTGAATCGAGCCCAGGCAGGTTCGTCGCCTGCCTCTTGATTGGCCTTCAATTACCGCGCAGGGAATGCTCAGGAACTGAGGCACGGATGAGCGACTTTAATTATATTGCATACTGTGCGCGTGATGCTTTCGTTGTTTGCGCATCATCGTCGGCGACGAACGGTCGTGTGAACGTTACGAACAACATATGACGGGGTTCGTCGCTTGCTGTCTTTCTTCACCGTAGCAGTCCGTCGTTGTTGTGATGTTATAAATCAATAAAAACGAAATCGATTCTGATAAAACGCTACAACCATGCGTTGGTATGCCTATCGTAGCGTTTTGTTTGTTCTATCTCTTTCTGTGCCTCGCCATTGCTATTTTATCGCATCAGTGGATTGTTTTATAAGCGTACGATCTCGTCTTTAATCCGTGCCGTGGACTTTTATTGGTGGCGGGTCTCTTCGTCCGCCACGTAAGGTGGGTAATTTAAACGCCCGAATCTCAGTGGAATGGGAAAAATGGCACCTACACACAACACCATCCCATACTTAACGGCCAAAAAAATATGGCTTCCCCCAACCGTGTACCGGCCGAGGCACGGGAGTGAGCGAAAAACTGTTGACGCCTTGCTGTGCCACCAACGGATAATTTGAAGATGTCGCAACATATGCAGCGGGTGTTGCGTAGTTCAACTTTAGCCGGTCGATCTTCTCATGCTGGGATGTTGGTGATTCAAAATAATTTATAGTGAGATTCTACGCTACCATCATCAAAAACCACTGGTTTCGATCTTTTGTACGTGAGCTGCGAGCTTCAATCCGCTCGATAAATTTAATGTTACGAGCGTGATTGCACACAAAAACATGGCGTACTTCACCGCAGCTCCAAAATTCGATTAATGCCGATTGGAGCTGCTCAATCTGATCGGACGATACGCTTAGAGGGTGGTAAGGTTCATCACACGCCGAGTACTTGTGCTGTGACGACTCAGGCAAGTTATGACCCAGTTTTGTTTCCACCGAGCGATTGAGAAGCATTCGCCTCCAACCAAAAACCTCTGTGTGTGTGTGTGTTGATGAGAAAAATAGACGAATTCTTTCTTTCGAGCGTTTCCATTTCCGGCGCGGCTTGTGGAGAAACCGAACCCGAAAATGTGTCAACATTTTCGAACGATATATTCCAACTCCCGGAGGCTTCAAAAACAGGCGAATCATTAAACAGAGAACGGTGCTGGAGCTAAGACTTGGAGATAAAACATTAGATTACAGCCGAACGAACGAATGAAGAAAAAAACAACTTTCGATTGAAAAACGTTCCCAATTCGTTCCCCAAAAACGAGTAAAACAGCGCCATTATTTAAATGGTTTCGGCCCTGCGGGTGACTTTTGCTGTTTCGCCACGGGTTTTCCCTCCCAAACGGCGGTGATGGGTGAATTTTTGCTGTCATAATTTTTCTACTAGCGACCATTTTGATGGTGGTCTTTTCCCCCGTTACCGTTTATTTTCGTCGCTTAGCTCATCCATCAAATCTTTCGTGTATTTTGTGGCAAGTGCGCTTTTGGATTCGGTTCGATGAAACTGGAGGTCGTTTGTTTGTAAACCGTACCGTTGTTTTACAATAACCGGCAGAAGGCAACTTCAAATGTTCCAACAACAAAAAAAAGCTCATGTCTGTAGCTTAGTGTATCTTTCCGTTGTTAAGTTGTTGTCCTTTGCACAGTGTCCACGGTAGACTTGTTCAACTTTTAAGAGCATTTCAACATGTTCGATTCTACTTCGGAATTTAGGTTGAGCTGTTTTTTTGTGTACCAAACGAGTAAAAAAAAAAAAACAAACCGGTGTGCTATACAGTGCCCAAATGTTGTGCGGTAGGCCCCATCAACATAGGCAATAAAACCAACCTTCAGAACCGGACATCCCAGGGACCGGCGATGATTAACCACATTTTGTTTTCCAATTAGCCGGATTTAAATTTTCTTCTGCTCCTCATCAATTCTCATAGAGTCTTGGGGAAGTTTTTGGGGCCGATTGAAAAAAAACTCTGGGGATGATGAGATGGCAGTCTTCCTCAACAGAAGGTGGTGGATTGCAATATAAAGAAAGACGCGCGTGTGTGTGAGATGTGTGAACAAATTCATTCGTGAATGGGGGCATTGTGCGAACTAACGTTAAAGAAGTTAGTTATGAGGGGCCCGTTCCGTTCTTCAGGCACTAAACCGTTTCTAATATGATTTATCTTTCCTATCGACCGCACCTCCCACCCGTGTTTGGCGTGTTTTGGCATGTGTGTAGAATTGGCGTGAGAAGTGGAGTAATTTCGCTCGGACTTGATGGGAGTTGAACATGAACTTGAATTGATGGTATCACGAGAGGCGATCGTTCGGAAGGAGGGAACTCCGGATATACAAACAATATTTTATGGGGTTTGTTTATTTTTTTCCTCCTACCTTTTCTTGCAACATTGAAAAATCAATCGACAAAAATAATTCTCCTTTTCTGATGAGACGAATCGATTTCAAACTCATTCTACACGCCAGTTAAGCGAGTGTCTGACATCGAATGAACGTAAAATCTCATAAAGAAGAAACAGTAGCGTAAAACGATTCACTTCTGATGGTGGTTATTGTGTTTTATTCCTGTTTTTTTTAGGGGGTAGCTCATGTATTATTGGATTAATGTTGGATTAATGCCTGACAAGCAGTGACGATCAAGGCAGGAGAGATCAATGTGCTTAAGTAGATACCCATTCCACAACAAAAGAAAAGGTGCGATATTTGATGATTCCACAGGAATACATTTGTTTCCACACTTGCATGTCCTGCTGCTGGGACACGTCCCCCTACAGTTGGACGGAAAGGTGTGAAATTGTTTGTACGCCCGTTAATTCTCACACCTTTACCGATCCCAATCAATCCGATTGAGTGGCCCATGCAGGAATCGTACGGATCGTTTCGTTAAGCCGTAAAATTGTCTGTATGTGTGGCTAACGAGAAACCCCGAGCCCGGTCCATAATGATCAGCTTCGCGTTTTATACGTGGGATGCGATCCTTACGTCAGGCGGGATGAAAGCACCTTCATTTAATTAATGATTTCCCAAAGTTTCACGCAAATCGTACGGAACGTTTCACCCAAATGTTTCCAAACTAACTAAATCACTTCCATCCTGCCCGGGGAGATGTTGCTTTTTTGCTGTATTTCGACTCGATCGTGGCGTACTAACGATCTTCAGTTGAAGCGTTTTTGGACGAATGGAAAACTTTCGTTTTTCCCAGCGAAATGCTGTTTGTGGCGTTGTTGATTTTGTGTTTCCTTTTCCGTTTCGGGGTTTGGGGTTTGTTTGTTATCACCGCATTCCCACAGTTCCCGCCGCATAGCCAGAAGGCCTGAAGACTTTTCACATTTTACGATGATTTACATTCGGTGGAAGCGTCGCCTGCGGGTGCTTTTCGGTTTCATTTAATTATTGCTGGACACCTTCTCCACATTCCCGCGAGTCTTTGTCAAACGTCAGACGTCACACATCCGGCAAGTGAGGGTAAATAATGCCGTAGCGATAAACGACAGATTAAGATTTACAGGCGTGTTATCTAATAATTCACCAGCACCACTAGCAGATGATCTCTTAGTGGTCTAGTGGTATGGCACGAGGCTGGGAAGCTGCCATAAAGTTTGAAGGTGTTTTAAGATACATTTCACTTGCTTTCTTTCTACGTGCGGAATGTTCGTTTACGAGGTTTTAGTGATTTCTTTTCTTTTCGTGCATTTTACGATGGGATGCAATCGACTTAACGACCCGACCCTGCTGCGGGCGGGTCGTATAATTTCGTGCTACGAGCACGGGAATAACTCCATGATATGCTGCTGCCTTACCTGTAGCTGAGAGTGGTAGATTTTCTCACTCACAGCGGTGCATGACAACAATTACACGGTTGGGGAATGAAATTGGAGCATAAAACCCGTACAGCAAATGGCATAATAAAGTCACCAACGGAGCGTATTTCATATGGCGGAGCTGGGCGATCGTTTAATTTCCTTGCGAGATTTTATTAGATCACTAACTCTCTTGTTATCTGTATTGTTTCGGTACGATCTTACCTGCAACAAACTTCCCCCGCCTTGGAAGGTACTGCACCATCGCAAAGATCTTGATTTGCGTTTCACATCTCAACGAAGCTTCATTAGAAGAAACGTTAAAGAACCTGTTTACTTCGTGCAAACGGATCGTTAGCGCTGGAACAGTGTGGACGCGTATTGATGGGCGTTTTGCGTGCGTGCCAGACTCAAGAACTCACCAAACACACACTCGGCTGGTGCTAAATTGAGGAATCGCATCGCAAACGCAACGTATTTATGGCTGCGCGACTAACCGCATCGCAAGCCATTCTGCCGGACCCTTGTTTTACGAGCTTGTTCGAATAAATTGAAAACTTATTAGGAAGGAAATACCTAGGAAATGGGCAGCGGGAAGCGAAACGCACGAAAACTCATATCCCCTCAGGTACTCTCCAATCAACGCGCACAACAACAAGCGGGAGTTAAAGGGCTCGTGTCTTCTAGCGACTAGACAAACTAGTGCCTAACGGAACATGATAATCAAATCCTTTCTATCTCGGAGCCGATCGTTTGCTATCGTGCCTAGAACATGGGGAAGGCGTACCCAACCTTACCCGTCGTCATCCAATCAATTCCCAATCGAATTTATGAGCATCTAAAAATGAGCTAAAAGCTTTGACTGATTGGCTCGCGGGGGTGCTTTCGTCGTTCGCTTCATCGCCATCGTTTAAATCTTTCCTGCACGGTGCCTTTCCTTGAACCCGGTGGGTCAATGGTTACGGCGGAAACCCTTCTTCGAGAGCCCTTGGATGACCTTTAGATGGGGGAAATGAGCTTGAATGGTGGACGCAATAGGGAAAGAGACTTAACACCGACACGTGAAATAAATCGTCCGGAGCTGAATTCGTGATCAAATTAAAGTGTTTTAACTTTGTTTTTAAAGTTTTTGAAGAAACTTCAAGAACAACCGAACCAAAAGACTATAACCATTTGTAAGGTATTTTGAAAGCTAATGAAGCACTTTAGTTAAGCAGTGGCATTAATTCGGTTAAACTTGCGTAAAGTGTGACAAATTAAATGTTTGTACGTCCTTTGACTTCGTTTCAGCAGCTTTATAGATTAGTTACTTTCACTTTTTTTGTTGGCTTTTCATCATCGATTAACCCCTGTCGTGTTTTGACCTTTAGTTACGTCTCACCGGATTTGCTCTCCCGAAAAAAAAATCCCAATTGTGTGCTATTGCTAAATCGAACACGTCCACACGGATGGTAAAATGGTTTGAAAGTAAAAGAAACAAAAAAAGGGTGGCCACACTTTTACTCTCTCACTAGGAAATTTAAAATCGAACGTAAGCCTTTCGAAAGGTGATCTGAAACAGTGTGCGGATTAGCTTCCGGATCACGGCCAATTTTCGGTCGGAATGTCCCGTGGGGAAGCTCGGCGATTTGGTGTTTAATCAAACAAAATAAAGCAAAAACTACAAACAGCCCAACACGCAAGCTTGCAGTTGAAGTAGCGCTGCGGTGAGGATGCACCCCTTTTGCGGTGGGGTGAAAGTTTGGAATTATGGACGGAAAAATTGCGCCTTTTTGGGTTGATGGATGATCGTTTTACCGGAGCGCTAAACAAACGAAAGAACCACCCCTCCGAACGGAACGGTGCCTGTGACCTGTGCGTTTCCCGGAAGCCATCGAGCGACGGGTCGTCATTTATCATGTCGCAGAAACATTAATTTTTCACTCTCGCAAATTTCGCCAACAACTCGGTCAACTCTTGCGCAAGGCTTTCTCTTCGGTAAAATGGAAAAAAGCCCATTCTTTGCATGAACCGATCTTAAAGATCCAGAGATTAACGTTACGTGAAAATAATTCCAGTTCAAACTCAATTGTTCCACATCCAATCGTGGCTGTTACTGTGACGCCCTTCCAATGGTTGTTCAAGAATGTCAGATTCGTCGACTGAAGCCTTGCGAGACATTTCCCTCTTTTTGCTGTCAAATGACCATCAGTTCCAAGTGTCCAAATGTGTGCCTCTTGGGTAAATCTATTCAGCATTCCTGTTAGATTTTGGGTTTTAGTAAGAAGAGATATTGACACACGTATATGCGCTTTGTTATCGGTTGGAGTTAGGAGGAACGAATCAAGACAAAAATTGCACAGTCACTGTAGAGGCGCGACCTGTTCGAGGAGCATATAAAACCGCTAGTACATAGCATAAAACCACTTTTATGCCGGTGTGCGTTTGAAAGAGCTTCAGATGGAACTGTTTTCCAGCTTCGGACCTGGATCGATTGATTGATCTTGTATTCGTTCTTCCTTGAGCGGACGATGGATGATGATGAAACCACTCAAAGATCTCCACAAGACTACGCTATGTGTGCACAAGAAGTAACCTTGAAGTTGTCGAGTCAGATCTGTGTGTGTTTACCCTTCGTTCTTGCTGGCAGTTGTTTGAACGAAGAACTTCGACGTCATCAGGCGGTAAATGCAAAAAACGAGTTTTTCGAATCGATTAATAATATATTTGGAAATCGAAGATCACAACGACGGATTAAGATTGAATTAAGAAAATGGATGATTGAAAACCAAAAATCAAACGATCTTCATTGCTAGTTGATTAAAAGGGGAGAAGATCGCATAGATTCGAGACGAAGTAGGAAAGCTTTAGAGGTGTTTACGTAATCAAACCTAACTTCAAGCTCCAACATGCCGGAAGAAAAATGACCTTTTCGTCAAGTGAAACCTGCTTCCAAACAATAAATCATCCATTTGCCAACACGTAAACCGGTGAAATGTGCCAACGGTTATGGTAGACACTGTCCGAAAAGTGACACAACGCGCTCGGGCATAAAATCAAGATGTCCGGCTGCTGGTGTTCCCGATCGCAACCGCTCGATAGTAATAGGTTGTTTTTCTGCCCATCAAAGTGCCCATTGCGAGCGATATTGTGCCGGATGCGGCTTGTCAATCCGTAGAAGTAGGATAACAAACCAACCTATCTTAACTGCAACCATAAAACCTCTTCCACAAACGCCAAGCTACGGAAGGTTGGTACGGTTATGGGTAATTTGCATTTTAGATTGACGAGACGAACGAAGGCGGGGGAATGGTGCCTGGCATTGGCTGAAGTTCATAAATATAGCAGACAAGCACTGGGACACCAGATTCCCTAGTGGCCAAACCACTCCGCAGAGAGATTGAGAGAAAAGAGACATCAAATCGCCCACTTTCGCAGATTGATGATCGTTGATCGCTCGATCGTCTCCCGAAGAAAGAGAACAATTAACAAACGATCGTACAAAATTCCGACGGATGATCAAACTCGACCGTGGGGATGGGTTGGTTTAAAAAAAGTCAAGGTGAGCCAGCCCAACCAAACGTTAAGGGATGAATGTCATACGCGCGGGGAATCTTTGTCCATTCCCGGACGAGCTCTTTTACGAGCTGTTTTATGGGTTAATCTTAATTTGTATACCAACTCTGGTGCATGCCAGGTGGAAGCAGGAGGTAATGTGCGATCGTCTCCATCGGTCTTTATCGCCATCGATTCTGAGTGCTACCGGGAGCTCCAAATGGCGTTTGATCGGGGGCAATATGCAAATGAAGGAAAATTGTAGTTTGTTGGAGAGCTCTCTTGCTTGGCCACTTGCCAAACTGTCCAAACTTGCCGATGAGAGTCGAAGGATTGAAGCTCAACTCGTCAGATGAAATACACGCACATCGTTTGATATTTCGGGTGCTTACAATACTCTCCTTCATTCGCCAATTAGCATTCTGGTCAGGTTGTTGTTCCACACGCTTTAGGATTCTAATCGTTTGCGATGTATCTGTGCGTTGTTTGCGATTGCATAAAACAAGGGTTTCCTCATTAAAGATCATCAATTATAGAGCATGCCTATTTTTTTCGAGAGGAATTTCATCGCCGATGTAGCTGCTAGGCATTTATGTTCGAGGGAGTCACTCTAGCATTCCACCTGCTGAAATTCTAGCTGTAAGGTTAGGAAGATCAATGATAACCAGCTACATGATTGATGATAAATACTCAAAACTCTCATACTGGTTAGCGCTGGGTTTGGGGAAATAGTTAAGCAGAAGATTGAGTTGAATATTTGTATTGCCTTATCGTAATGGCCGCTCGAAATTATTCAAATGCTTACAGCGATATCAAATTTGACTGGTAAACGTTCCAAGACGCTTTTAACTCTCATTCTTGTGCGATCACACACACACACGCATTCTTCGATCACGTGCTTTACTCGAGGTTTCTCGTTTCGTTAATGGAATTTAAATCAACAACGTTAGAGATCCGTTGTACCTTCTTCACAGATAGAGCGCGGCATTTAGAATACAAGCACTAAGAACAAACAGTGTGGAGAAAAACGTCTTAAAAGGCAGTGAAGAAACGAAAAAAAAGGCTAAAAGCTTACATCAGTCAGAACTTTTTCGGGAATCTTCGACAACAACAAAAAAACAGTGAAGTGACAAATTTGAGCAATATCCCAATACCCAGTGTCCAACGAGAAGGCAGAACGCGTGATGACTTCGCGCGAGTGTTGATCGTATCGTCGCTCAGTGCTTGGAAATAGTAGACCGCTTGATCGAAATGACGGCAGGCGATAGTCCCACGAAGTCATCGGTGCGGTTAGCGTCCACAAATGTCTCCCAGCATAATGGGACTTCCGCTGGTGGTGCAAGTGCTGCGGTGGGTGGCGGAGGGACGGCCATCACGAAGCAATGGTGGAAGGTATGCTTTCTGTATGGAGGCAACCAGGAGAAGTACTATCGACAGATCTACGGTAAAGCGGCATCGGAACGATTGGCCGCTGCAAGTGCAAAGCAAATGGCCACCACATCAGAAGTGATGGTTGGAGGTGCCGGGAACGGTAGTGCAAAACTTCTTACCGTTCCGACCAAGAAGCAATCACCTTCAGCTCGGTTCCGGACGACTCCATCGGCGACCACCAACTCGGCATCTCCGGCATTGGACGATGCCCTTCGATTCCGAAAAGGTTCCCCGGTTATTAAGTCAGCTTCCTCCAGGTCCAGTCTCGCCATGCCAACGGTCCCCGTACCTGTGGACCGTTCACCACGGCCCAATCCACCAGCCGGGATCCTTCGCAAACGGGTGACAGTTTTGGACGATTCGTTCCTTCTGGGCAATAGTGTAGAACTGCTTGGCTCTGAGCTGGAGGCGGAAGTGGACGAACAGCGCTCGGACAGTGGCATCAACGTGGATGCCCGGCAACCATCGCCCCAGGTGGTCGCCGATGAACAGCAGCGTCTCGAATGCCATCGGCCCGGTATGCGACGAACGTTCCACCTTAGCGGCGAAGAACTTCGTCTACTCAACTTTGACCACGAGCAAGACATTGCGGGCTCTTTGGCGTATGCTGCATCCAACGGTACCTCGTCGACGGCAGCAATAGCTGCCCATAAGCAACAAATTAGTGCCGCAAGTAATCCATCAACATCATCATCATCATCATCAGCAGCAGCAGCAGCATCGTCATCGTCGCCGAAGATTTCCAGCGGGAACCTGACGCGGCGCTCGCTACTAAATGCTCCTGGGAACGCTGGCGGATCGTTAGCGGGAACACCGATTACAACGGGAGCTTCCGTCCCAGTGTCAGGCAACAATGAGTGAGTAAATATTTGTGGTCACCAGCGAGCTGGCAGCAGACTGGTGACGCTAATGAGCCAGACATGGCCGCCAGAACTCACTCGCTTTCGGACGGGATGGGTCTCGTTGGCTTTTTTTTCTTTGTAGCAGAAATTATGTATGCAAATCGTTTCGGGTGGGGCAGTGCCATTATTTATGTGTGTTGTTTCGCTGAGATTGGAAGGGGTTTTGCTGTGTAGAGCAAACAAATACACCGTTTGCGGAACAGATTGACACTTTTAGGAGCAACAATTGAACCATTCTATTTGGTTGCGTTCCGCAAGAACTCAATAAGACATAAATAGCTTGGAATTATTCAATATCCCATCAGTATTCTCGCGATTTTTGTTTTGAGTTGCATTCACGTTTCCGACATGTGGAGAAACAATTTACTCTTGTGAACGACACGTATAGAACTCCCATTATCTGTGAACGGCCAAAAGAAGCAAGTAAATGATAGTGATTACGAAAATTTAAATTTTCTCTCCCCCTCCTGTCCGGGTGGAATTGAATGCAGCGAATCTTAAATGCTTTCGGACACACCAATTTTCTGCCCCGGACAGTACCGTTGCCGATGGGACATTCGCGCCCCGTATTTGTGAAGGTGACTGACAAAAATAAGGCAACAGGGAAAACCACCAGCAAATTACAACGAATACGAGAATACTTAAAAAGTACAAGAAAATTGACCAATTTATGTTGGAGTCTTCGGTTCTTGTTTTTGTTTCTTTTTCGGATGGTTGAATTCGCTCTTTCCGCTGCGCTTAATTTGGTTGGGCGCGTGAGGCACAATGAGGAGGCTCGAATGTATGACGCTGGTTCATAATTGCACAAATCATAGGGATTGTTACTTTTGCCTGCGTTTCTCACGGCAGATCCTTTCCAATCAAAGGTACTGCCAGCTTGTTTGTCGTTGGTGTCTGACTCACACGATCGTCTGTGCACTTTCTAACGTTTTTCGGCGCGATCGAAAAACCTTGAAGTTGACTCAAACGCTTCAGTAAACAAGCGGATGGGTTTTTCCACTGACCTTCCTGCGTGAGACAGACGCATCCTGGGGCCAATCAATGCGAATCGAGTAATGTTCGCGGATCGTAAACTCGGCGTTCAACACCTCGAAGGGTTTGAATTTGTGGATCGAATTTAATTAAGTGAAATCCACAGTTGTGTACGCACACGCACAACAAACCCGGCGGTACGATCCAAAGCATTCGCAATCTGGCGATGGTGAAAGGTAACTCCGGAGTAATGGCAACGTGTTTCTGTACACTCCATGTATACAGTGCAATCGGCATTGGCGTGTGAGAAATTCCTTTTCTGGTAGGGATTTTCAAGTAAATCCGGATTTTGTCAAATTAAACCCATTTGGGTAACGAAAAAAGGGAAAACACAATTAATGGAACTCCTGCAGCAGAGTGGAGTTGGGCAATCGTTACTGGAATTGGGTACAGAACAGGGAAACTCCAAACAGGGTGAAATAATAATGAACCTGTTATAAAATGGACATTAAATTTCTTTATCTTCATCATGCGATAAATGGTAATTGGACAATCAAATTTCTCTTGTGTCAATGCATCGAAAAGCTTGCCTGAAGTCTGAATTATCTGCATCTGGACTAGTGTACAATTAGACTGCAACACTTGAATGTCCAAGGATATTAAATACGATGCTCTTACTGACTCTTACCGTGTTTGTAATTATTTTTTTTCGGCTCTCTGCTTTCTTCCCCAGGGTGTCATCGTATATTCCATCAGTACAAATGTCGTATCCATACCAAAAATCTCATCATCAAACGCAGCCGCAGCAGAATGGGCATCCACAGCATCAGCTGATACTTCAACATTCTCAGCAGCAACAGGATCACTCGCCACATCATGCTCATCATGCCCATCATGCACACGCCCATCCGTACGGGTACGATGTGGGCCGAAGTCCTCTACGAAGTCCTCAGTCACCCCCGCTGTACAGTGGCAAACCTCCAGCGCCTCCACCACAGTCCTACCTCTACCAACAGCCAACCAACCACCACTGTCCACCGTCGCTTGCAGGAGCACCAACGAGCATACCAGGCATTCCAGGACAACAGCCCGGAATGACCCTTCCCCTTACTACCACGGTTGGTAGCGGTGGTGGTGGAGGAGGAGGAGGAGATTGCTTTATGCTACCACCCCTTCAACCCCAATCACCCGACTGTTTGCCGACCGTGTCGAACACCAGCAGTACGGCCACGAATGGTCCATCGGTACGAGCGGGCTACCCGCATCACCAGACATATTCGTCGATCGGATCTTCCCATCATCCGTTTCAATCACCATCAACGGCGGCCGCACTCATTGGGCCATCGATGCCCCAGCATCCACATCAAATTCCCTATTCTTCAATGCATCAGCATCTGCTCGGGCCCGGCTCTGGCGGAGGCCCTTCGACGGCGATCGGTCCAAGCTCGATCGGTGGAGTACAGGGAGGACCGGGAAGTGTGGGAATGATAGGAGCTGGTGGACCACTCGGTGGACCTGGTGCTGGAATCGGGGGAGGTGTGGTAGGCGGCGGAGGTGGAGCAGGTGTCGGAGCGGGTGGCGGTATGGGAGGTCATAACTACTCGCAGTCGGATGATGATAGTGGCTGCGCACTGGAGGAGTACACCTGGGTACCGCCCGGGTTACGTCCGGATCAGGTACGTCCCAGATTGCATTTTTTCCCCCGTTTATTACCTACTGCAGTTTCTCTCTCCATTAACCCTTCAGTGCCACACGCCTTGTTTGCTAACATACTACGCGGTTCACTATTAACATTTGACAGCTACGTTTGACAGTTGAATGTTTAACCGTCCGTTTGTATTTGAAACGTCATAATTATTTGAATTCCTATAGAAACAATATTTTTATGAAATTTCCGGATATTTCTGATCACTCTTTGCCAGGGGTGTACCTGCGGTCAAAGGAATTTCATAATTACACCCTACACAAACACATCGTGCTCGAGCACCGGTTGCTCTTTCGCGAAGCTAGCGATCGGCGCTTGATCTGTTGTGGGGTTTTTTTTTACTTCACTTTTTCCCCCTTTTTGCTTTTATTACATTGCGTCCCCGCTTGGTGTGGGTCAGCTCTTCGCTTCGACAAACGAACTTGTAAAACAACGACCCCAAGAAGAATGAAAGAGAAGAGCAAAGAAAAAAATAATAAATGGCAAGAAACTAGTTCGACAACGTAATAAATGCACTGCGGTGTAAAATTATGAGTGAACAGGATGGGTTGATACGAGCGAGCTGGCAAACCTCTCACCTTGTGCCGGTCCGTTGTGCATTGGTGTGTCGATGCATCGTTGTCCTTTTGTTGTTTGGAGACATCTGCTGTGTATGAGCCAGCGGAGAGAGAACGTTTTTAAAATGGCAAGTTTATGCGTTTTACAATCTTTCCAGTGTCTGAGTTTGAATCGATGGAAGCTGATAAGCATTCCGATATTGAAAACTTGTCCACCATAAAGACAGTGCAGCGGCTGATGGAGAAATCAATTAAAAGGCAGCGGCGTCTTTTCGTAAGAATAGATGTGTCCCACCTCCACCCACGAGCAGAACCCGAGTGTTCCCGAGTTCCCGTGCGCCGCTGCAGGATAAAGTTGTAAAGTGGGAATGGAAATAAATTGTAGCATTTTCAAACCAGCTTTTGCAAGTATTATCTTTTAATCGAACTATTACGCCCTCGTGCAATAAGAACACACAGCTCTGTTTTGCGAATGGAGCCGGTCCTTCTGGCGGCGGCATCTGGCGATGCCTAGAATCGACACTGAGGATCGCGCTGTGTTTGTGGTGACAGTTTAGTGGCGATGGTGGTGGTGGTGGTGGTTAGTGTTGCTCTCCCAGCTGGTCCATTCACCTTCACGAACAACGGAGACAAGATCTGAAGGGGCTTATCAGCCGGACGGTGGATGGGGGAAATTATAATTCCAGTTTTTTTGCATCTCCGGCTGCGTTCAAACTCGCCCATAGCAGCACTTACACACACACATCGTACTAATTACGGGCTAGCCGTCAACTGAAGTGTTATTGCTACCGTTCGCCCTACGAGTTTGTTGATCCTCTGGTGCCTTCCCTTCGGTAATGGGTATCATCTGCTTCCGGTGGGTACCTCTGCACTCCGAAAACATTTTGAATCGTAGCCGTCCCCGCTACTTTCGGAGCATGTTTCGGCTATCGGTGACTTCGATCTCGCAAGACGTCCACTTGCGAACCACTGCCCGATTTGGCGTTCCTTCGATCGTAATCGAGCCCGACCGGGATTGGGACTCGACCACGGCCCGATCTCGCGACATGTTTGCACGCGATTCTTTATTTATTTATGCTGCCCTGTGCCACACGCGAGAATACCATTACGTCCTCCCGGGGGAGTGGCGCGTGGAAGGGAGTTCGGATTCTGTCGCCCTGCCCTGATCTAATCTAATGAATGTCTTTGGATTAGCAATGGCAGCAGTGAAGAAAACATGCAATCAAGCGCTTTGCTGGCCAAACGCGACAGTCTAATGCACATCTTGAGCGTTCTTGCACATATGAACCCGCGCGCGCCGGTGGAAAGTTAATAAATAAAACCAACACCATACCCCACACGACTGTGTAGCTCCCTTCGATTATGGTCGTTTTGCAATATTACCATGGTGGATGGAACGAACGAAAGGAAGTAATTGGAAATATTTTTTAATCGGTCTCCCCGGTCGCGCGAGCGGTCGACAAGTTTGCGGTGAAGAAGTGGGACCGGGAGAATATCTGTATAATTCATATGCAAATGTACGTAACGGCCGCTATTGCTCAAATGCGCCCTTCATCCAGAAAGCGGGGAGAAAGCGTTCCCCCGTCATTCCTTTCCAATCGAAATTTGTCTTTGGTGGACTCTTCTTCTCCGTCTTCCAACAAAACCCGTCGAGGACTTCGATGATCGTTCGACGTTTTCACCGTCCGGCTGGACATGTTCGGGTTTGCTTTTAATCACTTGTCTAGTTTGATCGAACACGTGGAACCGTTGCAACAACTTCCTTGTCTCGGACATGCAGTTATCCTTTGTATCGTGTTGCTTTTTTTCTTCCTTTACTAACCACAAACACACCGATAAGGTGTACAATTTGCAGCTATTGATCCCGCGTGTGTCCGGTTTTGTTTAACATTTCTCTTTATCATCCGTCTGGCGCAGGTCCATCTGTACTTTTCCGCCATCCCGGAGGATAAGGTCCCGTACGTAAACAGTATCGGCGAACGGCATCGAGTTCGACAGCTGCTTCAACAGCTTCCACCGCACGATAATGAGGTGAGTATGGGGGAATACATGAGAACAACTATCAATGCGTAATTCCCTGCAACCGTTCGAAATCTTCTCGATCTTCCAGGTACGCTACTGTCACTCACTGACCGATGAGGAACGGAAAGAGCTCAAACTGTTCTCTGCCCAGCGTAAACGGGAAGCGTTGGGACGTGGCACAGTCAAACAAATAACGACCACCTTAATTTGCGAGCGAGTAAGTGTCCTTGCGGTGTACAAAGTTGCACAAAAAAAGTAACTCATTTTAATGTTCACTCCTTTGCTTAATTGTAGTGTGGAGAATGTGCGTCTTCCGGTGACATGATGGTGTTTGCGTCACGGTTCGAGTCCAACGTCTGCTGGCATCCGGCATGTTTCGCTTGCTGCGTTTGCAAGGAACTGTTGGTCGATTTAATCTACTTCCATCGGGAGAATCGGCTGTACTGTGGACGACATCACGCCGAAACACTCAAACCCCGATGCTCTGCCTGTGATGAGGTAGGGACGGTGGAGCAAATCTAATCCTACTTTTAGTGGAATGCTTACTTACATCTCTATGCTTTTCTTGTAGATAATCCTGGCAGACGAGTGTACAGAAGCGGAAGGACGCGCATGGCACATTAAACACTTTGCTTGCTTTGAGTGTGATAAACAACTAGGCGGTCAGAGGTAAGTTTCTGAGTGATGCATTCGGTGGAAACAAGTAGATTAATGCACCTTTTCCTCTTTTAGGTACATCATGCGAGATGGTAAACCGTACTGTCTGCACTGTTTCGACGCCATGTTTGCGGAGTACTGCGATTATTGCAGTGAACCTATCGGTGTGGACCAGGGACAAATGAGCCACGATGGGCAGCACTGGCATGCGACAGATCAATGTTTCTCCTGCAGTACCTGTCGCTGTTCATTGCTCGGACGTCCATTTTTGCCTCGCCGTGGTGAGATCTACTGCTCCATAGCCTGCAGCAAAGGTGAACCGCCGACACCCTCCGATGGGTCTCTACCGGCAGTCCTTCTACATGGCAACACACGAAACAATGAACGAGAAGATGGCAACGAATATAATCATACAAATGCCAAAACGTACCGAAGCTCTCCATCACATCGGAATGGCCGATCTCCGGAACCGCTCCGTAGTCCGGATCGGGGCACTAGGTGTCTTTCACCGCCACACACCGAGGCCAGCAATGTAGAGTCTAACTTTGATGGTAATGGAAACGATGAGATGACTCTTTCCTGCTACACGGCCGCCACCAGCATTACGACGTCGTTGTCGGCCGCAACGGG
The DNA here is from genome assembly GCA_000349025.1 of Anopheles minimus. NCBI lineage: Eukaryota > Metazoa > Arthropoda > Insecta > Diptera > Culicidae > Anopheles > Anopheles minimus. The sequence goes on from KB663721.1 coordinate 918,675, forward strand.
TAACACCAGTACGACGCTTGCCACCACTGCCACCAATAATACTGCCACCACCGAACCGGCAAACCCCGCCAACGATCATGAAGTACAAAGCCATGAAACTACCAACGGTAGTAGCGATCTGCTCAGTCCTGCTTCCAACACAACAGGAACGACGACGGATGTGTCGAGTGGTGGTGGTGGTGTGGGTGACTCAAACCGACATCGCATCCCGCAGTGTTCTCCGGAATTGAACCGGCTGCTACACAAGGACCGTAGTCGTCAACCGCTCGATTTGACCGATTTGGGACACAGTCTCGAACAGCACTGGCAATCGGAACGTGCGGGAAGCGAGACGATCTCTGTTACTACAGCTACGGCCACCGTTCGGACACAAGCGGGCACAACGAACGGGCCCGCTAGTGGGAACACAGGACCAATTCTAACATCCTCCATGCCAGAACTTAACCGTTGTTTAGCACCGGGCAGTGGGTCTGCAAGTTTCAGCGGAACCAACAGTCCCACGCCAATGCCAATAGAAGACAGTGTCGTCGCGATGGGCGACGATGCGGACGAACAAAACCAAAACGCCTCGGATGCGTCGCATTCTATCGTGGAACTTCCGACGCCACCTCCAATAGGTAAAATTAGTAACAATACGATCACTTCAGAGCGAAGTTTAATAATGGGATATTTTTTATTTCAGTTATCAAAAAGGAAGTTCGCTTCGAGGGAGATTTCCAGGACTCGTTGCCCCGTACAAAGAGCTACTGTCAGCGTAATGGTGGACAGCGTAATCGGGCAGCTAAATCATCTAAAAGAAGAACCGATTACGATCGCTACGAGCAGGGTTCCTCATCCCGGCGCCATCATCATTCGGTGTCGCAACAGCAGCATTCACACGATCGGCACGATCGCTCTTCTGGTGATCGTCACGGTTCCTCCAGCAGACGTTCACCTCGTCGCCGACGCCATAATACCCGCGATGAGCAGAACCACCGGAGAAGCTACGCCTCGGATGAAGATGAGCTGGCAGAGGACGAAACCGACAACTACCGTCGGCACCATCACTCCCACCATCGGGAACAGCGACCGGTAGATGATTCGGATACACGTAGCGTTTGCTCCACGTGCTCATCCAGCTCCTCCAGTGCCGATGATGATGTGTACGAGCTTCCGCTCCGGCGCACCTCGTACGGTGGCACACGGATACACTATATGCCAAACAACTCGCTGGCGTGTGCCAGAAAGCGAAAGCAACTGCAAACTTCCGGTGTTGGCAATCAGCATTTCGAGAAGGACAATAAGAACTGTATCATATCGTAGGAGGTAAGCTGTCCGTAAAAGTGTTTGTGTGTGTGTGTGCGTGTTGTGTTGTCCCTTGTTCCCAAACTGTTACATATCTCTTGTCTGGCGGGTCGTTTTTTCCTGCTGTTAGATTTACAATTTGACCGTGAAAGCAATATTAATAAAATAAGAAAAGAAATAGTCGACAAAGCCGCTCATTGTCTGTAAACCAGGAAGGAAAGAAATCATCTTGGGATAAAAGAGATCTGCTAAAGCTTTTTGTATTCACGTTTTCACATGGAAGCATGTTAGTACTTCTTTATTGCGCTAGATGGCGCTCACGTCACATGATACAAGAGAGGATGAGCTTTTGCAGCTGATTGAAATGTTGTTATTTGGGTGACATTTGTGCTCCGGTTGAAGTTTTATTTACGGTACGTGTTTGTTTACATCGGGGAAAATCTTTTATTTTAATTTCCAACGTAAGTACAATGTAAAACTATACGATATTATTACCACATGCTGCAACAATCGTCGGAGTGGGTGGACAATCGTTTCATTGATCCGTAATCGGTCAAATTTGAGCAGCTTCAGCGCCTTAGGTATCCTTAGCTAATCTTAGCTATCCTTAGCTTAAGTTAACGTATCGTCCGGGTATCAACCCGCTACATGATAAAGGATTTCACACTTATGGCCCAGGATTTGGCCTATTTAGCGCCTAGGTAAGTGAGTGGAGAATATTCCTCATTGTAAAGTTAAAGGTAGCTCTTAAAGCTACCATTCTCCTTAAAGAATGGTTTCATCATCTCGTTCAGTACACCGGCAGCAGAATCTCGTTCACTTTTCCGGTAATTTGATAACGGGTTTGTGTGGTTCATCCCAGTACAGTTCACAGTGCTCGATAAGGATGCTCTCCGACCGACGGAAGGCGTTATTCGTTCTCCTTGCCATTTTCGCTGGTAGTTTGCGTACCAATGCACATGAAGCAATGACCGGTGATTGTACCAGACGACTGAGTTTATCCGCACTGTCCACCTGTGGGAAGAGGAACCATTTAGTAGAGGTCACTTTAGGGAAAGCATCTCACTAACGAATACTTACCCGAATGATGTAAATGTCGTGCTCCAGGCAAAAAGCTTCCATTAGCACTTCCTGCATGTGACTGCCACTCTCGCCGTGGTCTTCAGTCGGAGCCAAAAAGCAGAAATTGAACTGATCCGGATTGGCGGTCAAACTGCGAATTGCACTACCCAATCCAACGACGAGTCGCTTATCTTCCAACGCACCCAGCAGTGCCTTCCGTGCACTGGAACCAATACCAACGGTGTGGAACCCGTTCGTTTCCACCATCTTGCCTTCATCCGATGCCTTCAGAACCATGTTACGCTTCGATCGATGTCTAGACGAGGCTGCCAGTTCGCACACGCACAGGTGCTGCCCTTTCGATGGAATGCCGTCTACTTTCACCTCCCACTGGTGGTGGGGAAAAGTGCCGATAGAAATTGCAAACTGTACCAAACACAGAAGCGCACCGTTGAGTAAGGTTGTGAAATGATGATGGGGAATACTTGGTACCAATCGGAACTCTTTCTCTTTTATCAACAAAACAAATAAGGATAACAATTCTTGGACAAACACACTTCACAGAACACACAATGCTTCAATTTAGTCGTCTCTTCGTTAGATTTTCTAAAGTGGCACACACGGAGATCACTCTCGCGCTGCTGGGTTGTTCGGTACGGAATGAATCAGCATTTGCTGTGGTAAGGTACTTTTATGCTTGTAATACTAGGTCGCGCTCCGTCTCACCACCACAAACACTAGGCGCGCGCGCGTTCGGAATTTGCAATGTGTGTATACGGTTGTAACCCTTTTGTAGATGGTTCGTTTCCATGAATGAAATCTAGGGGGTGTATTACTTGAGCGCAATGGTCGCACTTGCGCAATGGAGCAGCATTTTTATCAGCCAGTTTCCGATGTCGAACCACGAATGAACCTGTACGAACGTGAATCATTTGCTCGCGAAACATCCTCCCCTGTTGTTGGCCCTCTCGGAAAGGGGGCACGCCACCGGAAGAGGGGGCGCGTGCATGTGAGGCAAAATGATGCAATAAAGCTGTGTTTTTAAAGGATTTTGGGGCACTGCGGTAATAGAAGATCATATGATCGAGAGAAGAGAGCAACAGACAAACAAACCAACACCAGTAAAAGCACGTGAGATGAATGATTCACAGTTGGGAAGATGTGTTTCATGCGTAGAACTTGTGGAATTTAAGGGAGTCCCAAAAAATTGCTATCTATTATCCCCTGAAATTCCGGCATGTACGACTCCATATAAAACCCCCACAAAAGAAAGCAGATTCCTATGTCTCTGTCGCTGATAATGAATTTGTTATCTGTATTTGTTATCAGTAATCGAGGAAATGGTATGGCAGGAGTTGCATTAAATTCCCGGTTCGACAGCCTTAAATGGGCTTGGCCACGTTCGCTTTGTTGGAATCTGCTCAGCGTGTAACATATGAATATTATTTCGGGGTAAGTGCTACAAATAATTACACTTAGAACAATTTTATTCAATGTAGTATAATTTTTTTATTTCATGTGTTCTTGTTTTGGAATACTTCTATACTTATTTAAACTGTAAGTACATTTTTTACGTGATGTTGCATGTTATACACGCATGATTGTTTAGCACTTTTCCTTATCGATGTCTACAACGACACCCTCCTGTATATTGTGGCTTTGGAAAAGGGTAGTATCATCTTCAACGTAATCAACTTTTTACACGTTTGCACGGTCGTATCTTGTTAGATCACTGAGCTTCAACGATCATTAAACGCACACAAACTATTGGCTTGAACTCACTTTTCGCTGTCTTCACGAATCGATCGTGCGAGCAGTTTATCGAAACGATCGTACTTGATCTTTCACTCTATAGTTCAACAAATGTTCGATACTTGCACCGTTTTCTCACTCATATGATCGCACATGCTCAGGATTGCTCCCGACACTTGATGTGCGCCATCCATCTGATGGTAATGACTCAAGATCAGGAGCAACACTGCAACTTTCTCCATGCAGAAGACACTTTGCAGCTTCGGCAAAGATTTTTTTTTTGTGGGGATTTTCACGTCATCACTTGGATACTGAGCGCGTGGCGGGGTTACTTTTCCGGTAGCTTGATAATTGGCTTAATAGGAGCCTCCCAGTGTTCCTCGCAGTAGTCTACGAGCTGGTCCTCCACATCGGTGATGGTTTCTGTGCATCCCTCGGACCAGCTCTTCTGCAGCAAGGCACAGGATTCGATGCGCTGAGTACCGAGCATTCGGCTTAACTTTTCCGCGCTATCAACCTGCAAAAACCAAAGAAAAGAAAATTTTGTTAATATTGTTTGAAAAATCTTCAACAAATCGTCTGTTTGCTCCCGTCTAAAACATTGTTTTGATTGCATCATTTTAGTGTCTAATCCGTACGAAGGGAAAACTCGAATTCATCGGAGCGTATGTAATGCTGTATGACGGAGACGGTTCAACCAACCGTGCCGGTACGCAACTGAACCTACCTTAATTATGTAAATGTCATGCTCGAAGCAGAACGCCTCCAGCAACACCTGATGCATGTGGTTGGCCGGATTTCCCGAAGCAGCCAGAAAGCAGAAGAGAAAATCTTCCGGCGTCTTGGAGAGGGCGTTTATAGATTCGGACAATCCGACGATGGCGCGGTCCTCATGCTTTGCCGCAACGAGGGCACGTCGCACGGTGGCACCGATCGGTTCGTGCAACATTCCTTGTCCAGGGATGGTATCCTTGTTGCTGTTACCGGTATCGATGAACATGTTCGCCAACTTGGCGTCAATGCTATCCTCAATGCTGCTGCTGGTACGTAGTTTGGTAGCTATCACCATTTTGCTTGGTTTGTTTGTTATCACTGCCTCTTCAAACGCCGTTGCCGTTGTTGCGTAATTCCAAACGCTTGCTTGCGGTAGTTTCTCACTGAGACGAAGTGGATTGGCACTCGCGTACAAAAACGTCACTGTTTGGCCGGTAAATTGGTACGGTACGAACACGTTCCTGGGTAAACGTTTTACGCTTATGGGGCTGATTGTAAAATACACGAAGCAAAGTCGATTACGCATGCTTTTATAGATGCTATCCCCACCAGTCAGTCAGGGCGCAAGGCCCGAACCCGAAACACGACGCATACGCGCACAACACGTAGCCAAACCACCCGAACGCGTGTAGTGCAGCTGTGTGCGTCCGTCTTTGAGGTCTACTGGGAGTAACAGGTTTCGCAATTCGGTTGGGGCCGGATAGGTTAGGCTGGGAAAATCCAGAAGATCCGTAGCGACAAACGTACCGCTGGGGGAGTTTTGTGCAATTGCAACCTCCCCGAACGATAATAGCAGTTCGCTTCGTAGAAACGGACCGGTAGAAAATCCATCCTCTAGGGAAAAATTGGTTCACCGATCGATGGAAACTTTGTTGAATAACCTGTTTCACTTTCGTTACCTCCAGCAAGTTGTAGTCCTTGGGTGGGAAAGGATGCATTAGTCCCGGAACTTGGGGCTTTTATCTTCCACTGGCGTTCTTTCTGTAGAAGGTACAACAGTTTTGGATCATCGACGATCGAGAGGACACGTCATGTGACGTCAATGTACCACGCTCTCCACAACGACCTTTGGCCATATATTATACGGCAGGCGGTATACCCTCTTCAGCCGCTAGCTATGCTGAAGATGTTTGATCAAAGTCCAACCCGAATGTTTGAAAGTGATCGTACGGGTGTATGATCACCTAAATATTTGAGTACGGGCACAGTTTCTCCCAACCTTTGCAAGTCATCATTCTCGGGGCAGTGTGTGTCGTGAAGTTTCACGTTCCACAAATCCGGTTACAGCATAGTTCGTTCGGCATGAATGAATTCCTTGCAAATGAATCGATGTTTTATGTAGCTTTGGGAAGTTATTTTTTCGATATAGAACTACATCGTTGAAGAATATTTCTACCATTTGAAGTTTGAGAGACTTTGAGTCAATGGACTTCATCCGTCTCGTTAATGTGTAATGGGAATACCCCACAGCGCTAGAATCAAAAATGTGTGCTGCGATAATACGAACGATCGTTTCTATTTTCGTCAACAACAAATTCCTGTTTGCTGCTTGTTTGTTTACGCGTTTTGTTTAACTGTAGAGGTATCTAGGGTAATATTAGGTTAAAGACACTTCCTAGCTAAACTATGCTTGTTTGTGTCTGCAGAATTGCACCGCGCAAAACTGGTTGTTGTGTGATGGGTTGATAAAGGTTTCGCTTCACAACAAAACACGGGCTGCGCAGCAGACATTAGGAACAGAACGATGGTTTTGTTTTTTCTTTTCTTAGTGGTTGCTGTCGGCACTACAAAAACACATCACACACGCAAGCAATTAATCTCGTTCTTTTCTCCCGCTATCTCCGTGTGTTTGTTCCTTTGCTGTGTTAGGCGTCGCGGGGAAAAAACATGTCGCAGATCGCACGTCACGCGATCAGAAACCAGATGAATGGCACTGGCCTTGTCTACGTCGGTCGGAGGTTGCGGATGGAGCGTACTTTCCACACCATCACATGTAAAGCGATCAAATTTCGCACTGCCGATGCTACTACCGGCAGTACGAATACTAGTCAGAGTGCAAACGTGCAGATGAACCGATGGCGTCGTTTTAGTAATGCGACAAATGAATATGGAACCGATGGAATAACACCTCCAGCAGCTCAGTAAGTAGTCTATCATCTTCTGGGAGGGAAATTAAAACTGCTAATTATAAACTAACAACAATCGCTACGTAACAATGTGGAGATTATATGGAAAATTTTAGGGTAAAATGGAAGTAGATAATTAACAAGTTATTTTCTTTCCCTGACGATATCCAGAAAATGTGAATGTTTTCTTTTTTTATTATTCAATGCAGCACACATTTGGTTGTAATGAAATGGAAGCGTTTTACCTTCCCGAAGCAGGTCATTAGGCTGGCCTACCCGCCTAAACGTAGTCGGGAGGGCTCGTCTTTCACTTATCAATTGGTAGGAAGTCATCATACCGCTTGCGGACGCAACGCGCAGTTATTGTTTATTCGTTGTGCACCGATTAAACTGACCATCCCAAGAATCGAAACCAATTGGGCGCGTAAATTGGTTCGTATTCGCGTCGTTTGCGTATACGTCAACCCGCTTCACGTTACTGTCGACGTTAGGTACGAAAACCCGTTGTTGCGTTAATCGAAAAGAGCAATGTCGGCAAGTGCTATTTTTAGCATATAGAAATGTTTTGCTACAATGCCTACCCGGTCCGAATCCGATCGGGTCCGGTTGCTACGTGGTACGATGGTTTGTAGCCACCTTCGTTTTGTCCACTATCCCCCAAAAAGTCTGCCACTTGCAGGCAGGCAGGCTGACGGTTCAAGGTCCGAACCGCGGGGATCGATTTCGCGGGAAAGAAATAACATGAAAACATCAGGTGTGAAAGAACCTATTGCTGGAATGCACCGTTATTGTAACGATGGTCCCGATTTCACTTTCGTCGTACTTGTGCTTTGGGAACCGTACGACGAAACGTTGTGGCCTCGATTGTACGGAGAACACGTGAGTGATTGCGTATCATTAGGACATGTGATCGTAGTTGACAAACGTAAATCATTTGGCGTTGTTATTGATGATGGTTTTCATCACTCTATAATACTGCATAGAAGAATGTATGGGATTTCTTGAGATATTACTAAAACATGCTAAATAATCCTCAAAATGTCTACAAAAAACTTTAAAAGAATAACAAACTCTGAGGTCATTACATCCACAGAACGCATCGAGTTCTTTCCCGCACACAATTTACGTAATGAGCGCGCATGAATGATCGCCGATCAGCTTTCCGTTCTGGGTGGCGGGAAACATTCATGACGATACATGATGCCGCGTAACTTGTTACCCAGTGGAACGCACTGATAGCAGCACAGTTGGCCGACCCACACAGTAGTACAATGCTCTTCCCAACGGTTTATTTCTGACGAAAAAGTTTACCGAACCACATCATATATCATCTTGCCGTGAAGATCAACTACCCTTAATCAGGGTTCGGGTTGGGTAGACTACGTGACAACGCTACCGTACATGAGCACAATTCGAGGATAAGGCAATTTTGTGCGAATCTTGCTGACCGTAGCTAGTTCAGGGTGGTCCAATGTTGCCTACGCGTAGCATAAATTGCAATCTATGTCTGTTTCATACGGGTGGGCATTCGATCGTTTGTTGGACGTGATCGTTGGAGCGTACGCCATGAGGAGATGACCCAAACGAAGGACATCGGTCACACATTGAAATTTGCGAATCCGTTTCTTTCCCCGGTAATAACGGTCAAGGGCAGTAAACTCGTTACTGCACGTGCTAGCATAGGGACGGGTTTTACCGTAAAACTCTGGGATGCCCAACAGCACACAAAACGGTTGCAATTGTTGGGGTTTTTGCTGAACATGTACTATTTGAATTTGTGTTTTTGAATCTCCCCAAAAGGATAGCACCTTCGGAGGATTCGGAGGTGATAAGCGTGCGCAGAAAGATCTTATCAAACACGGTGCTATCGCGACAGCACATGACACCGGAAATCGCACTGCACCTTATAACGCCCGAATGCGCCATCTACCATCAGCCTGTTGGCGCCGGTAGCAATGGCGCCGATACTGGTTTCTCCGCGGATCCGTTTTGGGGATTTTTCTGGCCCGGAGGTCAAGCAATTACAAGGTGAGAAAGCGCAAGCGTGTGGAGTAGACTAGGCGTGTACGGAAAGTTTGTTTGATCGTATCTCTGATCCATTTGGGACGCCCCACGCTACCGTACAGGTTCATTCTTGACACGGCCCACGTTTTTCGCGGAAAGACAGTGCTGGATGTGGGATGTGGCTGTGGGGCTTCCACAATTGCTGCTCTAATGGTTGGGGCGCGACGTGTCACAGCAAACGACATCGACCCAGGTACGATAATTTACTTTGCATGCTCGAGAATTGCACAAGTTTGTTTATTTACCGATTTCCTTCCTAATCTACCACGGTGGGGGATGGTTTGGCTTACTTATTATCAGTCGCTTTACAGGCCACATTACTGAACGCGGAGCGGAATGGGATCACGGGTAATCGGTTGGTGGTAAGCGGAGATAACTTTATCAGCAATGGCGCCGACACTCAAACAAGCAACCAGTACGAAGTGGTGTTAATAGGCGACCTGTTTTATGATATCGAGATAGCAGTTGATCTTCACCCATGGATACAACGGCTGGCACGTGCTGGAACGGAGGTAAGACATGTGGCGGCGGTGTTTTGAATTCCTGCCTTACCGCGAAATCAAAGCCGTTGGTGAGTGTATTTCGTCATATTTTAGAGTGGACGATCATTTCAGATTTACATTGGCGATCCCGGACGGCATGGAATTACGGAAACTGGTGTACTAAGTAATATGGAACTGTTGACACGCTACAAACTACCTGAAAATGTTTGCCTGGAAAACAGTGGATTTTCCTATGCCAATGTATGGCAGTTTCATTTACCCAGCGAAGGCAAATAATGGACAAAACGTGTCGGTTATTCCCGGAGGTAATCTTCACAATACTGAATGGATGCCCACAGTGTTTAAAGCCGTCACAGCTATGATCGTTTCCATTGGTTCTTATCGGTAATTAATCAGTTTACCCTTAGTTTAAACAACGTATCGTTTCGAACAGTGATATGATTCGCAAATTTACCCGTGTAGGTTACAATAATGCTATCTACTGCTGTACCTTATCGAAAGAGACGAACTCAATGTTACAGATATACCATATAAGTCAATGTCAGGGAAGGCTGCAACAATGAATTGTGCTTTTCATGCTATCAATTTTTTGTCAATTCATAGCCGCAAGTCATTTTGAACTGTAGTAAATGGTGCTTTACCGAGGATTGGAAGTTCTCGAACATTTAATACCGTTTCTTATTTGTAACTTACACGATACAAACCAAAGCAAAAAGTTATCTTTGAAAGCAACTTAATTTGAGTTGGAAATTCAATTTAGTAATCACTTGAGGACATTCTAATTAATGAAACGCACTGAAGTCATTCCAAAATAAGAATTAAAATAAAGATTGTGTATATTTTGGATGAAAAACAAATGAATAAAGAACCAATTCAAATTAAACATTGGAAATTTTACATATCCTAAACATTTCTTTCAAAATTATAAAGAAATAAAAGGGTTTTAAAATAGGAAAACTGTTTTTTACACTTTAACTTGGTAGCTGGCATTGCTTGCAATAATAAATAACAGAAATAAATTAATTTTGCCATATTTTTTCAGAACTTTTCCACAATTTGAATAAAATATTAATTTTCCAATATCAAAACATATGAACCACCTTGTTCCGATCTGGTTGTGGTTTTGACAGTTGGTCCTCGGTTGTCAAACAGTCAGGCAGCAACTGACACGAGACAAAAGGAGCGTTTCATCATCTTTTTCACCTAGCGACTGTGGGTTTCTTGTGTATTTCGTGCCTTTCTGTTCGGTGGTGTTGAAACATCGCGGAGAAAAAGAACCACCGTGGAAAACCCGGATGTTGCAAAGTGGGAATGAGTACAACTCCCGAACGAACGGCCGAAATTGCTCCGATACAATGGTGGTGAAGCTGTGCTGAAAGCGGAAGAAACATCCAACGATCGATACCTTGTCTGTCTCTTGGTCGACCTTGAAAAACGTGTGTTCGGGGCAGAGGCTGGTGAGACAGTGTTCTTTTGCAAAGAAAGACCATCAGCGGGAAAGAAGTGGTACTGGCCCGTAGTTGTGTGAAACGGGGAAACATCTCAAAACATCAAACCCGAAATTGCCGTACACAGCAAAATGTGCAATATGTTAACTTTCCTGAAGCAAAGTGAGCAAGTGGCAACTACTACTACTTACGAAATCCGCACCTCGCACGGGTTTACGTCATATCTGACCGCCCTTATCAGTCGCTAGATGGGACGGTGGAGTGTTGTGGCAGCAGTGGTAGCCGTTTTTTTGTACCAGTCCGGATCGTCGCAGCAACGCAGCAACGAAACAAGGCGAGCAAATTAACGCGCACTTACTTCCCTGCCAACGACATACCAGCAGCTGGAGGTGGTCACAGGAGAAACAGCAGAGTACACGAAGCAACAGACAGGTCTGCGGGTTAGCAACAGCAGCAGCATCACAATAGCCATCGTAGTGTCTTTCGGGTGAACCGGATGTATGGCAGCGCGGCGAATCTGTAGTTGCACGGAACAGATCCGGAAGTAAATCGTGACTCGGTTGATATCCACGTTGTATATAATGTATATACCTGTCATCTTTCTACAATCCTTTTTCTGCCTTATTTCTGATTCTGTACTGAACGACGACATCTAGTCGCGATAGCAGCACCTTCCTTAATACGCTTCGTCGTATACTTTCCTGTAACTATCCGTCAAACGCCTGTTTCTGGATCCGGGATCCGGTGCAAACATCACCGTTCAGTGACGAACATTCACGAATTTGGGCAGCTGAAATCGTGACCGTATGCTATAAGTATAGTAATAGTAATTGCTGACCGCAAAGAGATCCAACCTGTAGAGCACCGATCTTCAAAAAGAAAGTTACGAAATTGTGCACGTCCAGAGTACGTTAAATATTCGGACAACATGGCATCGACATTGAAAAATCATAAGACAGCTGCAGCCGCCGCAGCAGCAACGGCCGGTGCAGCCGGTGCGGGAAAGGGCAGCTTCGGGTGGTTGGCCCACGTTAAGTACGAGCATCTGATGGCAGGCATTTCCGGTGGTGTCACATCGACACTTCTTCTGCATCCTCTGGATCTGATAAAGATCCGTTTCGCCGTTAATGATGGACGAACGGCATCGGTACCACAGTACCGCGGATTGACCAGTGCATTTCTGACGATTTTCCGCCAGGAAGGTTTCCGTGGGCTGTACAAAGGAGTCACCCCGAACATGTGGGGCTCCGGCAGTGCGTGGGGATTCTACTTTATGTTGTAAGTATTGCTCATTAAGCTGATCGTCTTGTCATCGAGAACTAGCAATGACTGATTTGCATGATCGATTCATTTCAGCTACAACACGATAAAGACCTGGATACAGGACGGAAATACGGCGCAACCCTTAGGACCGACGCTCCACATGTTGGCGGCAGCCGAAGCAGGCGTTCTGACGCTTGCCATGACCAACCCGATTTGGGTGGTGAAGACGAGGCTATGTCTTCAGTGTAACGAGCGCGTTACGGCCGGTTCCGGTACCGGGTATGCCGGTATGGTTGATGGTCTTACCAAAATCTATCGTACGGAGGGCATTCGAGGACTTTACAGAGTATGTAACGCTACTCTTGTCTGGTTTCGTGGAGATGCTAAAGAGTTTGTTCCAATCTTACAGGGATTTGTACCGGGAATGTTTGGCGTATCGCACGGAGCACTCCAGTTCATGACATACGAGGAAATGAAGAACAAATACAACCAGCATCGCAAGCGGCCGATCGACGCCAAACTGGTAACAGTTCTCCCTGTTGCGCTTCGGCGCCGCGGGAGTTACCGTGTTCGGCCACTTTTTTAACACATATATTTTACTTTTCTTTTCATATGGCGATCAATTCCCTCGTTCAATCGATGTAGACAACATCCGAGTACTTGACGTTTGCCGCCGTTTCGAAATTAATTGCCGCCGCCGGTACCTACCCGTACCAGGTGATACGGGCGCGCCTGCAGGATCAAAACCATAGCTATAAGGGCACCTGGGATTGCGTGAAGCTGACATGGAGGTACGAACGGGTGTCAGGGTTCTATAAAGGGCTCTGGCCGTATTTAGTGCACGTAACGCCCAACATTTGCTTAGTGATGTTGATCTATGAGAAGTTCACCAACCACTAACTGTGCGGGTGGTCCAGGTCCCGGTTTCTCTCACCCCCTTCCTTCGACCGGTCCCGTCCAACGCGGATTAGGCCGTTTCGCTCCATTCCTGCTCTCGAGAGCTTCGCTTCTCGGATATCCTCCTCTTGAGCCACCTGCACGTGTGCCCCGGGCTAACGATGCTCGTTTAGCGTGTAAGTCGTTTCAATTCCATCGTCACTAAATCGTGTCCTGTGTATATTGCTTTGCGCAATTGGGCGCAGCAGAACAGCATGGCATATCTATTTATTTGTATCTCTCGTTCGCTTCTCACACTGGACGTGAAGGGCTTAGTGTTAGTTAGGACGTGTGAGCGCAGCAACTCTTTGCATCAGTAATTATTATTACTATTACGATTGTTGTTATAATTAACGTTATGTTTACTTCTATCTTTAATGCAACTTTTGATACAACACCACCTAAATACACATAATGAATTAAACCAGTTATTTCTCGGCAACAAAATGTAATATTCTTCAAGATCGATCCGGTGGCAATTGAAATGATTTAAATGATTTAAAACTCGTCACACAACTTTCGCATCGCTAGGCTCAGATTGTGTAATGTAAACCATAGTGTGTGTTATTCTTTGTCATTTGCGTTGTTATCTGTTGGTATGATAAATTGATTAGCACAGTTTATCAAGTGGTGTGAGACTGCTTTTTCGGTTGTCACCGTGTAATGCCCGTCTTATCTTGTCACAATGTGAGAGGAAGCATATAGTATATAGGTAACGGTGAAATGTCTACTTCGAGCTGTGCTCTCGACGAGGAACGTGACAAGTGGTAAACTCAACAAGCAGATTCATGTTTGGGTTTCGATCGATCTATATTACAAAGCAATACAATGCGAACTGAAACAGGAAAAACCCGCCTGAACCGAGAGATAAATTCAAACAGAGACCGACTTTTCAAAGGTTAATCACATCCAACAAGAAGTGTAGTTACTACTTAAGTATATTTCAACCGGTAAAGAGATGGCAAATACGAGCATTAAACATTTAATATTTGAAAACCAATCAACAATAATGAAAGTGAAAAATACCCACAAAAACAATTGGATGTAAGGCAAGGAACCTTTAAAATACGAAGCAGGAGCAGATTAGAAATACAAAGCACTTGAACTTATTTCGATCCCTCTACCAAACTTCGGATCTTCAACCGCCGTTATTGGTTATCAGTCGTATGGCGTTGTCTACTGGTCGTTACCGATAATGAGCTGGCTGTGTTGGCATCTCGGAACGGAGCAAATTGCAACAAAAAAAAAAAGATGAACAACACTTCGATGGATTGTTATGAATTTAAATTGCGACGCAGAGAGGCATCAAGCGATTGTTGAGACGAAACACACTGAACTTTCGAAAGCGATAAGAAAACTCCGAATCTTTCTGGTAGGATGATGAAATGCTGCAAAATATGGTGCGTGTAGAATGCGATGGGCAAAACCTAGGGCAATAATAATTCCAATTTCCAACCGACCAGCACTGTTATAGTCCGCAACCAACAATTTCAAGCAACTCGAGAAAACCGAAAAGAAAAACTGCTGTAGGGAACTGTTTCGTAAATGTTTGTCATATGAATTAAAGCAATGGGCAGTGTGGATGTTGAATATGTCGGGTATTGTGTTTGCTAGAAGCGAAAACAAAATGTTCTCCCTAAAGTTTACTTTATGCTCTACATTTAACTCAACAAGAACCAGGTATATCCTTTCTTTTCCTTATTTCTCCACTATTCTGTGTCTATTCTTATTTCTGATGTACTGTTTTTTTATTAGAATTCTAACTGTAAGGATGGTAGAAAGTAAATGAACAGATCAATGAAACAATCTATTTAAAAAAAATAAATAAAAAATGCAATTGAATGTGCGTGCCGCTGAGCAAAACGAAAACTCGTCCGCTGGAACCAAAACAGCAACAAAAAAACAAGCAGAAAATGGATGAAAAAAGTAATGTTTTCCTTTTTTTCTGATCTTTCTTTCTCCATCTCAGATATGAATCGTGGCGCGGATTCTATAAAGGTCTCGGTCCGAACCTGACCCGGGTCATCCCGGCGACGATGGTTACGTTTGTAACGTACGAACATGTATCACACTATCTATTGGATAGGAGCAAAGCCCGGAGCAATACGCACTAAAGCAGGGGGGGCAGGTGGTCCACTTTTGCTCCGTCGTTCGAATACAGTGGTGTTGATTGCCTTCGCTGGTTATATGGGTTTACTGCACAAAGTAGGAAGACGCTACAAAATGCCATTACATGGGTTAACTTGTTTTAGAATTTACCAAAAATTAGTTGTTGAATAAGCGCATATCGTGCTTCTAGTTCCTTTACTTAAGAATTCTTTACAAAGTACGCACGAAAACGTGCGGCTTATGCTAATAACAACTTCCCAGCTCTTTGCTCACGACTGCTTGCAAGGATATCCGTTTAAACACTTTTGGAAGGATGAAAGAAGGGAGATTTCCTTTTTCGCTGTACTCGTCTTGACGAATATAGTCTTCTGAGACAAATAAGACGCGCTGGAACTATTTCATGGTATAGTATATCGGAGAGTACAAATGTGCTAGCTGGACGCCGCTTGGAGGAAAAGTAACTACAGTCATACACCTTTAGGTTAGCAAATATATTTCCTGGAAAAGGATCATTAGATTTAAAATCAATTACATTGTCCCTGTCTTTCAGGAGCATGCGAATATGTCCGGGGTAATATCACATTCAGCCTAAACACCTCTTATTGTACTAGAGATGTATAGATAGCCTATCGCATGCTTTTACGTGGCGATTGCATAGCCGGTCCAATGCTATCCAAGAGGTTGTTAGGGCTTTAACGGGTCGCATTATCGCATCTGTACGATTATGGATCGATTCAAAGCTTGGGAATACAAGTCCATAGTGTCTTGTCTTAAGGGATTACCAAAGGATGTTTCCTTCATAGTGGCAACACGTACAAAAAAACCTATTTTGCCGGCAGTTCCGTTGTGGAACGAGGAGGCACTCTAAGCGCATGTGTCGGAGATTAGCAAATCTATAATTGACAATGTTCCTGACACGGCACAAGACAGTGATTTTTTGAAAAACTCCTAAAATTCAATACTGTTTTATAATCAAAATTCAGGTTGTTCATGCGAGACCAGCACATTGAGCGATAATCTTTTAAGTTTCCGTCTCCAAACGAATCTTAGGACATTTCCAAATTACCCAAACATGTTTATCAGTGCATTAGCGTGGAACAGCTGATTATTTTGTACGGCACTGTAACCACCCGTACCCCCGGTGTTCGGTGCGAAATCAAAACAACACGCATCGCCACTCTCAAGGGATTAGGCAATACTGTAGAATGAACAACAGAAGGGATGCGGATTTGTCATGAAACACTTCGACATGCGGTGCGTGGTGCAGTAGTGTGTTTAAAAATTTCTAGCTGTATCCTTTATGGTGAGGTAAAACACCGTAGTAACAAGCTGTGATATCGTGAGAAGACGTATCCACACATTAATCGGCCACAGTAACTCCCAGCAGGATGGTTTCCTCCGATTACATCAACTCCGCTCAAAAGGTATGTACGATTGTACTAATTAAACGCAAATATTCATTACTTTTAGGTAGCCTCGTTAGTGTGGGGGATTCCAACATAAGCTTCAGTGTAGTGTCCGTGGGAAAGCTATGCTGACTGTTGTGTCATAAGCACCTGCCTATCATGCTAATCCAATATTGTATCGGAATGTTGCCTTCAATCCAACCCAATTCCAACGCGGGAAGCACCAAAACTAGACACCTACGTGGAGGAGTCATGGCTTTTTATGTTAATGGATTCGTTTGGAGTACATTCCGTGCGTTGTGGAGGAATGACGATAAGATAGTGGACTGCCGTGGTTAGGGACAGGCCAATAAGATGATAGGGTCGCCTGCCACGACGCGATACGTCAGCGGTCAGATCTTTATCAGTCGGTTTGTCACTTTCGCTTTCACTTACGGAAAGTTCTATCGGCTCTCTGCACTCCTTCCGCACGTACCTCTCGCGGTAGTGTTGGTAGTTCGATATAGCATCAACGATTCCATGTGTGTGACGCGTATCATGGCTTACGCGTGTGTGGAGTCACCATGGCGGAAGACTTGCCATATGATGTGCATGCACGTGCGTTGGGGGGTTAGGAGATGCGAAGGGGATGAAGGATAGGGATAGATGACTCAAAGCTCTCGGGGGTCGGTAGCGTGGACTCCATCTTCACCAACACCAACCACAGTAGCGACCGTACTCACCGTCTTAATCTCTTATCAATCGCGCTTGGTTCCCGAGCAGCGGAAAGTGTGTGCAAGAGTAACGTACGCTTCACTAGTGTTTGTTTGGCGATTGGTTACAGCCCGTGTTTGGTGTGTTGTGTGTCGTGGCTGTCGGGTGAGTGGAAACAGTGTGGTTGCAGTCGCTGAACTTGCTCCGATATTATACGATACACCGTTTCCCGCGGGCACGGGGCTACTTTTAATAACTCGTCACTTTTTGTTGAATTTTTGCGGTCTGTGCACGTGTCCCAGCGATTAGTAGACGAGTTCCCGGTATAGTACGGTGAAAGAGTGCGGCGCCACCGTCAACAGGCATCCTGTGGCCACCATCAACAGGCAGGCAGAAAAGCTGCAGGGCGCAACGTGTACATGTGTGTTTGTGATTACGGGTGTAGGTGGTCTCTGCGTGCTTAAATCAACACATCTCTCCGATCTTCCCCTTTTCCGTTGCTATATTTATCCGTCCAAGAATGATCCTTCCATCCGTTCGTTGCTCCTACGACGATCCGATAAGCGTCCAATGTCAGCAGCCGTGTTCCCTCAACGGCTAGCTGCTTTATTTGCGTGTTTTCTTGAGCAGCGAAGCCGAGTATGGAGACGTGCATTATTTTTCCACGATTGTGGCGCGCGCGTACGCTTATCTAGAGAATAAACAAACCAAACCAACCGCCGCTGCTGTGGGAATGCACAAGGGAATGAATCTAGAACGCCTCCACACTGCCCGATGACGCCGTCTGCCGGTCATCAGTCACTGGACGAGCCAGCTGCTGGTGCAAGGTGCAAGAGACTGCCAGGGGGGAGTGAAGGGCTAAGACGATTCAAGCGGCGCGAACAACAACTGTCGGACAACTTTGCGGGAACCCTTCCGCAGTCAGTTACTAGCAATGGTTACAACCGTTATCACGGCGGTGGCTGCAGCAAGACGCCATACTAACTGTTCGGAGGATAACTGTGAGGACGAAAGTGGCCCTAGATTGACGGGCCCTTTGCGAAGGTTGCGTAGACAATCATCCCGTCTGAGGAATCTGCTGTCATTGCTCAGTGGCACCGTAAGTGGTGGAAAGCAGGAGAAAGTTCCCGTCGAACAGGTACTTCTCGTTTGCATCATCGTTTTTAGTGTATTTTTCTCAAGTTTCAACGACACCAAGTGCCCAAAGTAACGAAAAATTGGAATTTTTGAATAGTCATATCCACATGACGAACGTTATTATGACTTGCAATTGGATAGAGGTCTCGTTAGAATGAGTCACACTCATTGACGCATTAGTTCCATCCAGAACCAAAGTGCTGCTATAAGCAATTGTTAGTTATAGTGAAAAATGGAACGATATCTTTACTGTTGTGTGTTTGCTAGCCGGAGCAAACAAACATCAGGCGTGATAAAAAAAACCCCACCAACAGTACACTTTCTCCAACCTCAGTGCTGCATCGTGACTATATTCTGACTGAGCGTTAAGCGCTTCAACCAGGCTCAGTCGGTTAAGCGAGATGCAAATGATATTAGTTATGTTTGAGAAACTGACGTGACTCACGTGGACGGATACTATTTTGCAAGTGTTCACAACGTGCTGCCAATGTGACTTGTGATAGATGCGACCAATTGAGAGGAAATGATCGTGATTTTCGATGGATTTTCTACCAACCATAATCAATAATTGAATTCTGTTATGAAGATTTCGTCGGAGGTCTTATTATCAGTGGTTTCCGGTTACCCATCGCACGTAATCATCCAACTTTAACTGCCAAGAAAAAAAGTTCCGTTAATTAATCTAGAACCGACAGTTAATCTGATTCCTTAATCTTTGAGGAGAATAAAAAAAATCGATCATGAATTTTGGCCTCTGCGGTCAAAAGCGGTAAACGATTTTTTTTGCTAGAGGAATCTACATCCTTGATTCCTTCTTTTAACCCACTTTTTTTCGATCGGAGATGAGGTCATGGCAGCATGATTAAGATGCTGTAAATACTCTTTAACGGCAGTGAATGTCTTCGTTACGGAATGACAAAAACTGACGACTTTTAAGTCAGTTGATAAGCGCCCGAAGTACCCTGAATGATGATGGCAACTAAAGGTACAATCCGATTGATGAAATGTCGGCAAATGTCGAGCATTTGTAAATGGGGGACTTTGGTTACGTTTACTCCCTACTCTTTTGCCATAGCCCAAAGGCCCTACGACGCACGAATGGAACGCACTCAAACGTTAATGAAGGTATCATAAGCTACCTACGACACGGAAGCGGCCGTTTTTTTGTGCAATGGGGGAAGATGGAGTAGTTCGATGAGGCATAACGAACGGACTCACTCCCCCCTCATCGAAAACAGGAAAACCCCTAGTTCCGCATCGGCGATAGAGGAAGGTAATTCGAATAAAAAGACGGTCCCCGCCTGAGGTGATCCTTTCTGAGGCTTCTCTTATTAGCTGACACAAATGGAATCCTCGAGGTCAAGAAACGTCTTACAACTTCATAGGCGAAAAACCGCCTGCGGCAGAGGCTTTGTACGGTGGACACACTTTCTAAACATTACACTATTCGTGTGTTCCTTTTTCAGCCCAGGTGAGGGAAGAACACTCCCCTTGAGCAGCCGTCTTACGCCATCGAATACCAACAAGGTTTTCGTGCAGTGTGCTAGGGAACGATGAAGGGTTTGTTGTTGTTTTGTGGTAAGGAAACCTGCTTCAATTGACTTTAGATATAATTACAACGGCAATATTGAGTTACGGGCACATTTTTGTGTTTATAATTTGCGTCGTTGGTGTGTGCACTGAGGTGTGTATGGCGACTGCAAAGTTGCAACTAGCGACCGGTGTTTTTTTTCTGACGAACCGGGACGAACAGGTTAAAACCTCAGCCATGAGAAACAGGTTGATTAATAAAGTGTCATCGAGACATTTTAACGATATTTGTGGCCTGTTCTTTCACGCAAACAGCGCAGCGACTGTTGACGAACTTTAGAAGATTCCGTTCCTCGTCCGAAGCATTTAGACATCAATTTGGCTTCATCTTCAGCCGTGTAGTATGCTCACATTCTTTCTTCCTTGCATCACCGAACTTGTAAAGTCCTTTTTTGCAGTTCATTATGCGCGGGATTGGAATCGGTAGCAACATTCCAAAGATCGAGGCCATTGATAAGGCTTGCGCAATCGCTACAAAGCAGTGGGTAGCCGGTAATGTTTGCCTGATAATAATGAATGCCGATGATGCCACAGTGACATGTCGTAATGTTCCAGAATGGATGAGAATGATAGCCCAAGATCCCAATCGGGGGAGCTGGGGATTCGCGTACCGTAGCACCGCAGCATCGAGCAGATCGCAGGGATGCGCTCGAGTTAGTCTTGTCGTGCGATTGAGCGGAAGCTGAAGCGCTAAGAAGAGAGCAATAAGAGTCCCAGCACAGGGGAAAAACATCCAGAAAAGCGTCTGACATTATTGTGTTGTGTGGCTAGTAGTTACGGTGCGTGTGAAGTCGTTCTCAAAGTCGACGCGACGTGAAATCTGACACCGGCCAATCCTCCTCCCTCACCACCCCAACCCCCGGCAGAGAAGAATAGTGAAACTCGAGGGTTGCAATCGAAAGGACGTGTACCGGAACGGACCCGAAGGAAAACAACCGTTCTGGAACCTGTTCTGTAGCAGCCGGCACGGAACGGAACTGTGCTAACAACACCCTACCTCCGAAGGGTGGATCTTTCGCTTTCATTAGTGCCGTGAGGTGTTTTGTTTTGGTGCAGCACACTCTACGGACGGCAGGTGTCGTGGGCGCAATTCGTTCGCTCGGCTTGCTAATCGAATTAGGCCCGACGGTCGGAACGCGCGCGCACACAAACGCCTCGCGAGGATCGAACCCGGCCGTTTGTTGCTGTTCTCGCTGTGGCTGCTGCTGGACATTCTCCCATTCATTTAGCCGAATCCCCAAGTGAACGGCGGACCGCGATCATCGCGCCAATCGAGTAACGGGATAAGAGTCCGCAATAATATGGAGCAATCACCGGCAACGCGGCGTCTAACGCGCGGCGAATCCGACGACAGTCCGGTCGAGTTCGTGGTGGTGGAATCGGACGTGTCAATGTCCGATGCGGGTCTCAGCACACCGGAGAAGAAACCGAAGAAGAAGCGCAGTGGCCTATCGTTCAAGAAACTGCGCAGCAACGCGCAAAAGCTTATCCCGAAGCGAGGTCGAAAGGACTCGTCGGCGAAATCGTCCGAAACGAGCTCGCTCGGTGGCGACTCGGGTATGGTGAGTGGCGGTACGGATGATTTGCTTCCGGCCACCCCTTCCCCACCACCGCCGGCCTCTCCCACGACAACGGAGACTTCTTTCGACACCGTACTCAAGTCGACGGAAAGTCTGCCGGCGATCAAGGAGGATCCGGTACGTGAGGCCGCACTGCTAGGAGGAGCCCGTTCGGACGAGGATATGCTGCTGGAGGGCAAGGACAAACAGCGACAGAAGAAAGCGCGCAAACCAAGCCGTGCGGCCAGTTTCATGAAGAAGCTGGCTGGTCGTTCCAAATCCTCCAAGGTAGCACCAAACCCGGAAGGAAAGCCGTCCACCGGGGGAGCATCGGAGGGTGATGAGATATCGTCCGGGACACTGGAGACTCCGCTCAGCATTAAGCGGCAAACGCCGGAAGGGGCCATGTTTGTGTCGGGCACTGAGCAGTACCAAGATGGGGACAGGGACGATGGTACCTCGGTCGATCCACCATCGCCCGTGCTGGTGCGGCAGCTCGATTCCGAACCGACGGCCTTAAGGGCCAAACGAACTGAAATGAAAATCACGCTCACACGCAGCTTGGTTAAACCGTCGACGATAGAAACCTCCCTGGATGACGAAGAGACCGATGGCGGCATGAGCAATGGTAAGGCTTCTTCCGGTTTTTAGTTACATCCCAAGCGACGAAGCCAGACCGACTTCGACTTCGGTTGGGGCGACCGTCGTGTTGGTTCGTTCGGCTACAACCACCACCATCACAAGCAACCCGTGTATGCTGATGATGTTGATAATTCTCTCCTCGCAGGTCTCAACATTGCTCGGAACTCGGTGGCTGAGAACAGGGAACAGCTCGCAATCGACTCTAAACCAATTAGCTCAGACAGCGTTTCCGTACCGTCGCCGAGGGTATCAATCGGGATTGAACAATCGCCACAGTTGATCGCTGCCATTCGTACGCAACAGTCATCGTCATCCACGTCGTCCGTTGATGCGCGTCTGTCCAGTCTGCTGAGTGGCGATTACATTGCGGAGATCAATAAGTTTTCCATCGAGAACATTACCAACGCCGGCGCAGGGTCAGTACTAGCAGCAGCAGCAGGAGGAGGAGGAGGAGGCGTAGCAGGTGAAGGAGTTGCAGATTTGCCACCCTTGCCACAACCGCGTGTATCGTTGTCGATTCGGGAGAGATTCTTCCAGCAACCGGTAGTGACGGTGACGGGCGGAAGTGAACCACCCACAAACTTTGATTCCCAGGAGGTTGCGCCACCGTCGTCGATTGTCGTCGACGAGGAAATAGACGGTTTTATGAGGAAAGCGAGAGGAGCGAGTTCGGCCACCGGATCCGGAGGAACAGCGCGATCGAAGGGGGGCAGCAAGAGTCCGGCGACGGTTAACAAACCGGCAGCGGGCGCGGCTAGTGGACAGCAGCAAGACTTGTCGTCGTCGTCGTCCTCATCGTCGACTTCGGCAAGCAAGGCAGCTTCTACGGTACGTACACAGGAAGCGGCTAAACCATACCAACTGGGTAACAGCCTAAAGAATCCCAACAATTCTGGATTTAAATCGATCGAACAGCAACGCGAACTGCAGCAGCCCGACCAGCAGCAGGATACAGCACCGGTGGACAACAAAGGGGGGGACGCGGAGAACAAGCAAGACGAGGAACAGGGTGACACCATTCCAACGGAACCGACAATAGTTTTCGATATCGGAACACAGGTACGCCCGGACAGAACCTCGTCTATCGTTAAGCCTGCCGGTGGCCGCTCGGTAGCCGCAACGCTTGCGGTACCTTCCGCGGGACTGGAAAGCGGTGCCCAGTCGGGGACATTTGCCTCGATCGGTAGCACCTCGCGCTCGCTAGACGAGCTGATCGGCGTTGGAGGTGGTGGTGGTGGTGGTTCGTACGACGACAATAGTCAAAACAACACTAGCGAGGGTTCACTGCGGCGCATTGCGTACGTCGAACAGCCGACCTTCTACACGCCAGAAGAGGAAGAGCTGCTGACAGGCAAGCCGCCACGATCCTCCTCCTCCCTGCTGTCGAGCGCGCTCGAGTCCGGCGAGTATTCGCTCGAGTCGGAGGACTACCTCGAGAGCAAGATGTCCCCGCACGGTGATCTGCTACTCGAGAAAGGGGCCTCCGACCAATCGGTAAGTGTCGTTGGCCCCTGTCCCTCTGGATCCTCTTTTTACACTTCAATGCTTGTGCAAAACTTGTTGCTGCCGTTCTGCTAGCTACGAAGCGATCGGGATCACATGGCGCTTGTGTAGAAACTTTTATTCGGACACCTCATTCATGAAGGTGCACAAGTTTGTTGTGAATTCAGCGATCAAGCGATCGATGCTCTCCAACGTTATGTATGTGTGTGTGTGTGTTTGTGTGCATGTGTGTATGTGTGAATGAAGTGCCAAAGTTCCAAGAGAGTTCCGACCAATATGTCATTCCAAACGGATGGAATTCAACGATCGGTTATAATTTGAGCGTGTCTTTCAAATGGTGGAAGTTTGCTGTAGCGATCAAGCAATTTGTTACACACTTATTTTCCCCCTAAATGGTTCTCCATATTTGCATACCGCAGTTACTTCAGACGATGCATCAAAATAGGGAAGAGGATGATAAAATAAGTGCAACAACGTTACCTCCATACTTTGGTGCTAGTAGTAAATCATCGTTATCAGATTCGCGTTATCTCTGGTAGCTTGTTGTTGGAGCTAGGGAAATGGGTTTGCAACATTGTTCTAATATGTTCTGAACAGTGCACTTGCTTACGCCAGGGGGCCATTGAACTTGGAGCGGATTGGACACATTTTTGGATAACGGACGCGGATATGATATGGCGACGAAGGGGCGAGGGGGGGAGGGGGGGGGACTTGAAAATCATGCTATCATGGTTATCTGGTTGTTGCAAAAATACGAACAAACTTTCATTCCGTACTTCGATAGGCAACCATGGCGACAGGACAGGCCGAGAAGCGTGAGCATCTCTACAAAATTCTCGTCATAGGCGAGCTCGGTACTGGCAAGACGTCCTTCATCAAGCGGTACGTGCATCAGTTCTTCAGCCAAAACTATCGTGCCACCATCGGGGTGGACTTTGCGCTCAAAGTGCTCAACTGGGACCAGAACACGATCATCCGCCTTCAGCTGTGGGATATTGCCGGTAGGAGGATCACGTGAACGCGGTTGGAACGCTGCGAAATGATGCTGATTGTTTCCCCTGTTTTCCAGGCCAGGAACGGTTCGGTAACATGACCCGCGTATACTACAAGGAAGCAGTAGGTGCATTTATCGTTTTCGACGTTACGCGCAGTGCCACATTCGATGCGGTGATCAAGTGGAAAAACGATCTCGACTCAAAAGTGCAACTTCCCGATGGCAAACCGATTCCGTGCATACTCTTAGCCAACAAGGTACGATCTTATCAAACGCTGCCGTTCTATTGGCGTTCGCTCTATTCACGCTCGCATCTCTTTTTTGCTACTTTCCGCAGAGTGACCAACAAAAGCAGGGAATTGTGACGACACCCGCCAAACTGGACGAATATGTCAAGGAGCACGGGTTTGCCGGATGGTTCGAAACGTCGGCAAAGGAGAACGTGAACATTGAAGAAGCGGCCAAATCATTAGTTAATAAGGTAACTATTCTTACCGACCTCCGTTGGTATGATAAGATTTAGCCGGTTGATTTATGCCGACGGTTAATGATCCACTATTTTTGTCCCACAGATTTTAATGAATGACAAACTATTAAACACCGGCGAGGTTATCGATTCCGAACGGTTCGGCCTGGTGGGAACGAAGACGGACACGAGCCAGAAGAAATCCTGTTCCTGCTGACCAAACCCTAGACCTCGGGCAGCCGCGCGTCCCCACACACACGCCACAGAAACCCTATTTGCTATTGCCCGCGTGTTGTGGCGTGTTGTTTATGTGTGTATGTGTGCATGTGTGACCGTTCTGCAGTTACGCCATCGTTTATTATTTGCTTACGTTTGTTTTACTTTTAATTGTTTTGTTTTTTTTTTGTATCATGTTTGACTTTCCCTGTCTTCCCCGTTTCCTAACGTTTTTACTTGCGTTCTTTAATAACACCTTGATTACCACTAACTATTATACGCTACTCTAAAACTGTACGCTACTCCACAACTTATGAGCATAATCGCGTTGTTACTAAAACACTAGACCAATAACTAAACCATACGCGACAACCATTCATCAACTTTTGTTGCACACAATTCATGAAGTTTGTTTTTTATCGGCTACTGCAAGCAGCGGTAAAATAATGCAGCCAACAAAAAAACGGAACGTCCATGCCGAGCCAATCGTCCGATAAAAGGTTTGAAACCGGGTGAACCAAAACCATCCACAGTGAAGACATTTACGGAAGCAGATAAAACGTCCCATCCATCGAATTTGGGTGATCGGTGATTGTTATTGTTGAAGATCTTGTTGACGTTTCGGTGGTAAATCAAATTAAACGTTGATCGTAATGAAAAAAAAATAGAAATTATAGAAACACGTGTTCAAATTAGTAAAACAAATCAGGAAAACCCAAAATTTAACACCATTTTAAATGACATAAAGACCTGGGCTAAAGAATCTAACACGAAAAAAAGGGATACATAGTTTGTGCAGAGAACATGCCATTCTGTGTTTGGAGTGGTTCCGAATATTACACGCATCGTGCTTACGACACCGCGCTCAACAAACCCAACGTCCAGCAGGGCAGACGGAACAAATGCAACTTGTTAGCAGGTAGAACGCCACGATCGGCTTAACTTAATGCGGATAGTTCGTTTGCGCCCCAATATTGTGTGAGTATCGTGTGCGACCGAATGCAGCTGAAAGGACATCGTACTATAAATCGATAGGTTAGAGAACAAGAGATAAAATGTTTTCAAAGAGGAGGTAGCAGTGGAACCTTGCCTAAGTTTGAAAGAAAACATAACGCATGACGGTTAGGACCGGTTGAACATTAAGATGGCACAAAACAAAGTACTACTAGCTGGCGAAGGTTTACATGCCATTATGAGTCATTTTCTTTTCTCGCGCTTTTTCTTTAAGGTTCTTTTAAGATTGTATTTGTTCCAACAAGAATCGAAACATCGTATTGGATCGTACGAACGCATCAGGATAAGTAGAACTAGCTCTTGTTCTGATTGATTTCCATTTCCACTGTACGGCAAACCAGCTGACGGAGCACTGTTGAGCAGTTTTGTGCTGGAAAATGGAAACAATTGGATAAAGGGCATCACACCGGTCGGAGGAATCGTTGGCGCAGGGTAAGTATTTTAAGTTTGTATATTTTTATTTTTAATGCTGCGTTTCCCGGTACGAAGCAGACCTGTAGGAGTGGTAGATAAGTGTGCATATGTAGGGGAAATAGTGAATTACAAAGCATATCTTCACTAGTGACTGATAAATTCTTGTTTACTTAAATGATCGTGGTAGCGATCTCGAGATATAATCGAAACGAACGATCTACCAATTGTTTATCATTGACTTGATAAGACGACTTTTCCACCCAGTTGTGTGTTCTTCTAGCTATTGTATTTCTGTGTATTGACCTTTCTTGTCAGTCTGTAGCTCTATGATCAGTCTATTTTTAAACAAACCCTGATCCATTAGCTCTCGAATAGAATACATTGGCCTGTGGCGCCCCTTTAATTTCGTATATGTATTTTTTCTAATTGCGAAGAAGATAGATCTGTACCACCTATTCGTTTAAGTACTGCCAGAACCTACACCCACTACAGGTGCAAACGTAACAGGTTTACGTAAAAGAATCGATCCGAATTAAAACCGGAACTTCCGCGTGGATTGTGGAAGGAAG
This sequence comes from Anopheles minimus, assembly GCA_000349025.1. Taxonomy (NCBI): domain Eukaryota; kingdom Metazoa; phylum Arthropoda; class Insecta; order Diptera; family Culicidae; genus Anopheles; species Anopheles minimus. The sequence continues at coordinate 946,199 of KB663721.1, forward strand.
CACCACCAGCACAATCAGCGCTGCACTTATACGCTCGATCAGAAAAATGAAGATCTCAAACGGTAGCAAACGATGGCTGATGCCCATTTTTCCCTCAGCCGATTATTAGTCGGCTATTTACGCTCGATTTTGGGCACGCGTTTAGGCCGTCTTTAGGCATTTTTTTTTTCTTTCTTCTGTTTCGTCTATCGCACCACCACCTTCGTTCGATCCACCTGAATTGGAGCCCGATGGAGAAGCTACCACGAATGTGTTTCTGTTTTAACAACTAGCACAGTTTAACGTACAATTAATCCATCGGGAACACAGTGTACCAAACAGATCGCGGCCACAACAGCACCGAAACAGCCGAAAGGCGAAGGATAACAGTGAGGTACGCACACCCGAAAAAAAAGGCGCGAGTAAAATCAATTAGCCTAAACCGATGGGTGGCTGCTGTGGGGTGGGGTGGGGGGGGGGGGCCAGCCAACATCCTCTGCTTGGGCATTATTAAAAGAGTACACGAAAGCACCATCAAAAGGGTGCGAAGAGATAAAAAGGAGAAACACACACACACAACATAACTGCACTCGGCGCACCATTACTCACCCCCGCCATCGCCCAAAACATGTACGCCGCCGTACGTGTTCGGCAAAGCATAAATGGCGAGAAATAGCAATAGAAGGAAAAAGCACACCCAAATACCTATACCGACAAAATGCTCCGTACCACAAAAAGTGCCATAAACAACACCGATTAGCGAAGGGAAAATCTGGTCAATCTGGTCTGCGCCGGTATTTTTGGGCCGTAAATTATACGCCTATTTTCACACACACACACACACACTAATTATGAGGCGAATGTTTAATGATAATAATCGGTGGCTCGCTCTGTTGCGCGCCCTGTGTTTGGTGTATGCCGTTGTCGAGGCTGTTATAATTGCATTATAACGACTTCATTTACTTGTGTACCTTCTGGACGGTCCTGGCGAAGATGTGTGCCGCACATGAAGCACCGAGTACTTAAAAAAGATGTCCTTAATTTTAATAACATCACAAATCCTCCCTTTTCTTTGCAGATGTTTTAAACAAGTGTAGCGTTCTCGATCGCTCACCGCGTAGAATTTCGATCTACATTTGATGCTATTGGAAAATGGAAGCCAAAACATGCAAAAGTGCTCATTTCCATTCGAGAGGAAATAGTTTTGCGGATACACAGATGGAAGAATGTTAACTTAATGTAAACTTACGCTCATCTCCCTCCCAGTTCATGCCAGATGAAAATCTTTTATCGATAGAAAAATAATCTACATAATGCTTCATGCTATCTATCAATTAGCTTTAGGATAAGCTCTCGCATGGAGAAATGTGGTCTGATGGATTTCGTACACCAAACAAAAAATAGGTAATTACATTTTTTGTGCGTAGCGCATATCGCGGACCAGCTGAAAACATTTCCTACTACGGAAAAACACACACACTCCCTTTCCGCGTACGTTCCATTCCCCTAAAGTTGCTGATCGCCGCCGGAGGCTTTGGATCTTCCGATTCCGGTTTCCCGGCGGCATCTTCTGTTTATTTTTTTGTTTCGTTGCGGCAATGCGCTAAAAACTATGGAAATAATTGTTTTCTCGTTTAATGTTGTTACCTACTTGTTTAATGCTTCGGCTTTACTGGAGCTGGTGCGGCTAGTGGAGATGTATGTGGGAGTGCGAAGTGTACGGAATTTTCCTTCCAGTCAAACTTTCCAGACGGAACGGTTCCAGCCCTATGACCGGCCGGCATGATCGGGGATGAAGTAGTAGAGCCGATGGAAGCGATCGCACAAAAAGGAAACTTTACATTAAAATCCATTACGACGAAAGTGTTGGCCTGACTTTGGTTCAACAGAAGGATTGGCGAATGTAAAGAAGAAAAAACAACAAACAGCTCGCGAGTGTAAATTTGATGGATGCATCCTGCAAATGATGGTGTACAGAGAGCAAATGGTGCGCGATACAATTACAGCTGTAAACTTTTATTGCCCGCTAATGATCGTACACCACCCTTGGTTTGGACGGTTGTGCGGATCAGTAGAATCCCGCCTTACGGACAAACTTCCGCAGCAACAGGTACGCCATCAGGTGCACCAAGACAATTTCTACCGTCATCACCAGATAGTTGAGATGGAGCGCCTCATAAGACGTAGCGTATCCAGCATCCTCCAGAACGGCTTTCCCGTTCGCCAGACAGGTGGTTGTTTCGTTGACATTGGACGACCCATCGCAGGGGATCGATTCCATCGGTAGCCAATAGTAGACGGACACTCCCTCGCTGGCGAAGAAGAAAAACGATAGATACTTGAGCAATGGAAACGCTCGCAGGTTAAGATAGAGACCGCCAAGTAGCATGAAGGCCAGAAACACAATGTTGCTCGTCTCGATGGCCATGTTCATTGTGCCGGTTGTGCAGGACAGCAAATAACCTGAAATGTATCCACAAGAATATCACCCGTGTGCTTAATGAGGGAAGAATCTTCAACAGATATACCCTACCGTAGGCCATCGCAAGTATACTCGCACCACTAGACACTAGCGACATGCAGCAGTACGTGAGGATGTCTGTCGTAAACCCAACGAACGCGTACACCACGCCAATGAAAAGGAATGATTCGAAGAACGCTCTCGGCACACTGTACAGAACTTTATGGACGTAGTACACGGAAAGGTTATAACTCTTCTCGCCAACCTCCCGACGGATCAGCGGCATCTCGGAGGGAAACGTGTAGAACACACCGTAACTGATCGTGTACACCAGCTCGCTGATCATCAGAAACAGTGCACCGCGAATGTCCTGGATTGATGTTTGTGAAGCTGGACGTACTTCGTAGTAAAGGGACGCTATCACAACGCTTGTAAACTGGTGGGAATGTATAGAAGCAGTTAATGGACCAGCACGGAACCGGGTTGTTGAAGGTTTCTTACCAAAAATATTGCCGTCACCGTAAGATACTCGCGGACATTACGAAAACTATCGAGGGCGGTACGATGGAGCAGTATCATTAGTTGTTTGGCACAGCATACGCGATGTTTGTCGTTGGCCAACTTCTGGATGATCTTCACCTGATGGTACCGGGTCATCAGACATTTGCGAGCGATATTTTCCCGACTTGCCTTGCGTACGACTTCGTACCGGTGGATCGCTTCATCTGCTTCAGTGGCCGCGAACGAGTTCGCATCGGGACTTACAAGCTGGAAGTAAAAGTCGGCAGGATTTCCACTCGCTGGAAGCTGTTTGCCAATGCTGCGAAGAAACGAACTCCTCCTAGAGATGTTTGAACACAAGGAAAGGATTTTTGTGGACTTACGTATTGAAAAAATCTACCCGATCCGACGTTGGTCCCTGGTAGAACACAGTCCCACCATCTTGCATTAGGATAACGTCACTAAAGCACTGGAATACTTGGGAAGGGGGATCGTGTATGGTGCAGATGACGGCTCTTCTACCATTGGCACACAGGCACTGGAGTGTTTTCATTACCGACGCAGCATTGAAACTATCCAATCCAGTTGTTGGTTCGTCACAGAAGAGTATCTCCGGCTCGGTAAGTAACTCGCCGGCCAAATTTACCTTCTTTCGCTCACCACCCGACAGCTGAGCGATCCGTGTCCCCCAGCAGCTCTGCAAACCGAGCTCGTTGACGATGCGCAACACCACGACGTATCCGACATTTTTGAGTTTCGCCTATTAAAATCCAGACAAACGGGGCACACTTTAATCTAGGGTTCGTTTTGTTGGGACCATCCCTAACTTGCGCATGGTTGTGCACTCAGCAGCAGCGGTGGGTTTGTGTTGGCAAACAAAGTTATCTGCCTTGTGCACCTCGTGCTCCCCGTGAGCGATCTACAATCGCAAGCTGTCTACAGGACCTACCACAAAGGTTAGATGCTCAGCGACGGTCAATGTCTGTAGGGCGATCTCGTACTGTGGCACGAATCCGGTCAGCTGTTTCATCTGCGTCCTGGTCACGTACAGACCGTTGATAAGCACCTTTCCATGGACGGTGGTGGAACCCGTAATTCGCATCGAAATGGCGGCCAGTAGCGTAGTTTTTCCGGCACCACTGAGGAGAATCAGAAGAATGATTGAGTTTGAGGTTAATACGAGATGAAGATTGGGAAATTCTTATCCATAATGATCGTATGGGCGTATGTTGCGTTCATGCTTGTTAACAATAGCATATAATGTCGCAACATCATTTTGATAAAAGAAATGGGAAAGAAGGGCGACCCAATTAGGTTGCAAAATACTGTAACACTGTTGTTAGCGTTACGATTAACACGAGTGTTCCATTCTTGGAAAGCTTAACTCTACTAACCTTGGACCCATAATGGCCACCAAATTCTCGGATCGTACTGCTCCGTTGACTGCAAGAGAGGGCAAAAGTAAATATATTCTCCGTTGTGCATGGACTACGCATAGTTGGAGGTTGCAACTTTGTCACAATCTCATTGAAATGACAGTAAAACGATCGGCTGTAGATCAAGGTTTGCAAACAAGCTCACTATCAGCACAATGCGTACCATTTCGCAGGAGAGTGATTTCTTTCTTTTTTTGATGTCCTGGCCGACCGTACCACTGGTTTGCGGATGCCAATTGACGATCGGATGATGGCTGCACGCTGACGGTTAGATTTTTCCATTCCAGCAGTACTGCACCACTCAGCGTGCTGGAATCCGCTTTGTTTCTACTCATTTTGTTTTATACACGCCGCTTATTCTACGTCTTAGCATCGTTTCAGTAATTCAGGAGGAGCTCAAAACTCTCCAATATGTTTACAACTGTTCACTTTGAACGATTAAATTATGTTCCAATGGTGGCTACTGCCAGACGAAACTGTACACGATCGTTGTTCGGTTGTGACTGATGTGATCGCATTCCACCGACTCTAGAAGATACGCGACCGAGCGACTATCAGCGTTGATAAGGAAAGGCGTGCATGCCTATTTGCTGTCGTTAGTACACTAGCCTTCCAGCGGTTCCATGCTGTTTCAATATAAACCAGAGTTTGTATGCCCGCTTGCGAGGCTGATCCATTCGATCGTTTCGATTGTGTTCAATTTTTGCCATCTATGGCACCAATGGCAAGGTTGTTCTGGAGGAGTGATTCAGTTTGTATTCGTTTGTGTGTAATTCTTTGAGTGCTGATAAGATGCCTATGGCTCAAATGATCGTCCAAGCTAATCAAAAGAAAGGAACCAAAACAAAACGGCGTATAAATGCTACTTTCCATATTTTAGATGCTAGAAGTAGAAGACGATTAGTTTAGTGCACGTGCTAGCGTGACTAAGCGCTGTTTTCATTGCTTACAATAATAGATCAATCCCTTTGAAGGCATTTAGTGAAATGGAATTTACCAGGGGACACTTTCTAGGGGGTCTCCAAGCGGACGAAGCCCATAGCGACTATCTACATCTCCTATCATTAAATACACCACTGGCTGAAGTTCAGTTTCGACAGGTAAAGACCAATGAGAATGGTATGGAAAGAAAAGAAAGAACCTGGCAAGAGCAACTCAGACTATAAAACTGGTGTAGAAACAAAATAACGAAGTAAGGACGGGACGTTTAAAAGAAAGGCTGGCTTGCTAGTAAAAACAAAGCATCAGGCTAGTTTCATCCTGATTACGGCTCAGGTAGCCAACAAGATCATCAGTACCTCGAAGGATATTCTCAAAACCCACCCAAGAAAGATGCAGACACTAGAGAACTGTGGGTTAGAAAATCGAAAACGACAGGTACGGGAGCGTTAGTTTCATACCTGTGTTAGCATAAAACATCCTGCAGTAGGATTTAGGATGGCCTTTAAACATGTGATTACCTCGCAGATATCGACCTTCTACCATATCGAAACGGATTAGCAGTGTTTGGCAGGCAAAATGGTCGTTTTTGTGTTTCGACTTGAATCGCTCAAGGACGACCCTAAAACTATAGCCTAATACAAAAACACAAAAGAATGCAACCGTCTTAACAGCCAGGTAGCTGGATGTCGAAAGATGCGAGATGCATTTTTAAGCGCAAAGAATATGCTGTTCTTTTCGTGAATCTTTACTTCTCGTGTCTAATGTCTGACAGCTGCAGGGAAGAGATAGTTTGAGCTAAAATGGTAAATTACAATGCCTCATCTAACGAGAACAACAATCCACGTCTGAAAGGGTGCAGACTGTTTTGGGATAACATCCGGTTAAAAAAAAAAGAAGCTTCTATTCTACCACCGGGTGGTCATTGGCCCAACCCTACAACCAGGGGCCAGCAGGTTCTTTTAGGATAATTAGAACGAGTTAGAAGATTTTGTTCGCGTGTGTCTTCCGGCCTTCTATTTTTTCCACCACTCTAAAGAGCTCAAATCATCCTGCCCAAAAGCGCACTTCCTAAACTTCTGGGTTTTCGGAGGGAAAAAGGCGATCGTTAGCGATGTGTGTGTGTGTGTGTGGGGGGGGGGAGTGAATGGCGCTGGCGAGAATTATGTATCGAGCGCGTTGGGCAGCACGGTTTTTCCTCGCACATAATCCAGACCACACTAGTAGTTGTTGTTAGTCCGTTAGAAAATGGACCCGCCGGAGGGGTTTGCCGCAAAAGAGCAGGGGCAGGCACGGACGTCGGATATCAAAACGGAAGGAACAAACGGAAAAGAACGTTTGATGTGATTGATCGATTTGAACGATCGATAGATTGAGCAATTTTCCAGCTCCAGTTACCGAACCCCCATTTTTTGTGTGGTTGTGGCGATCGGTACATGATGGGGCTTTTCCTTTGGTAAGAAACGTTACGTACCACTTTACGGATGTGTTGTGCGCTTTCATTGTTGATTTTATCTGTGCAGGTGATTTTGGGCATTCGTATTGTTGGGCTTAAGATTTAAGATATTTACATCGCAAAAATCCTCTCTTTTATTCCGGGATAATGTTTCGTACTTGAATGGTAAATGTGTATTATAAAAATACGTTTAAAGTGGTCCCATTTTGTCCTTCACGCGGAGGCCATTTTTCTCACGCCACCGATACCATTTTCGGAACATTCCTAATAAGCACCTTTGCGTGCAGCAGCAACGGCAAATCATTAAGCGAAAGAGCAACTCAATCAAAATCGTTCCAATCCATCGATTAAGGCGAAATTTTCCTTGCGACCTCAATAAGATTTTCGCCATTTCCATGAGACGGTCGATTGCCGGTGGCGGCAAGTCAACCACAACTACAAAAAATCAAATAATTTCACTATTTTCCATTCTCCCGCCTCTCTTTTGCATGTCCGAAACCACCGAAATATCTTCAAATTGCTCGCGATTTGATGGTTAAACCTTCCTCCTCCGCCGGTTGGTCGGCTTTTCGTTTCGCAAAAAACTCTGCAGGCTTTATTGAGCGATTACGATCCTTCCATTTTACGTGCGGGCGGGTTTCTTTCATCCGCTGCACTCACCGGTATGGGGCGGGATGGAAAAACCAAACTACCATTTTTCCAACTGGCAGTTTTCCGACCAGGGATTGAGGTGCTTCTGTGTGCTGTATAGCTTGGATTATATGAGAGGAGATTTTGGTGGATTTTATGCCATTTTTGAAGTAAAGTTGTGCAGCTAAAAAGTTTCTTTCGTATTAAGAACTAACAGCTCAGATGAGTACAACCGAGTTTCTTTGGAAAATGCATTTACTGGGCATTTTTTATAAAGAAGAACAGACATCTGACCTCAAGAACTGTTCTTGATCCATTTGAACGTGGATAAAACAAGGAACATTCTGGCTAGTGCGATCCCTAGGAACTCGGTCTAGTTGGGCAGCACTAAGACTTGTTTACGGTTGTCGACGTCTTTGTATACTTAAGCTCACTCGTGATAGCCATCAATTACATGTTTCGAAACGTCGTAGTGTCTTATGTGGGAACTGAACCTACTACAGGCTCCACAACGACCTACAACACGCTGATTCGCCCTGTCGTGTTATATATGGATATGGCACATTCTTAAAAGCGACATCTGCGGTCAATCGTCGGGTATATATTGTGCATGGGAATGAAAAGGACAAAGTTATCGTAAGGATGATTTAAAAAGTCTATTCAGCATGATCTCAAGTAATTCGAGGTGATGACTACCTCAGCTTTGAGTTGAACTGATCATTTAGGTCTTTACAGTTCTTGACCAAGTTTCAAAAATCCCTAGGAAGCTCCACTTGACGCGCGCTTATCTCACTCGCTTCTAATCAAGTATTGCGAGGTGTGCGGAGTGTTGTTGTCGGGATGACGTACCACCCTACAAAGATAGACCTCAAGAACTGAGGTACTAAAAATATTGAAATATTTGGGGGTGTTCTGCATTAAAGAACATTCTTTTGAAAGGACCTGCTACATAGTTAAAAAAGGCACTATTTCCTGTTTTTAAGTAATTGTTTAAAACAAATGCTTCATACAATTTTATCATCCTTTCTTTATTGAAGTTTGTAAGAGACATGCGGTTCACCGAAAGATACTCACACAAGAAGGTACTTCCATCTTCATAAAAGAGGCGTAAGGATTTTTAGCACAGTTTGGCAAACTGCAAGGACATAAACGACAGACGCACCTGGTGCCGACAAAGACAGTTGTTTTAAAATTCCAAACGCACCGGAATCCCTTTGATGTATATGTGATATTTGTCGATGTGGTGAAGTGGTTTGTAACAAGGACATCCATTGGATCCTTTTTGCATTTGGTTTCTTTTGAATAGGAAAAAAAGGAGCAACCAAACACCCGTGCATGGAAGTAAGATTAATGTTCAACCCACCATCCCTTAGCTGCTGGCAACACTGGCAACATCAGCACTTGCGTGTGATTGTAGATGTACTTGCAGTAAATGTTTCGTGTGTCGAAAATACGGTAAACAAATAAGTCAGGGTTTTTTTCTTCTCCTTCTCCTCCTCGCACTCCTCCGCCTGTTAAACACCTTGCCATGATTCACCCGGCCTCCTTAAGATGCTTCGTGTCTCTTTTGCACTCAGTACCACCAGGCGCAGGAGTGGGCTATGCTTTGCTGTGGGTCAATAGAGTGTAATTGTGGTGCCTTCTACTGGTGCCTGCTCGTCTCGCTCCTTCGCGCATCCGCAACGGTGGTCCGGTCTCTTTCCCGTCTGCTTGCTTACTCGCGTTCGTTACGGATGCTGTATTGGCATTGTTATTTTCGTTACCCTACCCTGGCCGCTTCCTTTCCCTGTGGCCCTCTTCCTGGCTTCTTTTGTGTACCAATATCCTACCACCCCCCTCAGCATCATGATCCGCTGTTGTCCATCATCTGTTGGAAGGTTTTTTTTCTTCTTCTTTTGGTGCTATGTTTGCGTGTGCGTGCACGTTTCGTACACACACACACACACGATCCGGCTGCGGAATCCCAAATTCCGGTGCTCGTTTCGGGGGAAAATCAATCTTTGGTCATTAGTAATATTTTATTACAAGCGCACCACTGTGCTGGGAAGGAAGTAAGTGCGCGATCCGAAAAGGGGCAGTTCCGCAGTGTGAGACGGCCACAGTTTGTAGGAGCGAGCAAGAGCGATCTGATCGCGCGCGTGCCGTCCGAACCGTTGGATGATTCTGGCGTGCACAAGAAAATCACAGTTTTCGCGCGCTCTTCTGTGTGCGGGATTGTTTGTTTTCATTCAACCCCACCCGAATCGATCGTGGATCGACGGATCTCGGTGGAAGATCACGCTGCAGCCTCCGTCGGTTTCGGGGCAGGTGCGTACCAGTCGTCTCCGGGACGTCTCATTTGATGTGTGGCTCTGATCGGGCGCTGATATCGGTGCAGCAGCATGCGGTGCGGAACATGCTTGCAGTTCTGAACATAATTTATGCAAATGTGGATAGAAACTCGTGTGTGTGTGTGATGTGTGGAAGTTTAATCCAATTCCTAAGTGCACGATACTAAATTTTACGTGATGCAGATTCCGACGGTTCACCCAAAAGTGCTCACAGTGTGCTAATCAATGTGTGAAGTCGTGCAGAAGATTGCTAAATCATCACCCACTCTACGTCCCCAGTGCACCATGTCGGATTGACGATAACGAGACAAACAGCAAATACTGACTGCCAAAAATTACTCCCCACCCTCATTCCCGGTTCCAGTACCTTCTTTACTTTAAGCGTGTGTGTATGTGTGTGTGCCAAAACTATATGATCAGCTAGAGAGAGAAAAAAAGGTGCTAACGGACATCTCGGAACGCGTCACCGACTGTAACTAGGGAGCAGTTGAGCCAGTCAATTCCCTTTCATGAGTGGATTGGTTACAGATTTAACAGTCACCTCAAGTGTGTGTGTTGAAGAACCATCCACGAAACGGCAGCCACGGAAAGAAGGAGGTGAGCATACTCTACCCCGGATTATATTTGTTTCCCGATGAGCTCACGGTTGCAACGATTTCCGGTGCTGGGTATCGTAAAAGCGATACCGCACAACGGAAGAAACGCTTTAAAACCATTGAAAAACAGCTCCAAAACACTGATAAAGCGATAAAACTGGTGTGTTTTGCATATCGCAATCAAATGACTTCAACGCCGAGCGGCAATGGCAAGCGACGAACCCGTGTTTGCAATGTTTTCTATCGTTCCGCGGCGGCTCGTATCAGCATCGATTAGAGCAAAACCTGAATGATGAACTTCTTTCACTCATTGCTCCACTGTTGGCGCAATTTTTTTCTTCTGTTTTTCGTTGATGTGTTCGCTGGTGTGTTGTTGAACTATATCATAATTTTTTTGCATCACTCTATGCTACCAACATTGACCTGCTTCCGTTCGGTGTGGCTTTTGGGCCGGACAAACTCAAAACCGTCTGATGAGGGGAGGATTCTTCAAACAGGTTATATAACCTTTCGGCCAATAGTTTTGTCGAAAAATTCCATTGAGTTTCGGGGCGAAATGCCACACTGGAGCCACATGTGTATAATATACATATATAAGTTTTTGCCCCGTCCCCGGCCATGCGCACAATTTATAATCGTCCGTATGATTTTTTTTCCATACTCACACTCGCTAATATGGTGGTTCGCAGTCGGTGATTATGAATGTGGGAAAGAAGTGGGACAATATCGATTAATTACCATACCTTTCGTGGCAAACAATCCTCCGAATATGTTAAATTCAGCACACAGCGCGCAAGTACGCGACACATGCGCTCGAACACAGAGAGAAGAAGCGAGAGAGAGAGAGAGAGAGAGAGAAAAAGAGAGAGAGAGAGAGAGAGAGAGAGAGAGAAAAAGAGAGAGAGAGAGAGAGAGAGAGAGAGAGATAAAGAGTTAGAGACAGTAAGTGTATTTGCTTCCACCCTTTCCGCTTTCTCGCACGCCAGTTCCATTCCACCCTTAAGCTTCTTTACTACGTCGCTCACCTCCATCATCCCGTATCATCCGGGATCTCCTGTTCCGATGGCCAAAAATTCAACCGCCGCTCGGTCCTAGTGGGGTCCTCTTAATCATGTCGATGTGAGATTTTTCGAACGCTTCGTCGACAAAACAAAGCCGAAACCACTTGACTAGCTGGGCGCAGGTGGAGGTGCTAGGAGGTGCTAGTGGTGGTGGTGGCATTAGTAATAGTAGTTGGGACGGTGATTGGACCGAATGTCAGTTTGCTTACCGCCAGGTTTTTCGTGGGGTTTTTGAATTGAATTTAACTTATTCGTACGTACCCTCTAACCTTCACGAAATTAAACGCACCGAGAGAGGATCAGTTGTTTGAAAGTCGCAACGCGCGTACACATACTACCCATCTCGCTTTCGTCCCCCTTTCCGACGATCGAATGCTTAATCCTCAACGTCGAAAAAATCGTTTCATTCCAAACAAACGAAAAAAAAGGAGTCTTGAAGATGAACGGGACGGCGTGAAACCTGCGCATGGTATTGAATAAATTCGATAAAGATAATAACAGAAACTACACAAGCATCAACCAGCAAGATCAGCAGCAGCAACATCATCACTCATAATACTGACCGGTACATGATGACGATTGTTCATAATTGTTCCTCTGGCCAGCAGCAACGTGGTAGGAAAGGGTGTACGGTACAGGGTATGGTACTTGCGTTTGCGTTGTTACTCGGTGCTCTTAAAACTTGCGCCCTAACACCGTCCCCGCTCGACTAACCCCTCTTCATCCACACGCGGGGTGTAAATCCTCGCTCTGTGAGGAGGAAAGAAAAAAATCGAAGTTCGTAGAAACGACCCCCGATCTTAGGCGTTTATCTCATCCCCCTTGTGTTTGGTGCGTACGCCCCGATCAACGCGCGTGTGTGTGTGGCTGAATAACAACCACCCCAAATAAGAAAAAAAGTGCCTCCCGATCTTCTATTGAACTGAAAACGCCTCAATATCTTAGCGCGCTGGTACGAGCCACGATCGTCATCTCCCTATCTCGGTCTATCGAACTTTTGGAAGCTAACACCTTGCCCACACTGTCAATTCCGACATACAGCTCGGTGTGTGTGTACGTACCCTCGTGGTTTCTTTTTCCCTCCTCTAACCAAAAGAAGAAAAAACCAAACGTAGGAAAAGGGCAAGAGAAGCGGGGTAATATTTTGAAGAGGCTGAAGGTTTTTAAGCGCGCGTAAGTTTATTTAAAAATAGAAGAATAAAGGAGGTAATAATTAGATATTCGATTGTACCTGGCTTGCACTCACCTCCAGCTCCCATCCGTTACCTGCTCTTCCGTGCATGTGTGCTGAAAGTATTAGAGAAAGATGCGAACGAACATGCGTTTTTTTTCTCTCCCTTCTTTCCCTTTTACCCTGTCGACTGTGTACCCTAGTTGGATCGACTCCTAGACTCTGATTTAAAAGATCGTTATGTTAAGGAGTATGATTATTGTTACAACAACCACCAAGTGACACACATGTGCGTACCGAAGACGTGAAAGTAGCAAAGAGGAAAAAAAACTAACCGCCAGTTTCGGAACAATTCTAAATCGCCGCTGCACATAAGGGTGAGTTCCAGCATCAGTTTGACCCGTCAGATGACGGACAGGTGATAAGAACGTCCCGTTGATTAGGAGCTTGAGGTGAAATGGGGATGGAAAGAAGTGTTGGATGTAATCGTGCATACGCGAGTGTAAAGACCCAGTGTGTACTGTAGGAAACGATTACGATCGAATGTAATTATGTATGTTTCCTCTTCGTTTTGCTCCGTGGTTTTGACGGCCGGAATGGAACCCGGCAAGGTGTGCAATTCCAAACATTCCGCAAGGAGAATGCCCTGCCACTAGCTACATACAGCTCTGTTTTTTTTTCAACGTGTTGATTAATACGATTTTCACCAGCTTTTCCTGTTGCCTTTGAAATAAACGGAAGGAAGTAATTTGTGGAGATAGTCTATTATACTTCAAATTTTATTACAATTCTTTCATGAGTGCGAACGAAACAAAATTCAAAAAGTCGCATTCAAATGTTCCTAAATGACAAATAACGATCGATCGATCGCCTAGCGAATCAATTTCGTTCTACAGTGCACATTCACTGATTTGACTTCGATTACGGGCGAACTAAAGAATAACATTTTAAACTTCTCATCATTTGATAAAGTATGCGTTGTTTTTGTTCGAATTTTGATTTGTTCGGGGTGCCATAGTTACCGGCAAATTAGCAGACGGTGAACTAAAAAAACTGCGAACCAGTGAATGCGAAGACCGTAATTCGTGCCAAAGGTGGTCAATTCGAACAAATCTGAACTGAATAACATCCTATTTTGTCATTTTTCGACATTTTTATGCTTTCGCTCATTAAATCAAATTTTTTAACAAAAATATGAAATTTTTCTTTCCAGTTTTTACATCTCAAATTACAATTCCCAACATGCTGCAAAGTAGTCTCGGACAGGCGCAGCGCTTTAAGAAGCGCGAACGCACACAGAACTGGGCGTACGAGGAGAAACATTTTCTGCTCGAGCTCTGCCGCAAGGATATGCACATCATCGAGAACAAACGGCTGGACAGTGCGCTGACGACGCTGAAGAACCGTGCCTGGAAGATCATCCATCAGCAGTTTGCGATCGCGTTCGGTACCGATCGGAACTGCAACCGGCTGAAGGAGCAGTGGCGTCGGATGAAGGCATGCACCCGGGCCGAGATGCTCGACTACCAGCAGCGGATACAGCGGTTCGGGCAGGAGGTGGCCGATCGCAAGAAGCCGAGCCAGTTCACGTTCGAAATCTGGGAGTTTATGCAGGAGGCGAAGAAGGTTTGCAAGAACGAGCTGATGGACGACGTTGACTACTCCAAGATGAAACTCTCGCTCGAGGAAAATCTTCCGCAGGGCGTGTCGATAAAGGACTGCAGTGATGAGAATGATGATGAGAGCTCTTCCATGTGGTAAGCATCATTACGCAGTGTTTTGAGACCAACAAATAGATTGATTACTAATCATTCTTTCGCTTGCTTTCCTCCATTCTTTGCTAGGGATAAGAATTCACAAAACATTTGTGAGGTTCAGATCAAGGAAGACTCACACGACGAGCTGGATGAGTACGATAAGGGACCGGCGTCAAAGTATCCACGGTTAAGAGGGCTCTCAAGCACATCCTCACCGTTCGGGACGGGTTCGTCCGCTGCGGATGCTGCTCACAGTCGGTTTAGCGAGCTGCTAGCGTCCAGTTTTGCGAGTCGGCTGGCCAACAGTGACCACCATCATCTCAACAGTACCGGCGGAACGGGAAGCAACCACAATAACAACAACAACAACACCACCAGTGGGAACAAACTGCTCGAAAGCCTTGACGCTTTCAACAGGACTGCGTTCGGGAGCGAAACCAGCCTAGCCGATCTGACCGCACACGGAGGCGCTGCCAATGCGAACCTATCGCAGGTGGATTTAAGCAACACGCTCGAAGCGCTCAACCTGCTTAAAAATCGCTTCAACCGCATGAGTGAGCTAGGACAGTGGAAGAATGCATTCCAAGAGGCACACAACCTCAGCGCGGCAAATCACCACCAGCCACCAGATTCACCGACCGGAGTAGGACACAGTGCTGCGACCAACCATCTGCTGCAAGGTCTCGCGAACGGAGGTAATGGTACGCTCCTGCACGATGACGACCACGAGGGAGGGCCGGTACATGCAAGGCCCGGATCACCACTGTCGGTCGCGAGAACAACGGGCGCAGGTCTGAAGAAGTTGCTCGAGTCGCAGCAGCAGAGTGAGCACGAGTTGCGTATGCAGATACTGAAAACCGAACTAGAAACAGCTAAACTGAACAAAGAAACGGCCGAACTGAACCGGCAACTGGCGCTGCAGAAGCTCCGAAGGGGTGACAGCACCAGTACCAGCGTTGGGGACGTTGCCAATCATTCCGACCGAAGAGACGAGGACGATCCGGACGTGATGGACGATAATACCTCGAACTCGACGGTACCCGAGGGTCGATTGGTTGTCCGGTCGCTATCATCGCTGGAAGCATCCGCCGCACCGTTACCACCGTCCTCACCATCGTTGCCCTTAAATGTACCCAGGATCGATTAGAGTATGTAGGGACTAGCGTAGAAGTGACACCAATCAGAGCCACCAAAGGCCAATCACGTAACTCTGTTTGTTAGAATATTAGGACATCCAATGCCCGGCATTAAGCGCGTAGGTAGACGATTTAATTTTGGTCATTGTACAATAAAAGAAGCTCTTGTTTAGCCGTGCAACAGTTGTCGGTTAAGACGAAAACTTTCCACAGAAGATCTGTTGTGGTTTTATGTTTTTCATTTGCTCCAGGATAGTCATCCAATAAGCGGTGTGGAGAGTTTTGAAGCTGAAAGAGAAAGATGTAGGCAAAGAATTGAGTGTGGAAGTAAGAAATTTTAAAGCAATTGAAGGTTTATTAAAGACTGCGGTGGAGAGGACAAGAGCATTAAAGTTATGATTAGTAGCCAGTTTTATAAAAATAAAATATTAGCTAAATGAAACTTATTTCACCCTGCAGTAGATGAGCTACCAGCGATGGCGATACTCTAGGTCCAGCACGTTCGTATGTGTGGGAAATCTAATGGGAGTTGTGAAAATGGGAGAAATTGGCTCAAAACAATTTACTATTGAGCAACACCGAACGAAGAGTGTTGGCAAAGGTCGAAACTAAAAATGAGATAAAGAGAAAGATAATACCAGCGAATGAAGCATACCGTCAAGCTGTTCTACGTCAGCCGTAAGGCTGTGCATATGTAAATGCCGCAGCGTGCACACGTGTTTTTTTTTTCTTTTTGGGTGGAGTTCGAGGTGGGGAGGAGGGTTTGATTTGTTGGTTTTATCACGTTATCGATGATTTTTTTTTCACCGCCCAAGTGCTACTATTACTTGGTCAGCTTTTCATAGTTTGTTGTTTCGCGGCTGTCCAAAATTGCAACCCAGATTTAGTGTGTAATTATGTTTGCCCCACCCCGGTTAATTGCGGGGAAAGCGGCACCCATCAGGCAGCAGTTTAATGGTGAGGTGTAATTTGGAGGCATTTTGCACAAATGGTTGGTACACTTATGAGGTCAGCTGATGCGCGCCTGCCAGATAGCTAAGGAGTGCGTTCGAATGTTTTTAGGTTTGTAGGTACCCATGGGTCGGACGGGTACGTATCTTGATAGCAAGTGATATTTGTTCGTTCCCAAGCTAATAATAATTCATTTCCTATCAATACGTCACCGTCTGCCGATACAATAAACGTGGCTCATACTTTATGTACAAAAAACTAATTAAAATAAGGGTGGAAGTGTCCGTTCTCACAGTTTGTATAATTATTCTCATGTAGGCATTGAGTACATTTTTCAGATTCCCCAAAATTCTTCATATTATTTTATCAATACAGCGAGAGGGTTTCAGTTAGTATAAACTTTTCTAAAAAAGTTTAAATGAATAATACAGAGAATCTTATGGTCGACATGTGTTCCCACAAAAAACGGTCAAGAAAATTTTAAGCGCCAAAAATATGAACATTTGTCGTCCCCTGTCAGAATGACGTATCGTACAAGGTATATATAAAGCATGTTCGGATGCCGAGGTTAATAGGTTTTGCACACAAATTATTCATTTGATACTACGTTTTTCCTCAATTTGCAATTTTCTTTTTATGTTTTACCCGAATGTGCGTAATCACAATTATGAACTAAATCGCTAGAAATGATATTATTTTTTTTATTTTCCGTTTTTTTCTGCTCTAAACTCAACCAATATTCGACCAATACCCAAAATACCTTCATAATAATCGTAGATTTTGTCTTATTCAATGCTCCAATACCACATACAATCGAAAACCACATTATAAAGCAAACTGTTTTTGATATGTGGCGTCGTGGGTCTGAAACATTCTCACGACTGGCGAGCGCAGACGATTCAATGTCAAACGATGGTAAAATGTTAGCTGGGTCACTGTCAGACGTCTCAGTTCGTACATTGTGTAAAGTGGAGCTGTGCAAACGAGCTGTCGCGCGAGCATTAAAAAACCAGCAAAAAGCCAAGAGCTGTGGAAAAGGGCAGATTGTCGCACGATTTACGCAGTGCTCAGTCAGTGGAAGCTGTGTGTTGTTATTGCATTTATAGGCTATGCGCTCGATTCGTTACAACCAATGTCCAGTTTGTGGCTTGCAATTGTAGAAAGCAAACATAAAAAGTAGCGAGTGTGTCGAGACAGCAGCGCAAGAGAGTGCGAACGAGCGTGTGTATGTGCGTGAAGTAGGTGTATGCGTGTGTTTTTTTGTTAGTGCGTTGCTCTTCGTCCGGATGTCGTCGTCGTCGTCGTCGTCGTCGTTGTACGCCAGGAATGTGCGTTGATGTTCACCGTCGCTCAAGTTCTATTGCGCTTGGGAAGTAATAATTGTGAATAATCGTCGCCCTGTTCGCAGCATAACGTGCACAACGGCAGCACCGTGCACAGTCAACAACTATTACAACAACAGCATCGGCTGCTAGGATTGGGAGCGAGTTTGTGGCATTCGGTGCAGCTATCGAAACCGCCAGCGACGCACATCCGTCGGGAAAGGTGTAAATTGGTGGAAAAAGCAACCGAGTACATCGTTTTCCATCTCCTCGTGGAGTTGTGTACGGTGCAAATAGTGTGTGCAAGCGTACGTGTGTCTCCCATCATCCTCGATTCGAAAGGAGGAAGGAGCCTTCCCGTGTAACCCGTGAGTGTGTTTGTGTGCGTGTTGTGTGTAGGATCACGCAGTGTTGTATTGTGGTGTTGACTAGTGGTAAAAAAGATTTTTCCATCGGCAGCTTCAACCTCTTCTCCACTACGGCCGCTATCCATTCCGCCTGCCCATTTGCGTGCAATTGCCCGTCTGTGTATGTATGTTTGTGTGTGAGTCTGTGTGTGTGCAAATGGAAATCTGTCGTGTGTAAGCGCAGGTCGCAAGGCACAAAATAATAGCTAAAAAGTGAAGAAAAAAAAACCGTCCAAATAGTAGCTAGTGTGGAGTGCGTGTGTGTGTTTAGTGAAAAGTCCCCCAACATCTCCCAATCGTATTCCGCCGTGTCCACCGTCACGTGGAAAAGCCGTCTGAACCGATTTTTAAAATCCGCATTAAAATATGTCGCTCAAAATGCTCAACATCAAAGACGTCGGCGACAGGAACGATGGCAACCGGCGGAAACTGGTCGGTTCGTCAATGACGACGGCTGCCACCTTCCTGCTGTTGGTGTTGCTAGTCGCGATCCCGTGGACAACGGCGGCTGCAACCGAGAATGATCAGGTATTATTATTGTCCATTTTCCCGATTCTATCCGTCTAAAGCTGAACAACACGTCGGTGACGGGGGAGGGGTTGCTGTTGCTGGTTCAAAACATCATAGCCCTCTCTGTTGGACGATAAATTGCAGAACCTTTCGCTATCTCACTCACGCACCGTAAAGCCCTTGGTTCGTTTGGAAAGTGTGGAACGAATTGGATTAAGCGAAGGGAAAGATGCGGTCGGTGTTCAGCTCTGCAGATGATGATGATCCCGCTACTGCTGCTGTTGAGATGTGTTTTTGTGTGTGTGTGTGTGCCAACCCAGCCTCATCCGATGTTGTTTTATTTCCACGAATTCTTCCCGCCCAGTCCCAGACCCTTTTCGATGTGTCGCCATCATCGTCTTCGGTTGCTCGTGATGAGATGATGATGATGATGATGATGATCATTCGACGTTATTCTCACTGCTCATACCGTTTCCAACTTTATGATCAGTCCAACGATCCTTCTTCGTCCCGTAGTTCCCCACACCTGCCCCCTTATCCACGTAAAGCCGACAAGTTATTTGATTCATACATACGCACGCACACACACCTGTCTCTACATTTATGCTTTTTATGCTTACAAACCCGCTGCTGGAGGAAGTGAAATGAGATGTACAGCGAATGAGTCAAAGGTGCGAGTGAAAAGGGTATATATGAAGCAGAAAAGGGCTATCCCTTCGGTGTGAGCGAGCTAGAACGGGATGTGCAGTGAGCGAGAATATGGCTGTATGGAGTGTGCGCCTGTAGTTGTGCCAGTGCTTTCCTTTTGCGTTTATGGGAAGGTGTGGGCTGATGTTGAAACGTACAGAGAAAAAAATGAAGAAATGTTGGGTGGGTTCGGTGGGTGGGTGGTGGAGCGATTCCCGTGCAACCGAAAGAGAGCGAGATTTCTGTAATGCGTACATGGTGCGTGTGCATGCGACCACAAGAGAACACGCATCGTTGTTGTGCATGGGTGTGTGTGCGCGCGTGTTTGTGGGATGTTGTGTATTTATATTGATTTTATGGTCCCTGCGTAGCTGCGCTTCCGCCGCCGATATCTTCGCGACATTCGACACACGGCCAATCAAGGGGTCCCACCGAAACGAAGTTGTCCATTTTACAAATTGTTGGAAGAAAGATCCCCTCCGGGGAGAATGGAAGGATTTTCATTTCCGTTTTCATGGCGTACCGGAAGAAAGATAAAGAGAGAATGGGGAAAAAACAAGCGAAGCAAGAGAAACGCTCTGCTTGGGGAAAGTAGCTGGAAGAAAAGCCAAATCCAGCACTTGCTGGGAAAGAATGAATGAATGAACCGTGTGCGTTGTGTTGTGTATGTGTGCAGGAGGGTGTATTGGTGAAATCGGTTCGGTGTGGTGGGACACCGTGGGAGGAGGGTGTGTGTTGGTATGATCGAGAACCGCAAACGATGGCCGCAGTGCATAATCAAGAACCGACACCAGCACTCCGTACTCCCGGTCTCCGTAGTAACAATGGAGAACGCACGCAATAGAGCCAACCCTCAACAAGAGCGAACAGCGCGCACCGCCAAGAGCAGGAATGTGGAGGAGTGTGTCCAACATTCCACCAGATGGCGCTCCGCATTGTGGCTATTACACGCGCACGTGTGTGCTGCTGCTTTTCTCGCAGTGTTTGGAAGTCTACGAATGTTTTTTTTTGTCTTCCTCCGTCGACTAGCAAGGAGGAGCAGTCTGAAGATTGTGAGCACTGCAATGGTGGGAGTTTTTGTGTTGGGCGATGGTGGTGGGCGGCTTCAGGACCGACCAGGTGGAATGACAGATTGGCTGGGCCCGGGCCACAACACACAACATTAGGAGCCGTTTTCTTTCACGTGCCATACACCTCCGCGCGAAAACATGTTTCGAGAGGTGAGAAAATACCAGCACCATTTGCTTAATGGACTTTGTACGGAATATCTGCACGAGAGCAGCGTGTAGAGTGGACTGACTGGACGGTTTCGATCAAGGACGATCAGTAACGCCGGATCAGCGTTTCGATAGAATGACCGGTATGCTCGACGGGGACACTCTCTATGCTAATGAGAGTATATGTTGCTTATGTGTTCGTATTCCATCGGATACGCGCGACGAAAAAAAAAACGATGTTGGCTTCATAAAAGACCGGTCTTGTATTGCGCCAATGCCAACATCTCCTCAGCTAGTTGATTTTTCAATATGGTCGCTCTCAATATTTCGAGCAATACGTTTTTAAGGGTTGATAAAGTTTTTGGGGATGATGAAGCTTAAAGATCCACCAGAACAATTCGATAACCATACGGTACTGCACCGTTATACATCGCATTCCATAACTATTTGGACACTCCTTTTTATTAGATTTACTTAAAATTTGTAAGAAATTGTTGGTATGATTTGTTTAAAATATAATTTCACATCTTTGGGTATTTTTTCATATTTTTCCGTCAAATTTTACTTGTTTTATAGCAAAACAAACCCCTTTACTGCCTATTCATAAAAAAATTAAAATTTAGCATATTGCATAATGTTTAAAAAACATCTTCAA
Source organism: Anopheles minimus (assembly GCA_000349025.1). Classification (NCBI taxonomy): domain Eukaryota; kingdom Metazoa; phylum Arthropoda; class Insecta; order Diptera; family Culicidae; genus Anopheles; species Anopheles minimus. Next base: position 967,401 of record KB663721.1, read on the forward strand.
TAATTACTAAAATATTCTTTACGTTATGTTTAACTAAAATAACGCGTACGTAACTATTCCAGTTTTTCTTTTCCATTCTTTCGTGTCATGAATTTCTGCGGATCAATCCGTCGCGCATACAGATGAGCAACGAAGAACATAGAAATTCTTCATAACGCCATTTCGCTCATCGATTGGAAATGCCTTGTCCGTAAGGCAGACGAATTCCTTATCCTTATCCTGGTGGAAGGCTCTTCCTCACAATTTTCGCGAAGGAATGTATAGAAATGGGCATATGATTTGCATTTAAAGGGACCAACTTTTTTTCTCTCGAAGAAATTGAGGAATTGAGTTCTATTATCTCCTTAAGTTATGAACCCTTTTTCGCACATTAAATAATTGCACAAAAAAGGCCTTCACTGTAATTATATTCTTTTCCACAATTTCCCGCTGGGAAATGAGGTGGCAACCTTTTTTTGTGCATGTTTCCATGCTCCAATTTCCATCAGTAATAAGAAAACACGCACACACCCGGTGGCGTTTAGTTTGACAGTGGAATAAGGAGACCTCTGCCAGTTTCTATCCCTGCATTGGTCGACAGTGGACTCCAACTGCTCCTTACTCGGTGTTTGGAATGGTTTTAGTACCAGGTGTTACAACATCTCGCTACCGCACCAATGCCCGGGGGCAGTTTCGATGCAGTATTGGAACGGAAAGTTGTTGACTGAAGAAATTCAGCCTACTTCCTCCCGACTTACTCCTCCAGCGACCGGTTCGCGGGGAAAGAAAAAGGGAGAGTCCGGCCGGAGCTTTGTCAATTTTCGTGGGCGATCGGAGTTTTTTCTTCGCTTATGGCGCTGACTCGATAACGTCTTCCGACGCCCTCGTGTTGTGTGTTTTTTTTTCTACGCGGTCCTCCTCCATTTGGCAGACGTAAACATCGTCGTGGATCGTCAGCCTGATTGCGACGAAACGCTGATGTTGTCGGAGCGCTTTACCTTTGCTCTTTTGCAGTGTTTCCTTCGCATTGGAAGCGGCTTAGAGTTTGTGTGTGTGTCAGTGAGAGTGATTGTCTAATGGTCTATCCCCCCAACGTTCCATTTAGCTGGGGAAGGGATGGGAAGTTGACGGGTTGTCTGGTGGGCGGTAGGTGGTAATGATGAGCCACATATCCCCCGTACCCACTAGAGTATACAAGCACACCTGTAGGAAATCACCCACGCTCTCACACCATATCACCTTTGATTGGTGGAGTTGGAGGACGGAGGAGGAGGGTGGAGTCCGATATGGCGGGTTTAAGATTCAAGTTTCGTGTTGGTCTTTGATCACGATGCGAAGCCTCGAAGGTAGCGTTTTTGGGACCTTGAATTTCTGATTCTTTCCAAGTGCGGAAAATTATGCTCGCCTAAAGTTGAATCCCCCCAAACGAAGGATTTCAAAACGGACATCAAAAAGGATGAAGGTGGATTTAAATTTTCACATTCGATTTGGAGCTCCGGTGCACAATGTTTAAAGGGAAGATAATATTGAATTTAATCCTGATATACACCGGGATGCAGCACAAGGCCAGAAGGACAGGAAGTAGAAAGGGACAGGAAAGCAATCCGGCAGGCCTCAGGCGAGCTGTTTATAAGCGAAGCGTTTGTTAGCTGGAAGATGAAAGATCGTGCTGGAATTAAATATCCGGTTGGTGGTCCTTCTGGCCGACTCCAGCAGTTTTCCAATCTACCGCTTACTTCGTACGCCGCTACGAACGAGAGCGGTTCTTGTGGCCTCGACGGAAGCGACGAGTGTCTTGTGTTTTGGTGTGCCTTCCGCCCGATAACGACCAACGAAGACGGTGCCTGAACGAGCAAACATTCCTACAGCGAATGATGTCTTGCTTCTGGTTAGGATCGTCTTGGTAGTGCCCATGGAACAGAAAACCTTGGGGCAAGGAAAATTATCTACCATGTTGTGTACACTTCTCCTCGTCATCGGCTGAAGGAACCTCGCGCTACTCGTATCGATCTGCTAAACGACCCTCTCGAACTCCAGTGACTACCATATCCCCGGGTGCTAATTGATAAATAGCAAACTTCATGAGAATGTTCCGGATGGGCATGGGAGGGGCGAGGCTTTACAGCTGATTTATGCGAATGTCACAGTTGCAACACGGGCACACCAACGGCATCACCAGCCAAGGTTTGTGCTCAACACGACAACCATGTTTGGCAACTGTGTTTCGTTATTGCATCCATCATCATGCCACTCGATGGCAAAATCGATTGTAAACCTCTTTCCGTTCGCTGATGAGATGCTTCTGCCAATCACACATCATGGGACATTTGGAATGGGATGTCGATAATGCAATGCGGGCGTGTTCGTAACGATCGTCACGTATCTATTCTTATCACGAGCTGACTAATCGAGTACGGGTTTTTTAATTTGTATCGGTAATTAAAAATTAGTGGAAGCTTTCTCCCTATCGCGTAATCTCTGCCGCATCTCAGGCCGCGAGCGGTAGAATCACGATGCTCTTCCCAACGGTGCCGCTGCAAACCTCATCAACGGTTATCTTATCAGTCAGTTTGTTTGTTTTTGTTTATAATTCCACGAAGTTTGTTCGCTCTTTGTTTCTCCTCCTCTACGCACATTATCGCAAAACATGTGCTATCAGTTGAAAAGCGAGAACTGTGTTTTACTAAACATTATTTGGAAACTGCAAAAAAATGCACACAGAAATTACTTATACAACGGTGCGTCTATAAAAGAATTGTTGTTTGTTATTTTTTCTGTTCGGTTCCTCTTTGCCTCGTAGAAGCGATATGCATATTGATTTCATTGAATCACTATCAGAGTGCACCGATTTGTGGCAAACAGTAAACATTGCTTCCCCGAGATTGTTACGACTTACCCACATGTTACACATTATGTTTTTGGTGGGAATATCCGTAGTGTTTTCACGCTTCAACTTACAATAAATAACTAAAAACAAATTTCAATACTAATTTAAGCTGACCAAAACAAATGTTTAATTTGTTGTAAATACCATTTTGTTACCGGTTCGAGCATAATACAGAGACAAATTTTTGAATTTTTGACCGGCATGTCAACGTGTTTTCTTAACAAATTCATTGGCAAGTATAAGGGCGAACGATAGAATTTTATTTTAGTAGTTTTAATTTACATGACAGGTTTTATAACACGATAGAGAATATCCGAATGGTTCGAGCTGAATTCATTTTTTCCGTGCCATGGTAAAATGTGTCAAATCAATGTGACAGAAAACACCACAGAAATTTCGTCTAAAAACACCATCTGTAATGTGGACAATATAGCGACGAAAAAAGCAGATTGCATAATTTTTAATGGGGAATTCATCTTTCAAATTAAAACTCGTCTGTATGTTCGTTGCTGTGTGCGTGCGTGCGTGCGTGCGTAAGCCAGCATAAACAGTTATTGTTATTGCGTTCTGTCTAATGCCCAAGCACGTTCGGTCGATTGGAAATTCCGCATTTAAAAGAAAAACGAAAACCACCCCGAGAATTTCACCGCGATGGAGGGAAAAAAATTGAGGGACCGACAAACACGAAATGGGATCGGAATGTTTGGGATTCTGGTACAGGATTTAAGGTAAACATCTGCGGTTGATGGACTACGGAGCTGGGAAATTCGCCGATGGCCATCTTGCCCGCGCGAGCTCCTCTCGAGCACTCCGATCAAGATGGAAGTATTGGGAATTGAAGATTCTTTCTCATCAGTTGTCATATTCGCTGTATATTGTACCGCACGAGCACACAATCACAAATCAGTGACGTTTGTGCATGACGGATCGGAACGTTGGAATTCGTGATCACGTAAGAATGTCCGCTACCAGTAACGCCCGAGAACAAGACTCTCGATCCGATGCGTTATTTCCTTTGAGTTGTCCGAACTATTAAAGTACTGATCTCAGCTATCAAACACCACACTTCATCACTTAATGATGCGTAGCGTTGTGATTGTTGGGACGATAATTATCGCACGCACACATCACTTGTCTAATGATTACAGTGCTGTACCGCACACGCTGAGGATGTTGAGAGATAGCACTTTATAAGATGCTAAAATTCCCAGAAATAATTGTGATAAAGCACCGGGACCAGATAGGGGCCTAGTAGAAGAAGGCCTAGTTAGGAAGGAATCGAAGTACATGAAACTGTTACAAACACAATGTTGTCCCTTTGTTTTCACTGTGCCATTTGTCTTTATGACTGTGTGACGCTGTGGTTTGTGCGACTTGGCTGAGAAAGCAACGATGATGGCATCATTATCCATCCGTCGTAAATTTTGCTTCATTTTTAGCGTATTCTAATGTGTGTGTCCTTTTCTTCGCCTTTCTTCGCCATGCATGTACGCTCGATTTATTCGATACACATAAACGTCCTACAATGAGTGGAACTGGACGCAGCTACCGAATTGTACCATTTTGCAATGTCCGTGACACAAGAAGAACGCCAAAGAGCGTTCAGTGAGTAATGTGTTTGTGTTGGTCATATTTTGTAATCCTCCACCCTCTGTCCGTGTTCTGTCCCTCATGCTCTCCACTTTGGTCTCGGCCCAACAGCGCGCACACGCGACCATAACCACAAACATAAAGTGAACTAAATTCAGATCCTAGAATGGACTCGAAACTTCAAAATGCATCCATCCAATTTGAGTCGAGAGCAGTGCATGCTGCCACCGTCGCCGCCGCGGTCTTGGCTGGGCGTTTGCTGTCCACATATATTTCAGATGTATCTCTTCTGGCCCGATTGTCATACTCTTTCGAATTGGAGCAAAATCGTGGAAACAATAGTTTAAACTACGGGTTGTTAATGATGATGGTGGTTGTGGCAGTGTGGCATGTGCAAGCGGATGACATCGATGCGAGATGTGGTCAGATTTTAGCACGTCTGCTGTAGCACTTCCGTGTGTCTGTGGAGGTTCACAATGGGAATGCCCCACAACGTCATTTGGTCAATATTCTGTCGGTGTACTTAGCAAATGGTTTATTTTAAGTTGTTTTCTAGGTCTATTATTAGAAAAAGGCCGAATCTAAAATCGATATGACGCATGAATTAAGAACGTGTCTGTACAGGGATCAACACCTCTTGTTGGAGCTTATATAACTGATTAGTCTAATTAACATTCCTTGAGAATGATCAGTTCTTTGTCATAAGGTGTGGAATATGGATTTAGAAATAGGCAAACCATTGAATTACACTACTACAGATGCCAGATTGAATCATGCTTCAGATTGTTTTCTGTGGTAAAATATGTAAAATGTAGTCGTCATGTTGGTATTCAATTATTCATTACATCTTCGAATGCAGAACCTCCATTGCTCTCTCTTTCAATTGAAACCCATCCGTTGCGGTATGTTATAGCACCGCAGAAACACTTCCATCCAGTAAAAGATGTATAAGTTTATTCAAGCTGATCAATTCATCCTGCGTTCTCCATATTGAATATGTCAAATATCCCGTTGTAATTTGAAACACAACATCCTCCAATCTGAATAGATGGCTTTTAGAATATATCAGATGTGCAAAAACCAGAATGTCAATATCACGTTTTGTTTAGCAAATCGTTTGATGTCTATTTCACTACTTACTGTTTACCCTTTTACAAATGAGCCGTTCTGCATTGAACCGTGTCGACATGTGCCACTTTTTTCTTGTTTTCTTTGCAAGATCGTTAACTGATCCGATTATCTCCCGGTGATAGAGGGTCGTCCCCCCATAGGGACTGTAAAGGCAAAATAATGAGACAACGGCAATGAGGAAGCTAATGGTAGGGAAAATACAATAATCTTTGTCGCAATCTATCGAATGCCTCGGGCCCGAGCTTGCGCTTTGCGATACTCTGGAAGGCACTTTGCAAGTACTCCTTCGCAAAGAAGCTTCTCGTGGGGCTTCTTCGCTTTGCTTTTGCTTCCTCCCTCCAGTTATCAGTACCGGGCCATCAAGGCCGGGCAGTACATTATGCTGGCTTATTTATTTCTCATGTTTTTTAATGTCAAATTTCCATTCTGCCTTTTGCTTGTTATCGTCTGTCGAATTTGTGGACCTGTGGTTTAATGTTTTTTTTCTACTTCACATCTCAGTCGTTTGCTCTTGAAGCTTGCAAGCAATATTAAAACATTCTCAATATATTCATTTCATGTACTAGTACAGAATAATTACACAAAAAATTGGAAGATTCTCCTTTTAAGTATTTGAATGTTTTTCGTCGAAGAGATATGATTTTCACGTAGTCCACTTCCTGGAAAAGCTTGGAAAATTCCGAAATGTCAAACAGGAAGCGACGTCTAAAAGCTTTGGACTTGAAAGCTTCCCACTTCCCACTTGAATCATCTGCAGCTTGTTAAAAGTGAAGTGAGTTGAGATGGATATGAGATGTGTCAAAAGCCTTCCTGCACCATCTTCCATTTGGAGGCTGTGGAGCATGATATGGAGCTTTTCTCCGAGATGGGAGGCATTCGAAGAGAGCAGCCTGTGTTTCGATTCTCGCACAGTGAGTTCGAACGTTCTCGCGCATGTACAACGGTTCGGCACGGTTGTTTATCTGAGGGCACAACGCAGTGTCCTCGTGAGCTTCGATAGGTTGGAAGGAAAACACCCAGTCCCTAAGGGGATGGTTCATGGATAGCAGCATGTCTAGTTGTAAGGGTAAGGGTTTTTTTGTGTATTTCTGTACACCAGAGAGCCACTGTTATCTCCGTCACCATGGAGCAGTGGAGAGAATCCACCTAGGAAGTGGAATGTCCGTTGAGTGTGAGATCCTCGGCGGTTAGAATTCGCGAATTCGTGAGCAAATTAAATCTAGAACAAACAAGCATGGAATTAAATGTTCTCGAAAGCTTCCATCTGACCCGTCAGGAGCGAGACCACCATGCTTTTCATGAGATTTCCTCTACGAGAGGGTGTACTCTTGGATCTCGGGTGTACTCTCGTGTCTGTTTTTGGGGATTGCTGCTGCTACTACTGCTGCTGTTGCTGCTGCTGCTGACTTGCCCCATCATCGACTTTATGTTTTTGAGCGCCTCTGTGCGGAGTTCCATAGTGGACTGATCGGACAACCGATGACTACTGCAGTGCATTTATTTCGTACCATTCCTACCGTGTAGCAGTGTGTATTCCTTCATCCAGCGCTGTATGCGTCCTTAAAGGACCTGCCCAATATTTAGGTATTAATTTAAACGGAACTTTGATTGTAGTTCATCGTGGCTTTTTGTTCGTTTGCCAGTTGCTAACCGAACTGGAAGTTCTAACATAAATGTGTGTGTGTGTTTGTGGGTGTAGATCTGTGTGTGTGTGTGTGTGTGTGTGAGAGTGCCAGTTTATCCTTCCGGGAAGGCAGAAAAAGGTTTGGCTAGAAAAAAAGGGACAAAGAAAAAGATTCACCCGCCGTAAGCAACCGTCAGGACGTCAAGTTCGTTTTATTTATGCGCTTTGCATGACATTTATTTGCCTCTCCGTCCCATGCCCATTCTACTACTGCAATGGGTTGTGTTTTTGTGTGCAACGAATCCCCTGTCTGCCCTGTGGCAACGTGGCGGGCGACGAAACCAGGGTTTGTCTGTCCTGTTTGCTTTGGTACCATGCTGCACAGCAGGGAAGACATGTGTAAATGGCACGCATTTGCCGGAGGTCATGGAAAAAGGTGTACTTGCAATTGTACCTGGCATTTGCTTCCAGGGAAATTCGCTATCAGTCACTCCGGCATCCTTCACAAAACTTTCCACTTGGCGATGTGTATGCGTATGTTCGAACTATTTGCAAAAGGTTAATTGCAAGCTCTGTATCCTTGCAATTCGAATTCTTTGCTCAGTGGAGAGGAAGTGACATTTGCAAGAATGTGCGAAATTGATCACTTTTCAAATAAAAAACAAGTTCTGAGCCTTTTCCTTCTATTCCGACTCGCCTGCAGGCTTTAAATGGATAAGCGGTTCTACAACGTGGCAAGCTGTTAGACATTACCCAAAAATATATTTAGTTCGACCGCGCTAAGCACTCGTTAGCTTATACAATTCCGCACTATATAAAAGAAAGGTGTGGTGTGTTGGTAATTTAATTAGGATCCCTTTCGGCCTTTCGGTCTTTCGGCGCTCGAAGCCCCTTTAACCCAACCATGCCGATGACGCGCGAGTGTGTGCTTCTATGTGACCTGCCCCGTCACGGCGGGTTTTCCATTTTCCTTGAACGGGTGTAGTGTATGCAGGATGATGAAAGCAAGGAAAACTCCTCTCTTAATCTCACAACGATACTCTCCGTTCCTTTCTGTCCTGTGTGACTTTCGGCCCGTGCGGTACGTTATCAGAGTTATGCAATTTAGCGTAACCGAAGTAACGCACCGAAAATCGATAATAATGTTTACGAGATCTTGTCCGGAAGATAGAAAGAGAACGTGCAATAGAGTGAGAGAGAGAGCGAAAGAGAGAATTGAGGCAGGAAGGTGATATTGTGATTGAAATAACCAAGTTGAGACGATGGTTATACATTCGTCTGTCGTTTTTTTTTGGAGGGCGGGAGGGGAAAGAGTAGAGTAGAACAGGATGGAGAGGGACGTAAAGGATATACGATAAACTAGGACACTCCGACCAAAGACGTCATCACCATCCATGTCATAGCGAGCCCCGAGGGAACGATATCTCACCTTCAACCCGAAACATTGGTCTAACGAGCGGGGAAATTGAGTTTTGGAGTTAAAATTGGGGACCCAGTTTTGGAACGGTTTTATTACTCATCGTCTTCGTGATTGCAGAAAACTAATCTAGTTCCTTTTTTTTTGTGAATTTGCTTTTACTTGCAGAACTCTAATAACCGGAACCTAAATCTCGACAGTAGTTTGTCCTTCGGTGCGGCACCATCAAACCAAAATGATATTTACATCGACGATGAAGGTCTGGAAGGTTCTGGAAGCCGCGGTGAAGTAAGATTAGTCGAACGTTAGCTTGAATGTCGTGCCAACACTGATCAATAAAACTTCTTGCCCATTGCAGGTGCGTGACGATCTAGAGAAAGAGGACGACGAATCTTCTGGCTCCGGTTTCGGAGACGATGACGAAGATTCCACCTCGAGTCGATCGTCGCTATCGTCTTCGTCGTCGTCGGGCGGCAATCTAAACGTACTGCGCGGTGGCAGCGATAACCTGCCAGGTTCAGGTGATCATGATGATAATGATCTCTACACAGACACCAACCTACCCAACGTTGATCCATCGACCACCGACGACGAAGATAGTCAGTTTTGTTTGCATGGCTTATTTCTTTATTTTAAGTTATCCCCCCAAATTATGTCCCCGTACAACATCACTGATCACTGCACCTGGTTGGTCTCTCCTCCACGTGGTGGTGTAGTGGACCGTCCTTCCCGGATGCGGTCCCCTTATCTGCTGCGCACAAGACTACAGGTGCAGCGATAATATTCGGTGCATCTTTAAAGACATTAAATCAAGCAGGAACAAAAAAAAACAAACAAACATAATCAAACTCCTCCAAAGTAGAGCGAAACAAAGCAAACACCACACCTAGGTGGAAAATCACTGTGGAACATACAAAACATAAAACAATCGAATGTGCAAATACCATTATTATACAACTCGTGATAAGTTTCCCCTGTACACTGCGGGATCGGTTTCGCAATACCCGTGAAAATGCAGGCATCTTGTAGGTTTCTTTTTCTTTTTATTCTAACCTTCGATGAACGCCTCTCCCTTCCTTAAAACCATACTGACTATTTACCGTCTGTCCTTTCTGATTGACATTTTTATGGTCTGGTTTCTGTCTATTTGTAAAAAACCGTTGTTTGTTCGTTTGTTGAACCAAACTGTTTTACTTCTTTTGTTACGTTCAACATTTTTATAACTTTCTAACTGTTTTGCATGAATTATCGTTTCTGTTCTTATCTGCTCTGTATTGCTACCATTTTTTTCCTTTGTTCTTAAAGTTGCTAAGATATTTCCCTCATCTAACGCACTTTTTGCAGCATGATGAAATTGTATCCACAATATCCATCCATCTTCATGTCACGTAATTCATTTGTATTCCTTTAAATTTATGAAACTTCATGTACTATTTTCACCCCACACTATCAATGTCATGGAGTGTTATCTTTACAACATTCTTCTCATGATCATCTCATTTTCATGTGCCTTGTTCATTCGCTCATAATGTCTCTTTATCGTGCTCTCTTCGTCGCGGGGAGTAGAGACATATCATTCGGTAAATGTGTTTATGTTTTTGTTTTACAGTTTGTTTCACTCCATCATATTCAGGTGCGCTTACAAGGCAATGCCTTACAGGAGCACGTTTGGTTTGAGTTTGAGTTTGTTTTTTAAAGCATTCTGTTCACAAGCTAGCTATTATCAAATTATTCAAGTGTAGTGTGTTTTGATATCTCGTTCCTTCTCGTACTCGTGTTTATCCTTTCGAAGTGAATTTTATGTTAAGAGTATATCCTTTTTCTTCACACGATTCCATGCAACAATCAGTGCCCATTGGCAAGGAAAACAACAAGCCGACAATCCTTTCGTCCCCGCCGGGATCTTCGTCCTCTGGTGGAGTGTATTCACGAGCTGGAGATATTATTGAAACGGGAGAGAACGATCTGGATCTTGCTGGATTGCCCCGGCATCACATAACTCCCACAGAAGGCAGTAACAACCATCACGACAACACTCAGTACGGGGCGGGCAGTGGCGTTTTGATAATGAATGCCAAGAACGATGACCGAACGGCCAGCTTCTTTGCACAGCCTGGCATTTTGGCAGGTAAGTTTCGGTGGCGTTTGATTCTATTTCACACAACGTTTTGATGTTCTCCATATCTTTTTACGTTTCAGCTGTGATCGGAGGAGCTGTCGTTGGTTTGTTGTGTGCAATACTGGTGGTAATGTTCATCGTTTACCGGATGAGAAAAAAGGACGAGGGTTCGTACGCGCTGGATGAACCGAAGCGATCGCCGACGGCCAACACCTACGCCAAGAACGCGAACAACAGGGAATTCTACGCCTGAGATTACTCGATAGACTCGAGTGACGGTGATTTTTAAAGCAAACAACTACCTTTTCTCTAACGCAGCAAACATCCATAGCAAACACACTGCGCAAGCCAATCGGCCCATCATGCGTTCAATGGAAAACGCTACAGCAGAGGAAGACTTAAAAATCGCCGTACAGCGCGAGAAACAAACATACACCTAGAATTAGGAAAAACACGAGCGAAACGAACGAAAATAAGACGCAGAGAAAGGGCCTACGCATATGCCGCAAGGACGTAAGGGGGTCACATTTGTTAGCGTGTGCAAATTGAAGCTACTAATAGTTGGTAGCGGTGGGTGTGTGCATCGGAAGCCGGAAGGATCTTTGTGAACAGCCGTAACAGAACGGAGGGAAACAAGCAAAAAAGGGATTGATCTATGAATGTAAAGCATATGGGCGCGTACGCACAAACCTACATGCACTGTTCTAGGAATTCTTTTAATTTTCGGTAACCGGGTCCTCACCCGCCACGCAATGGAACCTCGTGACTAGTGGGTGTTATTCGTTCTAAGATTGATGATTTCATTTAGCGGGAAGGAATTTGATCGCGATTACGAGAGTGGTTGATCCATTCTGTTAGTTTAGTTTTCGTTTCCAATTTCCCAGTTCTGTAGGTTTGTGCGATGGACGCGATCGGGGCTTATGCAAGATTCAGTTTTTTTTACAAATTGACCTTAAGTTTTAATGTGTTGGGCGTGTGTTGAGCTGGAAACAAGTCTCTCGAATAAGTAATCGTTGAACGTAGATATTATTGTGGGGAGGTTGTGTACTGTGTTGTGCGTTCAGAGAGGAACACCGATTGTCCCTAGATTGAACAATTTTACGCAAAGTATCTATTTCAAACAAGCAGCTATACTGGAACAAAAATGACAGCTTTGGCGCTATTCTAACCATTTATCTTTTGTTTTTTTTTTCTAGTAAAATAATGATTTGGGGTTTTCTTGTCAGAACGGTTTGGCTGCCTCCTTTTTCCTCCTTAATTTAATCGCTGTCCTAGTTTGCCATTTATAAACGTGCGTACGAATAACGTGTAACCTAAAACGGGACTCTTGGGGATCGTTCGATAACTATATAATCGAAATTTCGGATAAAACAAACCTGAAAATGATATATAATTCATATATATATATGCAGAAGCATGGATCGAGTGGAGTTGAAAAACAAAACAACACACACACACAAATGAAATCAAGAAGGCAGATTGAAGGCTAAGAACTCTGTAGATTGTAAGAAAAAGGATAGATGTTACATATTTATAAAAATAATAAGTGCAACAGATGAAGGAAGGACGGAGTACCGTTGCCACCGAATTGGTTGCCGGCACCCATGGTTTAGATTAGCAAATCAAATCCTGCAGTCATACAGACGAACGGAGGAAGGATGTGCGCACCACATAAGCTTTCTCGTAACTACGTACGTACTCCCCCCCATCCTCGGTGTGTGTGTATGTATGTATGTGTGCGTGCGCGCGTGCCTCGGATAAGGATAATTAATTGAACTTCTCTTTGTGTGTCTCACTGTGCATATGTGTATGTATGAAGACGAAGAGCATGGAGAAGGGAAATAGTGGCAAATTGGGCGGCTAACAACAGCAAACAGCAGTAAAACCGATGTTAATGGCTAGTTAATATGGTTTTTAGTTCCATTCGGTTTAGACGAGTGCGAAGAATTGTAAACAATTAAAGCAAAAGCAAACAAGCTAAAGGAAGAGGAACACGCTCTGTCGGGGTGCGCACGGTAGACAGAAAATGTAATGGCAATACTTTGTTGTGAAAGTATATATATAAAAACAAACAAACAAAAAAACAAACGGCATAAGAAACAATTGGCGGGGAGAGGAAGACAGGCAATGGAATGGAAATTTGGCAAAATAACACGCCACAACTACGATAATTTAGAATGTTGATTTTTATATACAATCCTGTATTTTATCTCCCCTACGTTTCCAAACGCTTGAATTCAATCAAAACACATACATTGTACTAATATTAATCCCCCCTTAAGGTAGCACATGTGTACGGCAGTGAATGGAACTGAGTAGATTTTGTCAGTAACAAGAAGAAGAAAAAAGCACGATGCTCTACAAAAGGAACATAGAGGAGGTGACCGAATCCATCTAGTTACGAATGTAGCGCTGAACATATATCCAAAAGTAACATAGGCTCCACACTCATACATATTTGCCATAAGTAAACGTATACTGTTGAGGCTTTCGTTGGAGAAGATGCGTTGTTGTCGGTCGTACTTCACGGCAATGTCTGGTTTTAGTGGGTTTTTTTCTTTCTCATAAACCTTTTTCCAATCATCCAAAATGAAATGAAAATGGCAAAGGGAAGAAGGATGTGTGAATAGTAAATGTTTCTTACCCAAAACAAAAACATTGAACCAATACAAGCATATAATGGCTAGTAAATTGTCAATCCTCCGCCAAATGATTACGGACGATTTTCATTGCTTTTCGATTGTTTTTTCCCTATTAATTTCATTGAACTGAGCATCCCGTCCCATACTGTTGTACGAATATCGTACTGAACATTTCGGCAAAATCTCCATTGCTGTAAATGGATGTTGGCAAACCAAGGAAGGATTCAAATGCGATGGTGAAAATAGTAGGAAAAGTAGTGTCCAATCACCACCCGGAATTCGTCGTCCGTCTCCGAACCGAAATATCATCTTGCGTATATCAAGATCTCTGGACCATCAATAGATATCCTTCGGAGCATAGGATAGTTTTAAGAGGAAGAGAATTATGAGACCGATGGAAACGGCTTTTCAAATGATATCAATTGGATAATGAATAATTCACTAAAGCAGATCGACAAAATCACAAAACTAAACTATACTAAGCTCTGTAAATGAGAAACACAAAGCATCCTTGTGGCAAAGTACCTAGCGCAGCAAGTAAAGAGCAAAAAAGAAAAACCATTCGACAACATAACTGCAGCCAATAATAGTAAACCAACATTCAGTACATGGAAGGAAGGATGTTTTTTGTGGAAAATGAGACAGAAAACGACAAAGCTACACTGAAACTAAAGCGGTAAACGAAATAATGTCTTATTATAAAATTCAATAACCATATGGATATGATAGTTATATCGGGGCTAACAATGGCAAAGAGGGCTCACCTTCTATTAATTTTGGAAATGTTCGTAATCATCCAACCCCCGCTTGAAGCAAAGTGCAAAAAAGGGACACTCACATACACACACATTCGGAAGAAAGGTTCAAGCAAGCGACTCCATGCAACGCAGACTGAGCGTGTTACGAATTGATTTGCCGATTGCCAGCAGCGAAGTTGGGTTTGTTTCCATTTCTGAGATTAAGTTTGAATGTTCAGTCGATCTGATTCTTTTTCATAGAGATTTGCATACGCTGATCCTATCCTTAAGGACAATCCCAGTGTGAACGTAAGCTAATGGACTCACGTTTAAAATTGACGGTACGATCGAGGAAATGATGCGCCAACACCATCAGGATCTTTTTAAAGTGCTTTGGTCTATATGCACATTCAGCACCAGTTTTCCAGTACTTTTAGGTGAATTGCAGTACGGATCTAAACTACAAAGCGCGCAAGGCCTAACTTTAGGTTGGTTTTGATTGAAGTATGCCAGACTCATTATACGAGGCGTACGATTCTTTGCAACGCTCTTCGGCCGGTGTTAGACTGAAGAAGAGAACAACAGGGCTGAGGGAAACTGAGATAGAATTGTAGAGAAATAACATGGGAAGTTAGATACTGGGATTTAAACGCTTAAGCTAGCTCACTCTTCCACTATTTTATATATCTTTATCGTTTAAGACCTTACTAAAAGAACAAGCATATTTAACCCCCTAGCGTTCAGATGATTTTACTCTGTTTCTAACACTTAATTTTGTGCCATTGGTGACTGGTGACACCGTGTTGCGCGTTTGATCCGCTCCTCGAAAATGTTTTTTTTGTTTCTTCTTTTTCCTTCCTTATACACACACAAACCACACGTCCCTAATACATACAGTGCTTTCATATATGCGATGATCAGTCAGGCTTTCGTGGAATCATTGATCCTAAATCAGCTTGATACAATCACTAACAACATTTATCGGACATACACGACATCGGGGAGGATGTAGAACAGAGGGACTCAGAGATCCAGACAACCAAAAACCGCATTTATTCAATCAGTGAGCAACAGAGTTAGACATTCCGATGGATAGTGATTCAAAATTCAAACCATTTCACAAAACCAAACTACCGTTTATACTTGAATGATGATCTATTTGCTTGTTTAACCGGTAGACCCTCCAATTGCTGGATAGTTCTATGCGTAATGCATTTGTTTTACTGTGTTTCAACATATTGTTTCCGCGAAGAATATAACTGAAATAGTAAACTGTTGCTAAAACGGAGGCGGAACGGGACAGATAGCAGTACATTTTGGGGATTTAAAGAACTAAAGCAAACTCGTTTTCGCCAGACATACGTAGCCAAATTTGCACACCGCGAGCTCCTATATTCAGCGAACATAACCAAACTAAAAACAACAAAAAAAATCATTCACATTTCGAATCCAACCGCGCAGCTGCAGCAGAAAACGAAACGATACTGGAAAATCGTTTCATGTAGTAAAAAGAAAATGAACAACAGACGGATGGTGGAAAATAAGAGAAAAATAAATTTAATATACAAACAACTACAAAAAAAGAGGAATAAACACACATGGAGCGCATTTAAGAGAAAGCATTGTAAATAAAAGAATCTTTACAGTGTATTAAACATAAAAGTGATGTTTTGTTATGCTCGAGAATGAATTTTCATGAAAACTGCATCAAAAATGCATCGTATTATGGTAAGCTAAAATGTGGTGCAGTTTGCATGTTTCGTTTGCAGCAATTTGTGAGGCGATGGTCTACCGCTACCCAATATGGCCGCCCTAGTGAACGCGCCGCAATGGACGAACCTGGCTGCATGCTGTCATGTGCAGCTGTCAAAAAATACGAACTGACAAGCAGCAACAAATATAAGGAGCAAGAAGCAACAAAGCATACGAAACGTTCTAATTTTGCGGATGTTAATAGTGATAAATAAAACGCCTAAAAACGCGCTTACACGGCTCGAAATGGATCCGTAATCACCTGTGCACGTTGCTGAACCTGGTGGCACAATCGAGAGAACAAGTTTTTCCACCAGAGGTGGCGTGCTGGCACCGCGTAGCAATAAGCACGGTGCTTCCCCACAATTCCCGTTTGGACCTGTTGTATCTTGTTGTGGCTGAAGTGGTTCGTACTGCTGCTGCTGCTGCAAGGAGAACCCCTAAATCGGCCGTACCGTGAACAGCGTTGATTGCATCGGAGAAACTACCGCTTGTGCCAAATCAAACCACAGGAAAGTTGTGCCAAACCGGAGACGGGCCGAACATTCGTTGCAGTTGTTTACCTTCAGCCGGTTATCCGTGGGTAGCGCAAGGAGTCGGAAGTTACCGTGTGGCACAACCGATATGTATCCACATACATAGCAGCGGCCGTGTTCAGCATGATTGAAACATTTTCTACTGGATTTGACGGATCCTGTGTAACAAAACTGTAGCAAAACGGATCGGAAGACTAGCGCATAGTTGTTATTGTTACCGACATTCGGAACATCGGCACTGGGTTAATAGGAATCGGTCTCTTCGAAAGGATTAGTCCGAGGATCGCATATGCACACCAGCTTCTTTGGAGCATCACCATGGGCAGCTGCTTAACGTGCTTTCGTACACCGCCAAATGCCAATGTGTCCACCGCAGCTGGTATTCCGACCAATGTCGGTGGTACGACTCACGATCCCGCACTAACATACACCGAGATGGACGTGATTGGTCATGGTAAGTAGTGATCGGTTTTACAACGATCGAAACCCCTCATTGATGATATTTCCCTTGTAATTCTCGTAGAAACAGACGATCTCCTACCCGTGAGCATGTCCGGACATCGTATGGGCCATGGAGACAAACGTACTGGAGGAAGCTTTAAAAAATCGTCCGTCGGTGGAATGCTGAATGGAAATATTTCGTCCGCACTGGCCGGTAGCGGGACGATCGGTGGCGTTGGAGGAATGATCAGTTCGACGGGCGTGTTATTGACAGAAAACATGAACAACAATGGTACGGGAAGCAAGGAACTGTGTGGTGGTATGGGCGGACCACAAGCACTGCTGTCCGATAACGATTTGAACAAACTGTTCGAAAGCTACAAAGATACGCAGGAGGACGCAATACTGTCGGAAGGAATCGAGCGGCTGTGTGGGGATCTTGGCTACAAGCCAGATGATTTTGCGATCCTCGTACTCGCCTGGCGTTTAGACGCGAGCCAAATGTGTCAGTTCACGAAAGCGGAATTCATCCAGGGCCTGCAGCGTATGAATGCGGCCAGCATCGAAGATATTCGCGCCCGGCTGCAGCAGATCGTGGAACGGCTGCGTACGGACAGTACGGAGGACTTCAAATCACTGTACCGGTTTACGTTTCGGTTCGGGCTAGAGCCGGGCCATCGGATACTGTCCCTGGATATGGCGATCAGTTTGTGGCGGCTCGTGTTCACTGTCCACACGCCGGACATTCTGCAGCGCTGGTTGGACTTTCTCGAGCAGCACCAACACATCCGGGGCGTCCCGAAGGATACCTGGAACATGTTTTTGAACTTTGTGGAAACCTGTGATATCGAAAACTACGATGACACGGAGGCGTGGCCAAGCCTCTTTGACGATTTTGTCGACTACGAGCGGGAGCGCACGGGACGGATTGCGCAGGTGAAGGACGACAGTGGCGGAGAACCGCCACCGGATCATTCCGACTACAACGGTTCATAGTATTTTGCTAGGTAACACCCTTTTACCACTGTATTGTTTTCCCCTCGAGTCCAGCCTAAATAACCACCGCTCCGGTGTCCGGTGTTTGTACGGTGGAAGTATTGTCCGGATTGTGTTTTTCTGGGACACTGACCTGAACAAGCGTGTCCGCGATCTCCGCACATTGGAGTAATTGCTCTTTCACTGCTTAATGTTGTGCCGTTGTTAGAAACTAACAATGTTTAGCCAAAACGGGACGAACGTGTCCACACACTTTTCCTGTCGTTTAATTTAGCATTTTGATTATTTATTGAATTCATCGTTTCATGTGAAAGCTTCCGAAGCATTTACGGTTAACCGAGAATTTTACAAAAAACGGAACATGGAGATAGTACTTTGCACAACTAGCTTTGGAATTGTTTTATCCTTCCTTTTTTTACGTAGTAGTGACGACCCTTCCAAGCGATTCAAGCGATTAGTGAAAAACAAAAACCATTTCACCAGTCGTGAAATCGTGAAAGTATCGATACGTGTAAAGGTTTAGTTCACATTGTGCAGGTAGCAGAAATTAACAAACTAGCCGACGAAGAACAGAAAAAACGCCCCCTTTAGAAGACAAATTGGATCGTTTGTTGTTGAAATTTATCTCGTTGTACAAGTTTTTAAGGTAGAAGCGATGCGAACTTCGCTCACGGTGCAACCACGGTGTGTTGTTTTTGTGATTGCCACCAAATTAGTAGCAAAACTGCGAAAACTTTCCGGAAAGGTATGTAAAACAAAACACGTAGCGACAAACGATGAATCACGAGAATGAAAACAAAAAAATCTAGAGACAAATATTTATGTAGAGAGCATTAATATGGCTGTATAGCGCATAAGCCGCAAAGCATCGCTGTGACGCGAGAGTACTGAGTATATAGATAAACGAAGAAGAAGAAGAAGAAAAACGCCGCGATCGTATGCTGCTAAACGCGAGGATCGGTTCGCGTGCGCGTGGAATTAAACGAAGCAAACGGATAACGGAGACAGGAGCGCACCGAAAACGCAGCAGAAGCCGAGGATCAATGTGATTAATTCATACTATTTAGTGCACGGTCTTTTTTGTCGGCTCTTTTTTCAAGCGTGCTATCAAAACAAAAGCATAGTATAAAAATTGCAGCTACGTTCCGATTGCAATACACGGAAGGAGTGGAGTATTTCCGTGGCGACAGCGGTGAGTAACTGATAAACTAACTAAATCGCAAACGGTAGAACGACGGATATCAAAACTTAGTGTAATTATCGCATTAACTTTAAACGGTTTTGAAATAAAGGAAAACAAGCCTATCTCTATCTGATTTGTGAACGTCCCATTCGTCTGATTCGTTGGTATGTTCTGCTTGTACTCTTTGCATGCGTTTTGTGTGTGTTGTATTCGTATGTGTTTGTAATTATTATTTGTACCTTTACCCCCGTAGGATAGTTCTTCTTCTTCTAACTATCCTATCGAACAGCAGTAATTAAGTATAAAAGCGCTAAATGTATGAATAAAAGTTGTCATTCATCACCTACGAACCGAGTCGGACTGATTAGTGCTCTCAAGTCGGCGTGATCTGCGCCTGTCTTGAGAATCGCGCCGCGAGGTCAGCTTCGCGCACGCGACACTTTTGCTTCAGTATTTATCGTCCGACACCAAGAGAACATCCTTACAGGAGGAATAACTAGTTTCTATGGTAATTCATATAGCTGTTCCCTTTTCGCTAGTGAACACTGAATCTAATCCTCTAACTGATCGTTTACCTCTTTCTAATTGCTTAAAACATATAGTGCGTGTCATAACTTTAGAAATATTTGTTGTTTTGGCAATGAGAAATAATAGACAGACATGTTTTAAAGGTAGGATTTCATTTGAATTTGAATTGGTGAAACATTCCACGAAGCAGGAATGAAATCGAATTAACTACAACTAAGTAAATTACTGCTGATGCGAAATATTTTATTTTAAAAAATCTGTTTTTTATTTATGTTATACACTGTACCAACCGACCGGATAAAAAGAGACGAAGAGTACTTTCTCCATCAACTGTTCCACCTACTCATTCGATCAATCTCCTGCGTATGATAGTATGTGATACTACCATGCAATAGAAGAAGATCTTCCATTGCTATCAATTACAGAACGTAAAAACGGGACGGCTATATCCGATACTAGCATGATAGCGGAGAATCATTGTAACCTCCTGCTTTGGATGCACTCTTGGTATGAGAAATCAGAAATCGACTCCTGTCTACGAGATTTCACCGCAAACGAAACGGGTGATTTCGTGAAGGGAAGAAATGAAGGATATTTCTCACATCACCTGTTCTACTCACTCTATCGATCACTCAG
>KB663721.1:988098-1118153 GCA_000349025.1 Anopheles minimus
CTTTCACTACCGATCGCTCAGCTGTGTGTGATATTGATAACCAATACCAGAAGATCTCCCATCTCCGATCAATGATAACACGTGAAAGCGAGGCGGATATATACCAGCACGACGCAGGGGAATTAGTGTTACCTCCATTTGTGCATGCTCTCTTGGTGTCGAAAGTCAGATTTCGGTTCCAAAACGGAAAATTTCCAGATAAGGAGATTTCAAATGGAAAGAGACGGAAGACCTTATCGGTGTTATCCGATCTACTTTCACTACCGATCGATCAGCTATGTGTGATATTGATAACCAATACCAGAATATCTCCCATCTCCGATCAATGATCAATCACGTCAAAGCGAGACGGCTATATGAGATACCAGGATGGCTAAGGGGAAGGATTGTTACCTCCTGATACGGATGTTCTCTTGGTATCCGAATTCAGAAATCCTGGTTATTTCTGTTTGTCTTTAACGGTGACTTCAACGAGTGGAAAGAGAAGTGATCCGTTTCATTTTCACCGAATGATACCTGTCGGATATGTTGAGCCTAGCAAATAATCTAATCGATTTTGTTCTTCTTTTTCTCCACTAAATTGTCATCAAGAAGAATAATAATCATGTGGGAATTCGGTACGAGTACACACTTCCCTCCCAAAACAACAAAAACCAATCGACTTACTACTGGAAGCTGACGGATTGGTCCGTCTGTTCTGCCACATGTGGCGGTGGGAAACAGTTCCGCGAGTCGATCTGCTATCATCTGGGCAAAGGAGTAACCAAGGAGGAACTTTGCCTGCGCCACGCGTTGGTCAAACGTTTAGAAAATAACGTTTTGGGTTAAATAACATCAGATAACAACCATGATAAGATGCATGGGGACTCTATTTTACCTTCATGACTATTTGAAAACAAAAACGTATGCCAGTTAAACAGAAATAGCGAAGAAAAGCCTATGAATGTACAACTTTTGGAAGGATTCAGCTTATTTATTACACCATCTAGATAAAACAGATGCCCAGATGGTGTGGTAACTTTATTTCCACTGTCCTTGAAAAGCTTCCACAGATTTTTCTGCCGAAAAGTCATTGCCGTCGAGCAAGACGGAATGATCGATTGCTTCCTTCCGACGTGATGGAATTAGCGCTTCACGGGTAGCATTCGCGTTGGCCAGAAGAAATTAGTAAAACTAGTCTTCTATCGTTCTTACCACTGACGTACTAGTGCAGGGGGGTTTTTTTGGTAGGGAATCCCAACTCAAAGGGAAATGAGTTGCTTAAATGCTGGTCGGCATCATTAGTTTCGGTATCGCGCCGTACGTAATCGTGGGACCCCGAAATTTAACAAATCATTCTAACTGAATTTTCTCAACCAAAGAAGTGTTTAAAATTTTGCTTAAAATGTTATTTAGTTATTACGCACTTTTAAATTTCCCTTTTAACCCCACGGCTAATAGTTTATTGTTTGTTATTGATCGCTTTGTTTGTGTGAACGTTGCCGTGGCCGGGGGGAAAAAAATGGTTCTAAAACTAATTGTGCGCTTAATTGGTTGTAACACGGTTCGTTGCCTTACCGCATGCATGTCTGTTTATCAACCACGGCAAAAACAATACCAATCGGACTAATGGCTCAATTAGCAATGGGTTGGGAAAATAGATGAGAACCAAGTGCGACAGTGAAATTGGCGTAACTGTGGGCTGCAAAAGAATGGATTTTTGGGAGGCCTTTGTGGTGATGTCTGGTTTTAAAAACTTCTACCGACGGCTTCTGGTTGCGTCAAATCGTGAGGTTGCATTGACGTCATTCCGTACGGATGAATCTGGCTGGCATATAATTCGTCCAGACGCATTGCAACGCGAATGCTGCGTACTCATTTTCCCCCCAAAATACCATGATATGCCACGAATTGATGGATGGATAAATGTGGCCTCCCCGTGCCATGATCCTGATTAAATACACACCACCGGCCACCGTCGGGGGTTAAAATGGGAAAATTAGGCAAACGGGGAATTTCCGGCACGACCACGTTAATAACCGACATGACTATCGCTTTTAGGAGAGAAGGTCAATCAAGGGAGGGGTTAATTTATTAATCATTGTCTGTGTCGCACATTTCGGGTAACGACTAATCGACGTTGGAAAGTGTGTGACGCTGATAGGTGCGAGGACAGGCTGCATTTCATCACCTTGTGCACTTTGGGATGGGAAGGTCACGATGGTTAGTGCAAGCAACTCGTTGTTTTTTGACAAGTGTGAGAAAAACCACAGACAATGTTAGATTTTCCATATCTTTCCCACGTGTTTCATCTTTTGAAGGTCATTGGATTTGTTGTCGTTGAATTCTACGTTGAGGTCGTCAACAGACGGCTTGTGTATGTTAATATTTTCGAGCGTTCGATGACTCATTCGTTTCGTTCGTTCCGGGCTATATATTCGTTGTATTTCCTCAGAATTATATTATATTCTTAAGGAAGTGATCAATAAGCCGATT
Source organism: Anopheles minimus (assembly GCA_000349025.1). NCBI lineage: Eukaryota > Metazoa > Arthropoda > Insecta > Diptera > Culicidae > Anopheles > Anopheles minimus. The sequence continues at coordinate 990,574 of KB663721.1, forward strand.
CAAACTGCTAAAGTTTAATTGCCAGATGTTGTTAACAATATGAGATACTAAAATGTAAGATTACAATGCTCTTCCACATCACTATAGGACTATCCTGTTCCGGGTAATTACAAATTCAAGGAAGTCAAGAAAGGGCATAAAAATACTACTCGAGGTTGTGGTGCCATACAGTAATAAAAACATGAGTTTATGTGTACTTATTGTCAGAATAACTATTTTTAAAAGTTGCTCCAATTTATCCAACACATTTTAGAGAATGTCTTGTAATAATCCGTCGTTGCGTTATTAACTGATAGTAAAAAACACTACGAACCAAGGTCCCGTTTGCCCGTTAACGACGTCTGTAACCTTTACTTGTTGGATTAATTTTCTGCACCACCTGCTGGTTCTCATTCTAATGTCTTCCCAGTTCAGATCGCATATCCTTGGGGATAACGATTCCCCAAGCTCTCACTGCAAATCGATCGAACGATAATGAGAGTAATAGCGATATTATATCCTCCCGAACAACTTCAAGCGAAGGGAGAAGAGAAGTAATAGTTCGATCCGGCCAAATCGTTTTGGCTAAGTGAGAGAAGTGAGCTAGTTCTCACAGGCCACGATGGTGTTGCTAGCATGCACACGCACGCATTGATTATGTTGCACGCCGGTCAATATCAGCATCCCATCCTTCAACACACACCCGAACCCACGGTACACGACGGTGTATGGGAGTGTTGTCATTCCCCTACTCTTGCGCTGCTGCTGGTGCTGGTGCTGCTGTCAACAGACGGTCGTGTCGCTCTCGTGGCCCGCGGAGAAAAACCCGACACGACGACCGGGGGTTGACCGGGCCCGGATTTTCGGCAGCAAGATCATTACGATGCACGCGCTGACCCAGGTCGCACGCACGTTTGTTCACGCACGCTCGACCGCCCGAAAATAAACTTACCGCCGTTACGCCGTCATTCTCCAAAGTAACTCCAAAGTCTCCGAGTCTGCGGGGTTTTTAAGTTAAGACTTTAATGGTGATTCGATCGATCACCGTCCCGCGTGTGTGTGAGTGTTTTTTTCCCTTTTGGTGATCGGTGTTTAATATTGGGAATTTAAACGAAATAGTGTGCACGTGTGCCGCGTACCGTGGGCGTGTGGAACCGGGTACGATCCCGTTCACGTGCTGCATCTTTCTAACCTCATTTAAGCGATCGGTCGATCGGTCGATCGTTGACGAGAAAACAAACCCGGTTGCCGGGTTTTCGTGTGTGTTTTTCACTTTCGTTGCGTCGGTCCCAAATGCGGTCGTTGATGTTTGTTATGTGATCGATGAAATTTGCGCGATCGCAGCCTCCAAACGACGAAAAGGAACGAAGGAATCGTGCAGCGAAGCACGCGAGAAGCAACAAACAGAAAACACAAAGCACCGAAAGCCCGCAAACGCGTGCGATCGCGTTGTCCGACAAAATTGCACCCACCACCCAGGTTGCTGCAAGTGGGGTGGAAAATTTGGCCCCCCTTCATTTGGCTTCGCGGGGGTGATCTTCTCGTTGATCGTCGTCGGTGAGACTGCGAGACCGCCAGATTAAACGGGGCAAAAGGGGTTCGGAAGTTGGCCAAGTGAAGATCCGCGTCTGTGCGAATGTGTTCCGGGAGTTCGACGTATCCGCTTTGGTCCGTTTCGTCCATCCGGGCTGCCGGGGGTGTGATAATAAAGATTACGTAAATACAAGTACACCCCAAACGGGGTCCGTCTGCCTGTCTGCCGTTCGGCATTGAGTTGAGCCCGACCTGACCCGACCAGTCGAGGGTGAACTGGAGTTTGTGCAGTGATTGGGTGTATGCGTGTGTGTGTGGGGTTAAGTGTGACGGTAGTGGAAGAGAAAGAAGCAAAGAAAGTTCCGAAGAAAAACCACACCCTTATCCAGTATAGTTCCCGTGTAACACGGCAGCTGATCAAACGTGGAAAAGGGAATAGATTTACGCCAACCGTGACGTAGAACGCGACGGAGATCGTGTTTTGCAGCTGTGCAGAGAAGCACGGGAGAAGATCATGGTGACAATGGTGAACAAATGCGATCCCCGTATCTACGTTGCCGTCCTTTTCTTAGGGCTGTGCCTTACAACCGTCACAGCCATTGGACAGGCTGCTGCAGGCGGCAGTGATGCAGCAGACAGCGGCACAAACAACGTGATTAACGCGACCCAAACCGATGCGCAACCGACGGCGAACGGTGGTTGCAATGTCACGCAGACCACCACTTCTGACACGGCCGGTACCAGCATCCCCTGTACCGGGTCGGGTGGGTCACTAGCTGCGCAGCACGCACTCAGAGACAAATTAAATAATGCGACGTGCGTGAGTGCGTACTGTGGTGTCGATGGGGCGGTGGAGCTAGATGACGATGTGATTAACGCCACCGTCAGTAAGGGCGGCCACTCCCAACAGCATCATCAACATCGATCACAGCCACTACCAGCGGCGTTGCTGGGTGCGGACGAGGAAGGCCCCGGTGCGGTGCTCGAGTACGGTGGCAAGAAGGTGGTGCTGAAGGCGGAAGTGCTTAAGCACACTTCCGTTCTGTACGGTCTGATCTCGATCGCCGATCGGGACGGACTGTCGGAGCGATGCTATCGTGAGCTGCAGCGCGTCTACAACGGCATACAGCAGAAGGAAATCTGGGCGATGAAAGGTAGGCCAATGAACAAAGGGAGGGGGGGGGGGAACGGTTTGTTTAGATGACCCTTAAATGGTGCCACACATATTTCTTCCAATTTTGGAGGTGAATTCCAAGCTACAGTGCGATACAATCGTTTAGCTGCACCTATTTTATTATTGAGATATTTCTTGGAGAATTGAAAGCAGAATCATTTTGACTTGTCTATTATTTTGACGTTCATTTGCATGAACCTTTGGTGAACATTATTCCCCAAAGAATTTCAATTGAACTAGAATTTGCTTTGACAGGATATATCCTCAAATGAAGGATCGAAAGATCTTCTAGGATCTCAAACTAAGTCTTTGGGTTTATTCACGAGGGTATACAGTAGTTGAGAATTGCATGCTGTTCTGTCCAATTGCATGCTACTCTGTGAGAACTTCAATCGATTGACTTTATGCTGGAATGTAAAATTAGGATTTGGCTCCGATTTTATTCAGTTTTATATGGGAAGTCGTATTGAGTTATTCTTGTGCTCTTGAAGATCAAATTCTGCCAAGATCTGTCTGCAACTGATCTATTCTCTCGGTACGTGAATTTACATCATATTTCTGATCTGTTCTGACATTCTGTGCAATCTCACAATTAACCCAAATTTGGTCCACATTCTCCTCCTATATCTTGGAAAAATCAAATCATTTACAACACTGGCTTAATGCAATGCAGATTTAGTACATAATCTTAAAGGAAATGGTAAAAATATCGGTAAAAACTGTCAGTGGCTATACGGATAGAGCGACAGTATGTTTGAGCATGTCACATACTTAAAACAAAATCATGTGATGTATTTCATGAAAAAGTTATAATATCTAACTTAATATTCCGCGCAGAACTGGTTCCATATCCAGCAGCATTAGGCATTAGCTGAAGCGGTTCCTTCCATTTTGTTTACGTCCATTTTGGTATGCCCTAAAGGACTAAACACGAAGGGGGAGACCTTTTTTGTAATTTAATTCGATTTAATTCTACGCTGCGTAGTGTCCCCCAACACCCGGGCCGGCCAGAACACGTGTGCCAGATTGCGTGATGTGTTGTTTAACACGCTCTGTTTTTTGTTTTGTTTCGTGTGTCGTGTATTGCCCTCTAGAATTGGGTCCTTTTGAAACAAACAACAATCGCATCGTACGGGCGTACTAGGCCCGGCGGGAACGAAAAAACGGATTGTTTCATTCCCTTGACGAGCGCGTCTCCAAACTCTGCCGTTTCGAGATTCGTGTTGCGCAGCAGCAGGCAGCATTACTCAATGTACTTTTACTCTCGATTCGCGCCACCACTACGATCACCACCCAGCCACCATCACCCAACGTCGTCGTCGACCCATCAGTGTCGACGTCATCGTGCTTTAGGGGTTTTTTTTTTTGGTTTTTTGGGGGACCCAGTTTGGCTTTATGTTGGCCACGTTTAGTTACCACTATACTCACTGCATTTTGCGCACGCCGGTTCGCACGACAACTACTACACACTGTCGGATACGGGTGCGTATCTAGAGCGACGCCAATTCGACGGGGATGCGTGCTTTTTGTTTGTTGTGACTCTTTCTCTCGCGCGCGTCTGTGGAAGTGGTTGTTCCGAGTGGCCGGCTAAATTTAAGCACACACACACACACACATGGGGGTGGGAAATCCCTTCGAGCAACCCGCAACGTTCAAGGTCAGGAATTCATCAACGCACGCAGTGTAGGGATGCTTTGGGGCTTTTCTGAGTGGCGATCGTCACGTGATGAAACGCCTAATCGATGCAACCAATCAATTCGATTATGATGGATATTACCCCGTCGTGACGTTTTGACACCATGATCCAACCCTTAAAGAGGGGGAGAATGATCTCGCGTTGATATTCTTAGCTTTTTTTGGTTTTGAATGCGAATGAACCAACGCCTAATGTCGTTGGGCTGGTGTTGTGAAACTGTTTTGGCTGTGACCTTCAAGAAAGCACGCATTTTCACCTCCCCGAAGGACCTTAACCGTTACAAAGTGGAAACTAATTGTAGGTTACGAGGGAATAATCATAACCTAATTCCATTCTCGAACCGCCGAAGGTAATCACAATTCAAACTCTAAACAGTTTGACATTTTTTCCCGATCGATTGCGCGCCTTAACATTAATGGATCGCTTAAGTGTGCACCTTTCATTATTTCGTTTTGCACAATTTTCAACCTAAAGAAGCAGATTGCATCGGTACGGTGCACATTCGCACTGTGTACACCTTCTTTTTTTTTCGCCACACAAATCCAAAAATACCCGGTGTACCATCTGGCTGTCCTTCGCCGGTGAGAAGCACCTACCAAAACGCTCCTTTCTTCGTTGGAACCATGGTGGATGTATTATTTTGTGTGTCCTCCATACAATTGCATCAGGTTGGGCTCTCTTTATTTGCTCACACAAGCTGACGAGCCATCCCAGCATCGTCGTCGTCGTCCGGTGATGAAGATGTTAGAAGTGGTAAAATTAACCAAACCGCAGCGCAAAAAAAAGTAGATAAACATACCTTACAGGGCAGGCGCGTGTGTTGTGATGCTTCTTCACGCAAGACGTGTGGCACTCTCTTCCCATGGTCAAGTGGCAAGAGGGAAGGCGAACGATCGACGTAAAGTTTAATCATATTTCTCAACCTCTCCCCCACCCTGTGCCATTAGCATACATCACGCGGACAGTGTAAAATCGGCAACATTTAAAACACACGTGTTTGTGGACACAAAAAAACGGAAGAAAAGGAAAATAAAGTGTGATCAGTGTGATTTTTTCTTTTTGCCCACCACGATCACGATCGGGCTCGGGCTAAGAAGCAGCAGCAAAACATTAAGGTGCGATTTGCACAGTGATTTGCGCTGATCGGTGGGCTGTGGACTCGTACGATAGACGGTTTACTGGCTCAAGGTTGATAAACCCGTCTTATTGTTGGTTCAATATATTTGTTTGCTCATCAGTGCGAAAAGGAGAAGAAAACACAAACATACTCAATACATCTCCTCAAGGGAGTCTTTTTTTGGGGGAAAAAAGCGACACGAAGGTGGCATATGACAGTTTTCTAGCGGTTAGCCTTCGACAACACGATCGACTCCCGTGTGAGTACCCACAAGTGACGGGATATTCCGCTAACCTTAACCTTTCGACCAAACGTCGAACGTCGGTCGCACACCGAGAGTCGAGAGTCGAGTAGGTGTTTCGATTCTACGCCAACAAAAAAACGGCGAAGGCTAAGAACATCAAACTACCAAAAGGAAACGATCGACTCCACGGATCGATTATGCAATCGGTTGGAAGATGCGGAACAATCCTGAAATGGGACATTTTTTGTTGTTGTGTCCAACCGCAAAGCGCCATCCTATTTGCATGCCGCATATCAGTCTCGTGCACGGGAACTTGCTTGTCCGGTGGTGATGTTTATGTAATCGTCTTGAACTTCTGCTTCGTCGTCGTCGTGTGTCACCGTCAGGGAGTTCCGAAAAAGGGGTTTTGCTTCCACAAACCGTGCCGTCTTAAGCCGTTGTACGATAAGAAGACGCATGTTTGCTGTGACCGGAGTGCACGGGACGAAAATAGGTTAAGCTCGTCACACGTCCGGGCGTTTCGGTGCGATGGGTTTTATTTTTGGCTATTTATGCTGCTCAATCCATCTGATCGTGTTGACGGTATCGCATCATTGTGCGTGGGTCGTCTAGAGAAATTCACCCTCAGTCAGATTTATTCTCATACGCTGTTTTTTGTTTGTTCCCTCAAAGTGGGTTAGTTAGGTGTCTGTCTTCACAGCAAATCGTTGTGATGTGTTGATACGTAATACACATGATGCTAGAAATTCACCCTCCAAAAAGTCCACCCCAAAAACACTGCGAGAGAGATTGTGATAATGACTGTAACTAATGCTTTCCATCGACACTTCAGCATCCAACACGAACCAAACCCGAAATAGCTTTCATTTTTCACACCTGTGTCTACCCCATCGTGTTCATCTGCCACCATAAATCCAACAGCAAACTGACCAATTATGTTTCCCCCCTCGTGTACTTGCTTTATTATCACCCTTATCGAAACTGTTACGAGGAAGAGTGCACTGAATGACGGAAAGCCTTAGCTTTTATATTGTACCACTATTAAGTGGGGAAAAATTATGCACTTTAGGGTCTTCGGATGCAATTCGGCACCATTCGGTGTGTTGTGGTAAATTCAATACGCTCGATCAAGCGTTAATTAAGATGATTGATCTTCCACAGCAATAACGAAACACGACTTGCGTTGCAATCATTCCTGTTCAGTTTTTCGGACGATGCTTTGATGGTTTCATCAACAAAAAAAAACTCCAAAACGGACTTGCCGGAGGCTCTAACCATGATAGAGCTCAGGTGGAAGCAGAGTATTAGATGACGACGACGATCTCGAGGTTGTAGAGGAATTCTGCTACCTTGGAATGATCGTCACTTCAGGGACTATCGTGCCTATTACGGACTCAACCAACTCCGCATGATGAAGTCCTTTACAATGTTGGCCAAAGGAAGGATAGTGGAGAAGACTCGATGAATTGAGGAAGTTCGGATGCAACCCTGTACCGAGTTCCCTAGAAAAGGATTGACGTCCTGGGACCGAGTCAACAAATAAAAAAGACCATAGGTCAAACGCAAATGAATGTGCAGACAAACATTTAACCTTATTATTAACGATCGATCGATCATACAATCGACGATCGTTTGAATTGAGGTACTTTAGCGCTTTAATGTACCCCGATCTACAGTTCGGGAATACACAGAAACACAATTTTATATATTCCTCATTGAAATCCTCCGAATATCGTAAAAATCCCCCATCTTCTTTCATCAGATCCGACGAAGCTTATGTGTTAAATCTGGCTGCTGTTTGGGAATCTCCACATTCATCCCGCTTGGGATGCCTCTTTTAGCGCCTTAAACTTATCATCAAAAAAACTCTCACAGAGTCATCGTGTTGACGTGTTTATAGGAATGTTACAAGGTTCCTTTTTCCTGTGGGTTTGCATTATTTTGTGAAAGGCACAGCTGTTCTGTTTGTTTCAGCGTCTTTGGTTAATAAGGAAGTTGCGTGGAGGGTTCGCGAGCGGTTTCTCGCATGCCTTTTTGGAGTTGGAGGGATGTGATGCGATACCTTGTATCATGATGATACAGACACCATCTTGCAAGATTGTTCAAGGTTAACATATTTAGCGTGCAATATACATGGACCCTGAAAGAGGAATATAAACAACAGTCCAACATATTGTTGTGAACTTCTTGGGCGCAAAGACAAAACACACTTCAGGCGGAATTGTTTGAGATAATTCCTAATGCGCTGGCTGTCACTCATAGACCAATTTCAGTTTTATGATAGCTTCCATCCCATCGGCGTGTGTGACTACGGAAATGAAATCGTTCAGATGAGGGTAAGATGAAGCTGGCGATAACCTTTTTACTGATTTGTTAAATATTCAAGCAACATCGAAAGCCGTTGACCATTAGAGCACCGATCGACTCGGAAGCTTATATTGAAGAATGACATTAATTTGAGCTATCGTTATGAAGCATCTATGTTACAGCCACACAATCAGGTTCGTAGCTCGAAAGAACAATAGCCCGATATGGTAGCGTGCGGGGTTCATTGGTCCGGTTGGTGTGTGTTTTTTTGTTAATTTTCTCAGGGTTGCTTACTCATTCACGGACAGACGCCATCGAAAACCTAACCCCCTTTGGACGGTGAAGAAGTAACGGATTCTTTCCCGTGAGGTTAGAAACCCAGCGAACCACCTTTGGAATCCAGTGTTGCCTGTTTCTGCCTGCCTGCATAATAGAACCGTGTGCATTGTGTCGGTGCTTTTTCGGTAGGTGAAAATTTAAACCACCCCGAGAACCCTTTTGCCGATAAGAAAATAGAAAGTGACCGAAACGGGTTCGTTCTTGGAACGGGTGGCGTGCGTGCGTGTATTCGGGTTCTCGCTTACGCGTGCGTTGAAATCACTCGTTTCATTCCGCCAGCCGGGAAGCGAGTGAAGGCAACAAAAAGCAAAAGTGTACCACCGCAACGTTTCATTCATATCTTACTTTCGGGATATTTTGAAACGGGACCAGACGTCCATCAGTTTTGGTGTGTGGACCGGTTTTTTTTCTTATGTTGTTGTTTCCTCCCTAGATCACATATTCGCTTCACCCCGAGTGTGGTATTGGCGTTCAATGAGATGCATTTTCAACCCATGCGGGGCACAGTTTGTTTTACTTTGACCAAGAACGTCACAAAGGTGAGCATGGAATTGGTGTTAACAAATGGTCAAACCGCGATTTAATGGATGTTCAAACATTGACACGCGGAAGAACAATGTACACAACACGAGGAAACGTTCCGACTTGGTCCGGTAAATCCTTCTCAAGGTAAGAATTTGTTACGCCCTTCGCAGAATTTACGTTTCCTGTGTTCTGAAACCCGTTCTAGAGCAATTCTTCCAACAGCTGGCAGTAGTGGCAGTTGTTTAGTTTAATCGATTGCGGTAACACTGCCGAAAACGGTGAAGGACATTATTGCAACCCGCTGTCGCGGGGTTTAAGGTTGACTAATATACAAGACATGCTTCGTCATGTAGTATACTAGTTTAACACCTATTTTTTAAGTTATTAGTTTAGCTTGGTTAGTAATCGGGGGGGTTGATCTGAGATTCGACAAGCACCTGTGTGGGAGTGGGGGGTTTCCTCTGCACCATTGTTCACGGTTAATTTTGTCAATGTCAACTTGTACCGCCAAGGCACTTCGGAACCATGTGCATCGATAAAAAAAATCTTTCCAAAGATGCAAAAACATAATATGATCCGTTTCCAATCTGGTTGGCGCAGATGATGCAGGATGACCATAAACGATATTTTTTTATGATTGGTTTATGCAAATGAAATCTATTATTCACCACTGTCGGCGGCGGGCCATTGTTTTCCCTAAAGGACAAGAAAATGAAGCTAGCTCATAGATCAGTCACAGCAGATTGGATGGTTTCGACCTTCAAGGACATCGTCCAGTAAAATGATCGTGTTTAAGATCTTTTTGTTGAAGATTTGTTAGCTTGCGATTAACAACGCGATACGATGTTCTTTGTTTATCGTGATGAAATATATTGTTGTTTGAACTTGAATGTTCAAAAAAGTTTGAGACGAAGGCACTTCCTTGGAGTCAACTTGTTTACATCTGCCGTACGGAGCATGTAAATACGGATAGTGCTTTATATTTTGAGTTTTGATTCACGCTTTATAACAGCTCTTGATTACTCTGGACGGTGTGAATTCAATTCCTATAATCCGGCCGTTCTAAAGTGAATAAAAATAATAACTAAGCTTCGGCAATGTACTGTGTGTACAAGTTCTTCAAAGAGTCATCTCGAGGGTCGACTCTTTGGAGAGATTAAAAAAATATGAAACATTCTTCTTGCAGAACCGAAAAATCACATCTCTAGTCCACAATTGAGCGTGGGGAAAAAAGGAGATCCTTCTTTGCTCATTCAGTGAGAAGGTGTCACGCTTCAGAAGAGGCTTAGTCCTAAGCTACCCTTTTTTAAAAGAGGTTCCGTACTTCTTCACTTTATTTAATAAGGTACTTCTTTACTCACTCATGATGGTGAGCAGAATGAGGCGATCATTGCACAAAACTACTCTTTTACCAGAAACGATCGACAAGATCTTGCTCTTGTCTACCATAAAAACACTTCAATATCTCATCTACTGAAATGTTCTCTTTTTCACCCTCCCAGTGCTGGACGCATCCGGTAGCCAGGAATCAGGCTTCATGTGGGGTCACAATCACTGGATCGGTTCCGAAAAGGGTTGCGAGTCGACGCGTACACCGCTCTCGATCACACTCTCCGATCGGTACCGGCGCAACATGAAGCGCAATCTGGTCACTGCCCTAGCACCGTTCGAGCTCGATTACCGGATCGTGTTCGCCAAGCATCAGTCAGCGTGGCAGGTGGATGTAAAGTTCCAGAGCGAGGTAAATGTCCCATATGCGCGTGTATCTGAACACACGGTTCTGCTGTTTCGCACACTGACCTTGCCTATCGGGCGGTTTCGGTACGTTCGTTTCAGAACATTCTCCACATCGGTGTGTGCATTCCACGATCGTGCACGAACGACGAGTTGCACAATCTGACGGCGCGCTACTTCGACGAGAACCTCGTCCTGGCGCAAGACATCTACGAGTTCAAACCGAACGTGCTGCACGTGAAGAACACCACGCTCGACCGTGCCTTCTGGTCGAAGCCGAGCGTTTTCATCATCGGGTAAGTGAACATCGCGGGTCATTAAGCGTGTCCCTGAGGTCGCCGAGTGAGCGGGCGCCCGCAAATTGAGTCATCCTGTTTGAATGGCCGTTCATAATCATCGCAACCGCACATGATTGCTTCGTTCTTTTTTTGTCGTGGCCCTTGCGACAGTTGCGTCAGCTCGACGTCAGCGACTTGGGTACGAAGAATAGGCCAGCATTCTAGAGAACTGGTTCATTCAACCCAAGGGTTAAAGGTTTCTTGTTATGATGTAAACTGACGCTACAAAGGAGCATCGTTTTAAGCAGTTTTCAACGGATTGTTATTCATCTTTTTTTAAAGACTCTCACTCACCTTCACGTTGCTGATGGTCTACCTGGCGCACAGCAGAGAACAACGATCAATTGAAGAGAAGAACAATAACGCGTCTGGTGGCGATCTTCCAGAGGAAAGTACCTTCACCGATCGTGTGATCGATAGTTTCAACCTACGCAAGAACCTGAACACAATCTTCCGCACAGACAGTGGACCACAATCGTTGCCCGTGATTTGTGGGATGAAGTAAATAGTCGATCACTCACTCGCTGTCTTGAAGAACTCTTTTCTCTAATCGCTGATCGTTCCCATTGCATTTCCAGATCGATCTGTTGCTTCCTGATTCTGTGCTTCCACATGCAATGGTACACCTTCTACACCGTGCACAACCCATCGGTGATGCTCCACTACGCCGAACAGATACGGTTCCAGCTGGTCAGTAATGCGCCCCTGCTGGTGGATGTCTTCTTCGCCATCAGTGGCTTTCTGCTGAGTTACAACTTCATCCGCAACCGGTCCAAAGTGCAGGAGGTCAAGGCGAATACGCTCTGGGAAAATGGCAAGCTGTACGGCAAGATGCTGTTGCATCGCTACCTCCGGTAAGCTTACAGCGAGGGGTGCGAGTACGCATCTGGATCGGTTGTCCGTTACTGATCCCCCCACCCTTCCCCCATTTTTTTGCGTTCGCAGCCTTTCGCCAATGTACCTGTTCGTGACGGTTTTGGGTGAGCTGACGCACAGCTACATCGTGGAGACGTCCAAGTTTTGGGTGCACGAGCGATCCGATCTCGGCTGTCAGCGGTACTGGTGGCGCAACCTGTTTTACATCCAGAACCTCTACCCGGTGGACGATTTCTGTCTCAGCTGGACCTGGTCGTTGGCGTGCGAGATGCAGTACTACATGCTCTTCACCGTGCTGCTCTTTGTTTATGCCAAGTAAGATGGGTTATGTTTGGCGTTGTAGAACAGAATAATAACGGCAAGCTCTTTTGTACGTCCGGCAGGAGCTCAACAATCGGCAAGAAGGTGTTTGGTACGTTCGCGATCGGCACGCTACTGTTTAACATTGCGCTGACGCTGAACTATCGCTTCATTCCGTCGTACGATGTGCTGTACAATACGGGCGATGCCTTGTACACGGCGCCCTGGTCTCGAGTGTCCCCGTACGTGGTCGGTGTCTACTTTGGATGGCTGATGGCGTCGAGTCGCGACAAATTCCACATCACACAGGTATCTAGTATTTAGTTATAATTACTAGAACGCCCGAATTAACGTGTGTCTTTCCGTCGCTAGAATCAATATCGGTGGTACTGGCTGTTGGCCTGCGTCTGCGTGATCTTCAGCATGCACTCCACGATCAAACGCAACTTCCCGTTCCCGATTGCCTCGACCGTCATGGTAGCCGTACGGTGGATGATCTCGTGGGCTACCAGCTGGGTGATACTGGCCACCGGAAATGGCTACTCAAGTAAGTTCTACCTGGTTTTCTCTGTTTTCTCCATTTCATTCGTATTTCCCCTTTATTCCAGATATTGTAACGCGTGTGCTTTCCTCCAAATTCTTCGTTCACATCAACAAACTTACGTACGGGATCTATCTGCTGAATCCACTGATAATCATCGTCACCTTCGGCGTGTCGGATTCCAGTGTCCACGCCGACCCGATACCAGCGGTAAGCTTAACTCTTTCCCCCTTGTACGGTCATGTGGTAGTTTTGAGTAAAACCCCTCTTTGGGATTCTATTCCTCCTCCGTAGATCGTAATGGCGTTCGGCGTAACAGTGCTTTCCTACCTAGCAGCGATCGTGTTTTCCGCCTTCTTCGAGATACCGTACTGTAGAATCTCGAATGAAATCCTAAAGCTCAACCGAAAGGTTTCTACCACCACCACCACCACCCCCACCACCAGTTGTCCACCTTCCACGATTGGCAGCGAACCCAAACATCCACCCTTTGTCCCGGTGATCGAGAGTGAACGCAAGATGCAGTGATAAGCGTTGCGGAAGATGTGTTTGCCACTGTGACGCTAGTGAACTTTTCCGCACAGGGAAGATGAGACACTGAGCGTGAGATGATGGTATCGGCTGGGATCTTAACTCTCCCCTCCTTCTCCCCCCCCCCAAAATCCAGTCGAATTAGTTTCGTAAGGCAGTGCAGCATGTGATATCTCTTCTCATCGGTGATTCTTATCGATGCGAAGAAGCAGAATGGAAAGCAGGATCTTGCCGTCTCCAAGAGGTTTAGTAGGTTTGTTTTTTTTTTACCGACCAGTTTAGTGCCGATCACTTTACTATTGTGCGCAAAAGCTATTTATTAATCTAGTTGTTAAGGGACAAAGTGCAGCGAAGGACGTAAGGGGGTCGGAAAAGCCAATAAACGACCGTAAGCATCCAGCATGAGTGGTGACCTTCGGCAGATTCGAGCAGCATCGAGTGTATCGTCCCATGATGACACGTACCTGTACGCTGTGCCCTTTTGCTCTTTCGGTGCCTTGTATGCCGGTAGTTCGGGAGGAGTAGGATTGATCGATTGATGGTAGCTAAAAGGGTGTTTGCAGCTTCCCTGGACAGTAGTCTGTAGCGTTGGATGTGGGATAAATAAGTAAAACGACCCCACTGGATCAAGGTCGCGCACGGCATGCAGATCGTACGATGCCCTGCAGCACCCGTAATCTTTGCTTGTATAATGTGTGTGACGAGATGGTGTAGGTATGGCGCAAAAAAAAGGCAAAACCATAGGAAAAGGAGAAAGCGAGAGTGTGTGTAGATGTAATCGTAAAGCTACATGGTAGAGTGATTTTTTTTTTCACCTCACCCATTTCGTTTCGCCCCGCTTTCTGCCGGGTGGCTTTGCAAACACAAGTGGGCCGCCGGTGGCGTCACGTCGGCTGGTGCGGGAGCTGACGTGAATGACACCTCTCTCGTATCCTCCCCGCCTTGTTCAAAAACGGCAAAAACCGGCTGTCCCAACCGGGGGGTGACCTGCGACCAAGCGACCGACTGATCTACTAGCATCGAATCCTGACGTCTGGCACTCGGAGGCTCCTTTTTGCAGGTCAACCGATGGACAATGGGCTCCCACCCCCCGACGCCGGTTAAGGCTTCACAAGAAGAAGCAGAAGAAGAAGAAGAACAGTACAGATGGGATCAGGTCTAACCTGTTTTGCTACATCTATTCGGTGAAGTTTTTTATTCCTTTTTTTTTGGGAGTTCCACTGTGTTGGTCAATGCTGTGTCCAATCATGTGATATGGAGTGTTTGTGTGTTTGTTTTTTGGAGAAACATTTTTGGAGCTCAATGGATGATGGCAGGGGTTCCAGAGATCCGTTCCAGAGGAGGCTCCTCTTCTACGGAGTTGGCATTTTCCCAGCGTCCAAAAATTAAAAAAAAAACAAACAAACGATTGCGCACACGACCTAGGACAGTTTGTGAGCGATCGTGTGGATGAGCGCTCGACACGGACGGATCGTCAGTGTGTGTGCAGGGGGGGGAATTGAGTAACCGGCACTCGTGTCGGTCTCATTTGTTTGTCTCGCGGACCACTAACCATTGTCGCAATTGTGCCAATCACGCGCTGCCAAAAGGCGCTTCAACGCCGCCTTTTGGCAACACCAAATTTAAGGAAGAGAAGGAGAGAAAACTTTGCCAATTTGCGTGGCATCATCGAGTCGGTCGGTGTGCATTAGAACAGACCTCTGGGGGGGATGCGCAAAGAGCTCTTGAGCAGATGGTGCAATTACTGCAACAATACTTCAAACCCGAGTAGCGATCACCTGGCCGCTTGTGTGTTATAACGCTGCTTGTTTTCGGGAGGTTATGCGGTTACACACGGGCTAAGATGCTAAAACACACAAAAGGTTTTACATTGGCGTGCTTTCTATTTGACCTATTGATGCAGCGACGTACCGGTGTTCGCAATGGTGTGCCGGCTTCTGCCAAACTGAGGGGGGATTAAGTAAGGGAATGACAGGTCCGTTGATCGGAAACCGTTCCGGTGGAGCGTTTGTTTACCAGCCGCAAACATGCATGCCCGCTCGTCGTATCGAGGTCGTCGGACATCATCCAAAATGGCGATTGCATAAGGGTGTGAACCGCAACTATATGTGTCTTTCGCTCCCTTTCGGATGCAACCACCGACCTAAGCAACAATCCGCTGCTTAGATGAGCGCAGACGAGACGCAGTTGTGTGGCGGGGATTTGCGCATATTTCATCACTGAAGGCTTTGAAGGGCTCTAACCGTTGGATGACGCGGTTTATGACGTTGTCACGCGCTAAACTTCGGAGCCTAAAACCGTTGTTCGCGAAAACACACGAAACAACCATCCATCCATCCATTCAACCGACGCCGATAACGAACGCGTTTGTTACGCGAAGGGAAGCGTCTGTGTGTGTTTGGGGAGAGTGGGTGGTGCAAGGGGGTCTCCGGGTGGTGTAACTAGAATTGGGTAACGACCAAAACGGCGTCCGTACGAAACCGTCCGGGTCAGGCCCCGGGTGCGAATGGAGACAAAGTTTTGTTTTTTTGTTTTTTTAGCAAAACGATTTCGTAACAAACAAAACAAAAACCAGCAGCGCCACGCTCGTTGCGGAGTGTAGTAGCAGGGTGTTAATTAGATTTACCTCAATTTCTTTTCCCACCGAAGTGGGAAGATTGGACTCTTTGGCCTAGTTTTGATGAGTTCTTGCTCACGTCTAGAATAATGTGTAAATTGACTCCAAATATGTGTGTCTTGTGAGATGGATTGTGTTACAACACCGACACGACTTGTTCGAAGGTTATTCCCAACACCACTTGGCCATTTGCAATGCACAACCGGACGCTGCAGCGGGTAATTGATCGATGTGCAATCACTGCACTTCGCTTTCGTTGACATTTCCGATGCATTGCGTTATCATTGCAAATTGTTTGCGTTATGGCTGCGGGCGCTAATATCCCTTCCTTTGCAAACACCTGCCCCACCTGCGTGTCCACGAAGTGTAGTGGAAGAAGAAAGGAAAGAAAAAGTAGCGCTGGTGCCATTGAACGCTGAGAAGGCCAGGCGCTTTTAGCTGGTGATACTATTCAAGGCCAAATCAAGTGTAATTAGTGTAATCAGTGTAGGGCGGACACTCCCAGAGTTGCAAAAGATGTTATTGATCATAACACAACAATTACACGGAAGCTGTCCGAAAGATCCTCTGAATGCGAACTCATCAATCGCTCAAGGTAACCCAGAACCAGGTTACCGGGACATCATTTCCGCGACGTTTTGACGCCTTCCAGCAATACCGAACACGTTCCTGTAGGTCAGGTATGGGGGTGCCAACCTCCGGTCGTTAAAAGATTACCCCACAACAATAAGCGTAACCTCGAACTACGCGTGTGTGCACTTCTTTATTGCCACTTGTGTCCCCCAAAACTTCACACGATGTCTCCGGTGCCGGTGGGATCTGCGCTTTGGTGAATTTGCTGCAAAACCTTCCCGACCTTCGCCAGTGTTTCCTTTCACCCTTTAACCGGCTAACCAAGCTGGGCTTGCGTGGAGGACATCCACGCTTTTGGCAGGATATGCAATCACAGAAAAGGGTGGCGATGGATGAGAGGAGACCTAAGGGGGGGAGTTTATTTTGCAATCGGCCTTGTAATGAATTTGCAGCTATGAAATCTCCCCAGGATCATATGCCTATTCTAACTGGCGTCGTTATAACGGAGGTAGACTGTGCCCGGGCCAACATTTGCAGGTGTCGCGCGCTACAAGTCCGGTTTATTTTGGAGATCGGATTGTGGGAGCATTTTTTTTTTTTGAACAATAAATATTAACCTTGAAAATAGAAACATTTAAAGTAAGAGGAACAAAACGAGTTGAACGTATGGGAGGAATGGAAATAATAAAAAAGGGGGTTATGTGCCCGGTGTAAACGGGTGGTGTAGTTCCATCCCTCAAACAACAAGCTACTGTTGTTGGTTGGGTTGAAAAAAAAATCTTAATAACAATCTTCTTAACAAATTGGCTTAGGAGAAGTGTGGTTTGATTTGATTTTGATCTTCATCCACCGCCTGAGGGGAAATTATTGGATTAAAAAATCAATTATAATGAAAATACGCATGGAATGAAGTTTGTTAGCTCAATAATTTATATTACGTGTTAAAAGTTCAGAGTGTAATGTAAATAATATTCGCAAATGTTCTTCTACAGAACAGTTTAGTAACTCATTCCTGAAAAAATAAAATTACTTAAGTCAGAAACAGGAGACGGCCCTACTAAAGTAATAATAACTTGAAGACGTTTAGTTTTTAATGTATAGTCTCAATATGAAAACGAAGTTCTTACTCTACTCAAGAACAAAATCTTCTCGTAGCTCTATGGTTAAATTGTAGTGGCTGTCTTTAGTCTGAAAGTTGTTGAATCCAGCTTGGATAATCCCGTCATGCAATACATCTGCTTCATTGGTCAGTGAAATTCGATTAAGACACATTAAGGTTAAAGTTTTTATTTCATACGTTAAATATTACATAGACGTTTTGGGGGAAACAATTTTAAATTCAACGTTAACGGGAATTTACGCAAAATCTCACCACGATCACGATCAAGATCACGAAACACACCTGCTTAGCCACCCTGTACTGAGGAGACCGGTCTCCGAGATTCCAACCCAGTTCGCTCTCACTGTTTGCTCTCTCACGCATTTGCCTGCGATTGTGTAAGTAAAAACCAACCTAACCCTTAGCAGTGGACAGCAAAACGTGTATTGTGCGGTGTGATGATCAAGTACGCGAGTATTCGTTAGTTAATTGGGCTTATTTTGATTTTAAACGAGAAGGTTTTTTTTGTTTTCCATCAACTCCCAAAGAAAAAGATCGTAAAACAGTTGTTTTGATTTGAATTAGAACGAATTCACAACTACCAATGGCTTGACGACCACTGGCACACCGGACTCGATCGGTCGGTCCCGTTGATTTCGGCTTCGGCCAATCCGTGCAGCGTCTATTGTGCATTCCGTTTCATCCCCTACCTTTCTGTAGTTGTGTGCAGCGGACACACTGCTTCACCGTGGATCGTTCGACTCGCAAGGAATGTACAATTGTCGCTAGCCAAATTTGATCGTACGTGGTACAAATTTTCGGTGGCACTACTGAAGGTGTGTTCCGTCGTGTGATTGGGTGTGATCCTATTTGCGCACTAGTTTCCCAAAAGCCTACGCACGGGCACGCGTGCGCCCATGTGTGTGTGTGTGTGTGTTTGTGTCCGTAAAGTTATGTAGATCGTTTGTGGAGTTGCTACAGAGCATTCACACAACGGCGACCCAGTTCCGGAGAAGGGAAGGTTTTCAAGCCCGTTACAGCTGATCAGCGAAAAAAAAAACACAGGAGCCCAACACTTGATCGCACCAACGAGAAGATCACCTTCCAATCGATGTGTACCGCTGGAACGTCACCTCCACCTACTGCACAATCCATCATTCGAGCCATTAATCGTACAACGAATTGGTAAGTTATGCGCTGGCCCATTAGAAATGCATTAAAATGTGACGACATCATCGATCGTGCCTTCCGCGCCACGGAGCAAAAGCAAAAAAAAAAATTGCAAACCTTTTGCAAAGTTTGTGAAAATTGACTCCAAAACGTGAAGCTTCGCCCGCGTGTATGTGTTTTTGCTTTGAGGTTGTGTGGCAGACGTACCAACAGTTTGCAACAAGTGACTCAACAACAACAACAAATGATCGCAAAAGCACAGAAACAAAAAAAAACGGAGAAAAAGAAAATTGTGTGAGAAAGGCGCCCCATTGCCAGCGAAAGCGTGCTTTGGCAAGTGATGCGTATTGTGGCGTATAAATAAATACACAGGCACACTCACACACAGTCATTGTACTTTTGGGGGCTTTGGGGTGGGAGTGTTACGGAGTGTTGAAGTGGTAGGAAAGATTTCTCAGCGAACCGAACCAAAGTGATAGGAAGTGATAGCAACACAGGAAGGACAGCAACGTCCGAACAAGTGACGAACCATCGCACAAGTGGCGCATTAATTATCGTTCGTTTTTATTGTAGATCCAACATCGCATAACAGAATGAAACCGAGACGTGTCGGAATGGCACGAGGTTACGAGGAGATGGATGGAGCAAACGTTCCTCGGCCACCCGGAACAACGAGTACGATGGGAGTAGATTCCACCACAGCAGCAGCAGCAGCAAATCCATCGCAAGTGGCACCAGCACCCGGTGGAACAATGTTGGCTGGTGCGGCACCGGAATTTGAGCTGGCATCGGTCAGTGTCGTACCGGATGATACGTACACCGTAACGCAAGCCGTCAACGCACTTGGGTTTGGATGGTTCCAGGTGAAACTATCCCTTTGCGTGGGTTTGTGCTGGATGGCCGATTCCATGGAGATGACCATCTTGAGTGTGCTCGGACCGGCACTGCACTGCGATTGGGGCATCTCCCGGTATCAGCAAGCCCTCGTCACAACGGTCGTCTTCCTCGGCATGATGCTTAGTTCCACCTTCTGGGGTCATCTAAGTGATCGTTACGGTCGCAAACCGGTGCGTGGAAGATATATAATTACTTCGAAACACATTAATCTATGTTTTTTTTATGGTGTGTTTAAATTTACAGGCCTTAACACTCTGTGGAGTGCTGCTTTTCCTGTACGGATTACTGAGCTCCGTTGCACCAAGTTTTGGCTGGTTGCTGCTGCTGCGTGGACTTGTCGGATTTGCCATCGGTTGTGTGCCACAATCGTAAGTCGATGATTTAGCAAACTTTAGCAAACGTTTTTAGCTAATAATTTCCCCAAATTTCAGTGTAACACTCTACGCAGAGTTCCTTCCCACCAAACAGCGTGCCAAATGTGTCGTATTGCTTGACGTAAGACGAGTTCCATCCAAGGAAGATTGTTCTTTATTTCCAATGGTTTAACTTCGAACTGTGTCTTCTTTTGATTGTAGTGTTTTTGGGCGCTTGGAGCATGTTTTGAAGTGGCACTCGCATTGGCTGTCACACCGACTCTTGGCTGGCGATGGCTGTTAGGATTATCGGCCGCACCACTCTTTATCTTCGCCATCATCACACCTGTAAGTTGAATGCGCTGGGTTTGTGTCGCCCATTACACACATACTAACGAGTTCGCTTCATTCCAGTGGCTTCCGGAATCGGCTCGCTATCACGTTACCAGCGGTCAGAGTGACAAAGCACTGAACACACTCGAACAGATCGCAAAAGACAATCGACGACCGATGTTGCTTGGCCGGCTAGTAGTGGAAGGACCGAGTGGTTCACGGGGAAGCTTAAAGGCACTGCTCGGTAGCTCACTAAGACGCACCACACTGCTGCTTTGGTTCATCTGGATGTCGTGTGCCTTCTGCTACTACGGATTAGTGCTAATGTCCACCGAGCTGTTCGGTGGGAAGAATAAAACCATCACCGACATGGGAGGAGGCATGCCCGACGATGGAATGACGATCGACTGTCAACCATTGGCCACTACGGACTATATGGATCTACTCTGGACAACACTGGCCGAGTTCCCGGGGATATTCGCAACCATTTATGTGATCGAAAGGTTTGGTCGGAAGAAAACGATGGCACTGCAGTTTCTTTTCTACGCCGGATGTGTACTGATGATCACCGTTACCGAAGTGTAAGTAACCGGGCACACAAGGAAAATGTGTTTTTTCAATCTCTTTTCTCTCTTTTTAGGCGTGTCTTTCTAACAATCATTCTGTTTATGGCACGTGGTGTGATTGCCGGTCTGTTCCAAGCGGCGTACGTTTACACACCGGAAGTCTACCCGACCGCACTACGATCGGTCGGTGTCGGTGGTTGTTCCGCGCTAGCACGGCTCGGTGCCATGGCCACACCGTACATAGCGCAGGTGCTGTTCCAATCCTCGATCTGGAGTGCTGTGACCGTGTACGGCATATTTGCAGCGTGCGCCAGTGTGGCCTGTATGCTGTTGCCGTACGAAACGCGTGGTGCTGACTTGGCACACTGACCCATTCCTGCTCGACGCGCAAACCCTCTACACCTCTACCTCTGAAGGAGCTTAATGGAATCGGACTTTTGTTTTGTTTTGTTTCGTGCGTGTGCTAAGGCTAGCGAGTTTCTCTTGTACGTTGTATATAACATCTCGTCGTATAGTGCTGCCGTTTGTAACGGATAGTTATTTATATATCTATTTATTTACCATCAAATTATAACACGTTTAAAACTAGACTGCGGTGAGCTTGTAACAATTGTTTGTTGGAGTGGAGAACTAGACATTAGCCGACAGCACTCAGTTCGTGTTGCTTCACGTATTTTACCAAGCGTACGATGGAGGACGGTGTTATACCTTGAATTCGACTTGCGGCAGCAATCTGCGGAGATAAGGAATCAGTTAATCAACAACTCCCCAAACACACGGCCCTATTGCTTACTGTTTGAGGTTGAATTTTCACCAACTTTTCTTGCTCCTCGAATGAAAGATTAAGAGATTTTCTTTAAAAGAGAGAGAGATAAGAATCGTTAACGTAACAGTACAATCAAAATGACGAAAACAGAAGCATCGGTCTTACGAAAGATAATCAATTGCGTCCGGTATCCTTAAGCTCTCGTGCCGTAACACTTCCTCGACTTCCCGGGATTGATCCTCGATCGAAAGACTGTACAGTGCTTCGATTTTAAGTCGCTGGCAAAGCTCTGGATCGTCCAGTATCCAACCGAGCACACTCGGTTCAACCGCACACACCCGTTCGGTCGTGATCGCATCGTTCGAAATGGCCAACATTTCAAACGCACTTTTATACACGCTTGCCTTTGCCTGTGGTAGTTGCATCGCTGCTCGCCACTGATTGCTACCCTTGCGAATATCGCGCAACAGCTCCACGGCTTTTGCCAACCGCTGTCGTATTGAGACCGTCCGTTGCAACCGCTCCTGGGACACCAAACCCATCGCGTAACCTTTCTCCGTGAGTCGTAGATCGGCATTGTCCGGACGGAGACTTAGTCGAAACTCCGCACGGCTCGTAAACATTCGGTACGGTTCGTTCGTGCCGAGTGTGGTCAAATCGTCCACCAGCACACCCAGATATGCTTCCGTTCGGCTCACGGTTAGCGGTGTTCGGGAAAGTGCATTGGCAGCTGCATTTGCACCCGCTAACAGTCCCTGTGCGGCTGCCTCTTCGTAACCCGTCGTACCATTGATTTGACCAGCTAAGAATAGACCTTTCACTCGCTTTGTTTCGAGCGTTGGAAAGAGTTCACGTGGATCTACGAAATCGTACTCAACGCCATACCCTGGACGAACAACTTCAGCCTGTTCGAGACCTTGCAGACAGCGAACGAGCTTTATCTGTTCGTCCGCCGGAAGTGTGCACGAAAGTCCATTCGGATAGATTAACTCACTGTCGAAACCCTCCGGTTCCAGCCATATCTGGTGCACTTTATGCCCAAAGCGTAGTATCTTTGACTCGATCGAAGGACAGTAACGGGGTCCGGTTAGTTCCTCCGTCACGTGCCGGTTGCAGTGTAGATTGCGCAGAACGATATCGTTCACCTGTGGAGAGGTTTGCGTAAGAAAACAATCCAACTGCTGATCGGGTTCCAGCCAAACGCGATCGTTCAGGAACGAAAAGGGCACGGGAGGATTATCTCCCGGATGGCGTGCCAATTGCTCGAAATTAATCGAATTCCGATGAATACGAGGTGGTGTGCCGGTTTTCAAACGACCCAACCGGAATCCGAGCTGTTCGATGCTTTTCGCCAGTCCTATTGCGGGTGCGTCTCCGATCCGTCCTGCCGGACGCGTTTCCAGTCCAATGTTTATCTGCCCGCGTAGAAACGTGCCCGTTGTAATGACTAGACTGTTCGCTACAATTGTACGATCGTCATCGAGTTTAACCCCAGCCAATCGAGGTTGTTCACTTTCGCTGCTTAACACAATGTCCTCTACGGATGCCTCCACTATGGTAAGGTTCGGTGTGTTCCCGAGCGTTTGCTGCACTTCTCGTTTGTACAGCTGTCGGTCGATCTGAGCCCGTGGCCCCCAAACAGCGGGTCCCTTACGACGATTCAACACCTTATACTGGACGCCGCTTTGATCGCAACATCGTGCACAAACACCATCGAGTGCATCCACCTCACGGATCAGATGCCCCTTGCCAATACCACCGAACGATGGATTGCAAGACATTTCACCGATGGTGGACCGTTTCTGCGTTACCAGCAGTGTGCGCGCACCCATCCGTGCTGCAGCACTGCATGCTTCAGTGCCAGCATGTCCTCCACCGACCACTATCACATCGAACGAACCGCTGGCTGATGACGAAAATGTGCACCGAAGACCATTTGCGATCAAATCCCTACAATGGAGACGCGTGAAACTACCATGCTGCTAACTGATTATTCATATCACACTTACGTACGAACGTTGTTTAAAGAAAATATTCGCCACATTCGGTCGGACCGTAACATGTCGGAACCGTTTAAAAGGGGATTTTGTACACTGGAAAATGTGTTGTTAGCGCATCAGCTGTTATTGCACGCTTTGTTTACAAACACGCAGCGTTGTGCAATGCTGCTGTCATACCGGTAAATCGTATATACTATGGTGTGGACTTCTCCGACAGTTTTTGAGTATTCAACGACGTTTCAAAATTTTCCTCCAGCAGAGGGGAATTTTTCCACAGCTCGTTGAATTTTTCCAGATTTTTCCTAGAAAATGTAACTTTGCGGGGAAAAATCAAGGAAATGTGCTGGTTGTAGAAAACTCAATTAGGGAAAATTCAGGAAGGTGTACCAGGATCCACCCTTGCCCCCTTGTGGAAAACTATCACTACTTCCCCCTTCCGCAGGATCCACTCTTGCCCTCTTGTGAAAAATTATCTCTACTTCCCCCTTGGCCGAGATCCGAAATCCCCCCTTGATAAAGGAACATTTTCACCTCCCTAACACCCCCACCCCCACCTGCTATAATTTTGTGAAAAATGATTCTCATGGCTTTACTGTCCTAGAACGCGCACATTGGACGGAAAAATTCAGGTCCCCTCTTGCAGGCGGAAAATTGCCAACTCCGCACCCATCCAATCCAAAATTATTCACAATTTAAAAGTGTTTGTAGAATGATTGGAAAAAAACTAGGATAGTTCTGGAATTTGTGCCAGGATTCTCTCTAGATTGAGGGAATATTTGCCTATTCCCTACCTCCAGCAATCTATGATTTTTAAACGCAATTTCCCATGCTTTTGCTGTGCAGTTTAGCCGGAAAAATTTGATCCTTTTTGAAGCAAACTTTTTATTATAGATTGGTTATCGTTCACGTTTTGAAGCCTCGTAGGATTAAACTGTAAATGCTCTTAATGTAAATGTGTACTTACTTCTATTACACATTAGTATACTGCAAGTAAATTCCACATTCGCTAAATTTCCTTTTTTAATTTAAATTGATCAGATTTACGGATACATATTAGTACGCACTGAATTATAGGATCAATAACTCTACGTCCTACCTGTAACTGTAACATTTGCTGGTTTGATTTCAACCAACTCCCTTATTCAGCTGTCCACACACCGTTTCAACGGTGGCCCGAGCATTGTTCTCGGCGCAAATTTTGCAGTGAGAAATGTACACTGCAGCACGTTGTTTCAACCGAATGGTGCACATACACACACAAGCACACCAATGATCGTCAATTCTAGCCGCGAATCAATCGACTATCGTCTAATATCCCCACTCCCAAACTGGCTGGGAGCTGCTGAACGCAGCAACCCGTGCCCACAACGTGTGCAACGGTAGCGTCAAAGCGAATGTTGCGATCGATGCGCGAACAGCATCAACAGCCGTTTTTTGTGGTCGCGTGTTTCACGTAACAATTCAACACACTCCGTGCTACAGATTTTCTGTACGCGATCGCAAAGAACGCATTAGGAGTAGAGAGCCAACGTTCCTTCCCGATATTACCGGTTCGTGACACGTGTTTCAATTAATGCGGGATTTGGTGTGATTAGTTTGATAGTGAAGAGAACGTCTTACGAGCAATCAGAATGAAAAGAAATTCTGGAAAGTGAAATTAGGAGAAAAATAATATTGTTTAACGTTTTTCAACACGTTTGTGTTCCGGAGTTATGTGATATAGTGTGTTAGTGTGTTCATAGTCCGTGCAAAGCAGTGGATCCATTACGTTGGAGTGCTAAAAACCGTCCTTGTCGATCGTTTACAACCGCCGCGTCTTCTGCCGTCCGCTCAACAAATTGTCTGACATTGGAAAATATTGGCAAACGTTACGACCGTGGGTTCTGTCTCGGCCAGTTGTCCTCGCTGGTCAATCGTGAATCAATTCCCCTTCCCATTGTGCCCTGCTGCCGCCTAATGAATGACCAACCAACGTCAGCAGGAGCAGCAGCCGGGGCAGCAGAAGCATCAGCACCAGCAACAGCAACAGCAGGCGATTGCAATTACTATTCGGGACACATGCACCACGTCTGAGGGCGTTACGGGCGAACGGAAAGTGAAGTTAATCGTCAATCGATCGTCCCCGGTGTCTAATCGTACAGCCGGTGAATCCAATCGCAACCTTTCCACCGATTCTGTCCCCGCGTCGGTTAGCACACCTACCAGCATTCCTACCATGTCCATTCCACCATTGCCACAAAGTCTGGACGCAAGTCCACATCACCCCCAACAGCATCAGCAGCAGCAACCACATCAGCAGCAAACGCACCCAAACCAACACCAGCAGCTTCAGTACCAGTACCAACTACATCAGCAACAGTACCAGCAACGGCAGCAGCAACAGCACCAACATGACCTATTCATGATCGTCAGTATTTGCCTTGGCTCGTTCATCCTCGTCTTCGCGATCGTTTACTTCGTTAGGTAAGTGTATAAATGCTTGCCCCCTGCAGTACGCAAACACCGATCGACGATTCGCCAATGTCGCCCAGTAGCCCGAATGGCGAACGTTTGGCCTTCCGGTGCGAGCATGGTTTGATCACCATCGATGATCGCTTAATTAGAATTTGACCGTATGTGTGTGTGTGTGGCTGAATGTGCCCGATCGGGTGGAATGGCCGCTTCCATATCCGATGCGATAGAAATTCCTCCACCAAGGAGGGAATATAATTCCGCCCATTTCCAAAGACAACCAGCCGTACAGCTGGCCTTACTACATTGGCAATGTGGAGTAGAAAGGTAGGAATGATATTCAGCTGGTAAGGGTGTCTTTTTTCTCTCGCTCTCGCTCTATCTACATCTCGAAGGATTGTGATGATCGCGTGTAAGTTTTGTTCTCCCGTCACATTCTCTTATCAGTATGAAGGGGCACTTGTTATGCGATAAAGAACAACCGATATCAACCCGCTGTTTCGCTACAATGTTCGAGATGTTCCCAAATTTTCACCCGTTATCTACCGGTTGTGGAGGAGTCGGCGCATGATATTGCCAGCCTTGGACGCGACGCACCGTGGCACGATTGTGTAGTAGCTTCGTGTAGTTCTATTTAATCAGTTGTGTTTCAGTCCTTCTGTTGAGCGAATTTGTGTGAGAGGAAGTCACCACCGCACGACATGTACGTTTCATTTGGTATTTGGAAATTTTGGGGCTATTTTTGAAGGCATTTGTGTTGACACTGTATTCCCTCTGTTGTGCACGAGGGGCATAGCTAAATTTAAACAAAACGACTGGCCGGATATGGTTGTGAAGCCTGCCTGCGGTTCCACAGCTGTTTTGCGTCAGCTTTATCCAACCTTTGCGCCCCCAACAGCAAAGCGTTTTAAGCTAGTTTAAATCAACTCGCGCAACAAACGATATGTGGCTGGCATTAATTATAGGACGGATTCGTCTACTACCCTCCAACCGCTGAAACTCATCTTCCCCGCACCAATCCTCAACCCCCCCCCCCCCCCCTCCCCTTCATCGATTTGATCTGCCCAGAGATCATACTCAGCCCTTTAATTATGGTGCATTCTATTGTTTTTTCCACCGCCACTGCCGTGATACGGAAAACCTACCGTGAGTGTACGCCGAAGGTTCCGACTTGCTATCGGGTGCGCATCTCGTTCGCAAATCATCTCCCCCTTCGCTGGCGGTTCATGTGCCCCGGCAGGCCACCCACCACCCTGCGAACAAATAGTGCAATTGCGTGCCAGTTCGGATTGATCAGTGTACCTCTCCTACTAGTAGTTGCCCACTTTACCTTTTTACCCGGGGGCAAATCATCCTCCAATGCATCTTTCATTGAGTCATTGCACCTTCCCCTTCTTTTCCCTGCCTCGAGCGTACGGTCAGATTCGTGGAGTTAACGATCAGTTCAACCAACCCTGCGGTTCGGAACGCTGACAACTCCTCCAAAAGGTGAATGTTGTTAGACAAGCTCGTGAACTTCGGTACAAAAGGTTCTTCCAGTAGCGATACATTATGCTCGGGGAGTGAGATCGATCTCGATCTTATGCAAAATCTTCCGACTTCCAAGCAATCCCTAACTGCTCTCTCGTGTGTCAGTTGAATGTTTTAATATTTCCTACACAAGCTTATCAGAAACCGAAACCGATAGAGTTCGATTGATAAGATTATTATCGCCCTAACTACGATTTGTCTTTGAGCGTATTTGGGGAGCATGATCACGCATTTAATTTTTTTTTTTGATATCATGTGAGCACCGATTAAACTGGTCAAAAATGTGGTGACCCAGAATTGTGTATAATACATGTTATCATCGTTATCCAACCCCATGAAAGAACCTTAATCGGTTAGGTGATGTAATGAGCTGCTATTATTGTAGAGATATTATTCACACATTAGCTTATTGTTTAGCCATGTGGCACCATTGTTCCCCCGGTGTTAGTTTGATGCACTGATCCGAAAATAAATGCTATCCTTCTCAATCTCTCTCTCCCTTCAACTTTAA
Organism: Anopheles minimus; assembly: GCA_000349025.1. NCBI lineage: Eukaryota > Metazoa > Arthropoda > Insecta > Diptera > Culicidae > Anopheles > Anopheles minimus. The sequence continues at coordinate 1,018,674 of KB663721.1, forward strand.
TGTTTTCCACCTGACAGGAAATTCTTTCAGGGAGGTCAATTTAAGAACAAAGACATCCGGCTTGATGCGAAGGTCGTCATCATCACGGGTGCCAATGCGGGAATTGGAAAGGAGGCCGCCATTGTAAGTGTTTGCCGCGTTGTACAAATAATCGACAGTATAGTATCCTGCTTCCTGTCCAACAGGAATGTGCCAAACGGGGAGCACGCGTTTATATGGGGTGTCGCGATCCGGCCCGCATGGAGAAAGCACGCCAGGAGATACTGGACAAATCGGGCAGCCAGAATGTGTTCGGGCTCGAGCTGGATCTCGCATCGTTCGAGTCGATCCGCAGCTTTGTCAAGACGTTCCTCAGTATGGAGCGTCGGTTGCACGTGCTGATCAACAATGCGGGTGTGATGGCGTGCCCGAAGGCCTACACCAAGGAGGGCTTCGAGATGCACTTCGGCACCAACCATTTGGGGCACTTTCTGCTCACGAACATGTTGCTGGATGTGCTGAAACGTTCCGCGCCCAGCAGGATCGTGACGGTTTCTAGTCTCGGTCACAAGTGGGGCAGCATCAACAAGGATGATATCAACGCGGAGAAAGACTACCGGGAGTGGGATGCGTACACGCAGAGCAAGCTGTGTAACATTCTCTTCTCACGGCATCTGGCGAAGCGGTTGCGCGGTACCGGTGTCAACACGTACGCGTTACACCCGGGAGCTATCAATACCGAACTAATGCGACATCTTAATCCATGCTTACGGTGAGTTTGAGCGTAAGAGGGTACGTAGTGGTGTTGGTACTAAGTACTTATCTATCTTTCACACCGTAGAACGATGGCGAAACCTATTTTTTGGGTATTTTTCAAAACACCTAAATCCGGTGCCCAAACGACACTGTACTGCGCGATGGAGCCAACGATTGCATCGCAGACGGGTCTATACTACAGTGACTGTAAGCTAAAGGAACCGGAACCACATGCGAAGGACGACACGATGGCGGAATGGTTATGGAATCTGAGCGAAAGGTTGACCGGACTCTCCCACTAATCGGTCCCACTCTGCACGTCCTCCTAGCCATTTGGCCTTTACTCATTCCACTCTTTTCCATTCTCTATATCTCCTACCAGTGTAAAGAACAAGCGTTTAGACGATAATCAATGATAGTATTGTATTTAAGAAGTAGATCAAATACAGCATTTCAAACAAACAAAAACGATCCTCAAAGAAATATGTGTTCATTTTCAAAACCCACACAAACCAAGCAAAATGGCCACACTTCAGTGAGATGCAACAACAATACGCTTATTATTGATCAGTTGATCATCGTTCGTGTTTGCTGACACCTACAGGAGAAAGTAAGCTGCGTTCGATCGGCCCTGTTTTTGCTACTTCACGGGAATTGATAACTTTAACCGGAACTGATAACAATGTTCAGCGCTGTTAAAACCTATATAGATGCATTTAATTAATTACCAGCGCGTGTTATCAGCGTTACGAAGGAACCAATCCTGCACAGCATCAGAATTCATTTAGAACAGTCTAACCAACTATCGGGAAGAAAGCAGCCCCCGGAGAGTTGTAATGAGGGCAAAGAAGATTACACAGTGTGGGGTGTCTTTTTTTTCTCTCAGACGGAATCTTACACTGCTCCACGTTCATCGCATTTTGAGTGCAACAATTTATTTAATAACAACGAAACATTTCTTACCAACGTAGATCCTGCAGGACCATTCCCGTAACGACCCGCATTGTTCTGGAATCGTAAAACATCTTAGGGTGAATGTTTTTTCAGTACTGGAAAGCTTCAACTTTTCGCACACGGTGATCCCTTTCGGACGTATCGGAACAGCGATTCGACCAGGTTGGCCGGTGTCGACTCGTCACACTGTTCCAGCTCCCGCACCATGCATGTTTGCAGCTTGTTAAAGTCTCTGTTGGAAGGAAGAAGGGGGGGGGGGGTAATTATGACTTTAGATAGAGTAACTGTGCGCCATAGACCACCGAACTTACTCGCATTGCTTTGGTCCAATAACTAGCTTCGGGATGGAGGTCAAACTAGTGTCCGGCACGTAACCGGAGAATGTTTCATTAACGCACGCAATCAAATCGTTCTTTTGCTCGAGGAAACATTCCGGTCCCTGTTCCGCAATAAAGACTAATAATGGAACGGTTTTAAATGTAAAGTCAGTTCTGGAACATCACTTAACAACGGACAACTTACGTGCAATCTGATCACCATCCTTGTGGCACACAAAGTTCAACAAGTTCTTGAAGATATCCAATCCAGATGTTTTGAACACCTTCTCTTCCGCCTCCAGACATGGATCCACTGCGTTGGCGAACGTGTTCACACACTCGATCAGTGTGGATCGCTTGCGACAGTACTTGTTGAAGACGGTGTCCAGATCGCCGGTGGGTTTGGCGGCTTCTACCTCCTGCTGGAACTGTTCTATATCGATCAATCCCTGTCCACACTCTATGAACGTTTGGGCCGCTTCCTTCGCGTTTTCGTACGCATCGGCCGGTGCCCCAGCACTGTTACACTTGTCCTGCAACATCTTTTCCACCTCCTCCATGGACGGAAGGGGAAGATTAGCCGGCAGCCGTTCCCGAATAGCGTCGACGTCGATCTGGTTCGGCACGTCGGCCATTGTTGCGCCAGCTGATAAACGATACAATCATGCCACATCCACGCACGTGTCTTCCATTAAACCACTGCTCTGTCTGATCTTGTACCTGGCCCGCAAGGGATGCTTACCGAGAAACGCTAGCACTACGAAACACAACAGCTTTCCGTTCAACATTGTTGCAAACAACTAAAGGCACTACTGCACGCTCGCACCCGAACAGACCGAAACCGTCAACGGACAATGAATTAATCGCAACCCGGTGTAAGCTTTTATACGTCGCTTGTTCGATTTCGTCCAAAGGGTCGTGATCTTCGGGCCCACGGCAGCTTATGCGCTCCGAAAGACGACACGCCGCTAATCGTAATAATAAACTGATACGAGCTCGGGCACTAGGGAGAGGAAGGATCAGAGTAAAGGGGATGATGTGCGGCGGAAACAGAAATTCATCCAATCGATCCCAGAGCAGAAGCCACAACTCAACTAGATCAGGGGTCGGCAAAGTCCCACACGCCAGATTCAAATTCCGACATCAGATTTTTACCAGGTGAACATCGACACCAGCCGTGTCAAAAAATTTAAACTATTTTTAATGTTGGTCAGTCCAAAAGTTTATAAAGAATGCTCACTACAAAATTCTGTAACGTTAGAAATATCAATCAACTTATTTACTTATTTACAAGCAAAAACAATAGGGAACGTATTTCAAGCAATGAACAGGTATGTCCACATTGAATGAAACGAATGTTAGTGTCTTGCCTCATTATTTCATCAAGTCCATCCACTTTGTTTCCCACCCCTGAACTGGTTGATCGTGCACCCGCCCTAGCGTACGGAAGCTGGGAGTAAAGTTCGTAATCGTAAACGACTGTTTTGCGTACCTCCATCGTACGCGAAGCCGCACTCAATTGAGTGTTATTGACCAACCCACCAACCATTCCCGGATGATAAAAGTACAAATGCACCCGTGATCATGGAGCGTGTTCTATGCGTATGAGGAGTATGTCGCTGTTGTTTGTGGATCGAAACGGTGGTCTAAAATTGATATCCTGTCTCGTTCGTCATCTTACCAAGAATTAGTAGTTTCATTAGAGCGATCGTGGGGGGAACGAACATCGGGGCTAAAGTTATTGACCAACTCGACTTCATCAAAGGAAACTTATGTAAAAATAAATCTTAATAGGCTACAGTTCACTGTCTTCAATCAAAGTATTCTATGCGTTCTGTTCATAAGTATCGTCCATTGCTAACGTACAACAGATGGATGTCCCTGGAGCTAGCCTTGAACTACCGTCCACCAATACTGCACAAATGGACAGCAAAAGTCAAGAAAATTATAGGTAAATTACATTTCACACCTACATATGGGATAACTTAGGCAATATTTCCCAACAATAGGACGAAGGCGATACTAGTGTCGACCGCGTGGGATTCTCCAGATAGCGATGCAGAAGATGAAGACAACGTTGAATCGCAAATCGATGATTGTGAATCTGTACTATGTACGGCTTTCTCGCAAATGTCTTTAGCTAACATGGAATCACCGTCTGGTGCAGAGACCGAAGGGAATGTTCTACTAGATACAATTAACGAAAAACCCGTTGTCGACGAGGACAACCCACTGGAGCACAACTCCGAAGTCGATAAGAAAGAGGATGATCTCAGCGAAAGCGATGACTCCGATACTTCCGATGATTTGAACACTACGCTCGACTGCTGCAGCGAGGATGAGGGCGAACAGCGAAACGTATCAGCCGATCGTGGTGGTGGCGATGCCGATGTGAATTCAGTAAGTATTTACAAATGGGAAGGTTCTTCGAGTGTTGGAGCTTTTCTTTCCTTTCATTTGAATCACTCTAATTGTTCTAGAGTTCTGATCCGAAGCACCAAATAATCAAAGTGATCATAGCGCCGAAGAAGCGTGAACGTGATCCGGAAGCGTACAAAAAATGGCTCAAAACCAAAAAGTAAGTACACAGTGTTATGTAGTGAAAGGTTCCTTTCCAATGCACATCTTTACTTTAATTGTTCTTAGTGATGAGATGCGTAAAAATCGCGAAAAAGACATACTCTCTAAGCTGGAGCTCCAACGACAGAAAGAGTTAGAGGAAGAACAACGCAAGCAAATAAACAGGAAAAAGCTACAAGAATGGATGGAGCGAAAGAAACAAAATGGTAGGAAAAGTGCCACCAAACCGGTAAACGACAAATCTCCCGATTCGTCCTCGGAGCATCTGCATTGTGATCCTGACGCGAAATATAAGAACTGGCTGCTAAACGTGAAAAAGCGCGAGGAAGGTAATGGAAAACGCATTTGTCACTAACAACACACACGTCCGTCTCTTCACGTAAGTTTCACGTTTTCACAGAGAAAAAATTGCGCGATCTCACCGTAAAGCAGCTGGAGCAGGAGATAAAACATGAGAAAAAGAAAATGTCGAATGAAATCTATCAGCAGTGGTTGAAAAATGCCAAACATAAACCCAAACCGGTTCCACTGAACCAAGGTCCTAACACGCTGCGGGGAACGGTGTCGAAGCTGTACGTTAATCCTGAACCGTGGAAAAACAACTGCGATTGAGGGGAGCAGCACTGCAGTGTTCCGAAACGATATTACTAGCACCAAATTCTTGTTCCCTACAGTAGCACAACCAGGCAGCCCTTTGTTTTACCAAGTCCAGTTGGAAATGTTTTATTGTAGACTGTTATAAAATCAAATATGGAACATTTATAAACACTTTCTCTTTACTACCTAATTTCCCCTGATGAGTTTTGTTTAGTTTGTTCTATTAGAATGCCTTGTGTTCTCATTGATCAGTGAGCGTCGACATAGGAACATTTGTTTGACCGCACTGGTTTTGGCGGGTTGTTTTTTTAGCGAATCAAAAATTTGGCTACCAACCCCATTACCAACGTGGAAGTAAGAATATGATGGGAAGCTTTCGTTAGCTCGCCACCAGCTCGGGCATGTTTTCTGGTATTTGCTTCCTAAAACAAACAGAAGAGCTTGTGATTATCGTTTGGAGTTTATAGCATTTCCGCTCTTTACTTACACCCGTAATGTTGGCACATGGTGTTTCCCGGCGCACGAACTTGAACAACGATTCGACCAAGTTTGCTGGAGTCGATTCTTTACAGCCCTCCAGTGCTTGCACCATGCACTCTTGAAGCGAACTCATCTCACTGGAAACAAATCGATACCAGTTGCATTAACTCCAGTGAAAATGTTGCACACATTCCTTTCACAGAGAACTATACGTACTCGCACTGCTTTTTGCCCATCACAAGCTTTGGAAGCCCCTCCGTTGCCGGGGCAGAATCGTCCGTCAGATACCCGGACAGTGTACCGTTGACACAGTCCATTAGTGCGTCTTTTTGGTCGGAAAAACATTCCGGACCTTCCTCGGCAATGAACACTGCGAAACGGGACGATGGGCATTAACCGATGCACGCGGAATGGTAAATATGTACAGCTACTTACAGGCAATCTGATCACCATCCTTGTGGCAGACAAAGTTTAACAGCCCGTGCACAATGTTCACCGCCACTACTTTGCTATCCTTTTCGTCATTTTCCAGGCAAACGTCTATTTTGTTCGAGAACGTATCGATACACTCGATGGCAGCGGAACGCCTGCGGCAGTATCTGTTGGAAAATCGATATTTTGAGCGGTCAGATGCAATTGTCAAGATGCACCAGCCGGGTACGGTGTTTTACTTGTTGAACACGGTATCCAAATCACCCGTCGGTTTAGCCTTCTTGATCTCTTCCTGTAGATCGCTAAAGTCTACCAGATCCTTCATGCAATCGCCAAACTGTTGTGCCGCTTGCTCTGCTTCCTCGTACGATGCATCGCTACCGGCCACACGGGAACATTTGTCTTTGATGATTTGCTGGATGTCTTCCAGTTTGGGCAGCGTCACGTTCTTGAACTCGGGTGGCAGTATTTCGGCGAACACGTCATCTTTCAGCTTGTTAATGTCGATATTGTTCAGATCGATCGATCCTAGGTCGGTGGATCCATCTGCCACAACGCCACTGGAATGGAAGGCTGTAAGCACGGAGCGTAAGTAAGTTGATATTGCTTTGTTATGCTGCCTAAATTCCTCTCGATCCACTCTCGCGGGAATGACCTTTGAGCAGCGCAGCGATTGTTATCTCTGTACGTTATGCTTCTTATCAATTTCGCCCAGGCCGTTTGCAACATTCGTGAGTAATCCTACACATACCCCGGAGACGCCTTTTTACGACATTAAAACAAATATGTTTGACTTACCGATCACCAGCAGCACTGCACTGATGCAAAAATATCCAATTCGAGCAGCTGAAATCATTTTGCTAGTGGAAACGAACACAAAAGATCTCTAACCAGACCTCCTAATCGAAACACTTGGTACTACATGCACGGACGCACTGCTACACGGCAATTGACCGAATCCAGAACTGAGTGACGCGAGTTGCGACGCGATGTTTGATTTCTTATCAATGAGCCGACTGTGTAATACCTGAAGAAACAATGATGATAACGGATCAGTTAGGGCACCAGCGATTGAGCCGAACCTTTGCGCTGTTCACTCGTGAAAAGCATTTTGATTCGATGGCAAGGTCATGCTGTAACCTCAGGAGATACCTGAACGCTGTCGTCACGAACAAGCTTATTCTGTCGACTCATTAACTGTGCAAATACTGTGCAATGTACAAGGTTTTTTTGTGCAACCATTTATCCCCTTCCCGATGGCCATGGCAAACATTGCTGTGCCGTACCCGTGCAATGGACAGTAAAACCAGAATTCAAACCACTGGTATTCATAATATTTTGAGGCATAAAAAACGGAGTAAAATGTGGCATCTAGCAATTAAAAACGGAGCAAAAACAACAAAACACATAAAACACGATCAACGATGCTCAAACGACATACCACGATCGCGTCGAATGCACCCACTCATGCACTTTTGTTATGCCGATTTCTTGCACTATTACTCAGGTTGTTATCCTAAAAATATATGTAAACGGAATAGATGCGCCACTAAATTTGTATTTTAGGCACAAACTAGCCGGCAACAAAACCGTTGAGCTAGCACCGAGGAAAACATTTATTGCAAGCACGCAATCGCTTCGGCTGTCGATCGACACTTCTACTCAATGCAACACGTACAGTTCGGCTTATTGCAGCGAGTTTTCTACACACGACAAGTGTATGCACTACACGCATATTGAGTGTATGTTTGACAGCCGCTTACCCCAGAATGCACCAGCTGGATGGAAACAAATTGAAGCGCACTTAAATGAATTATTTGATGCAGATGCATAAAACCTTTGACTATAACACTAAAACCTGTTTTCGTATTGCTTAAATTCACGCAATACAGTTGTTTTGAAGGGCTTAAACTAATGTATTCATTGGCTTACACGCTACAGCACCGTTGAGTTTGTTATTGTTTTGATGACGATCGACTTGAAATGTCAAAAATTAACCCTTCATGAATCAAGGCAAAAACAGGGGGGAAACGAAAACCGAAAGCTTAACCAATTTACGATACGGAAGCTGAAAAATGATCCATTTCACTCGTAACATAAAACGGTATGTTTATTGAACGTTAAGGAAACACTTGTGCATTAAAATGTGTTTTAACAATCGGAAAACATTTTGCATAATTTGCTCACTCGCTGCAAAGGCCTTCTGGCGCGAGCGTTCCTCCACCTGCCACTTCGGTTATCCTCATTACTAAGGCAGTAGGTTTATGGGTGTGTTCAAACTTCGGTTCAGTTTCGGCCACTGATGGTCGTATCAATCTAATACATAAGATGCTTGCTGGGTACAAAAAACGAGCGATAATAGATGTGTGTTGCTCCTGTCGGAACCAGTTTACAGTTTGAACGCCTGGCGCATCATCAGATCAAAGTATGCATCCGAATCGATCGATGCACTCAAACCGGCATAGTAGTTGAGGAACTCCTCTTTGGTCACGGTACCGTCCACGTTTCCGTTCTCCTCAAAATTTGCCAAATACTTCCGCAAGATCACATCCTCCGTTTCCTCTCCGCTTATGTACAGTGGATGGTTCTTCACCGAATATACATTCCTGCAGAGAAAGTTATTAAGTAGAACCGGTCGCATCAATTCGTAGAACTCCCCCCAACCAGTCCATCGATCTTACTTCAAATCCTCAATCGTTATCGTTCCATCTCCGGTCTTGTCTAACTTTGCAAATGCTTGCTTCACGATGCTGACCCTGGATTCCGACATGTTTGGACGGATTGCGACAAGAAATTCGGTCATATTGATTGAACCACTGCCATCGGTGTCAAATCTGTGTCGGAATACAGTAAAGAGAAGAAATGTTGAACTGATACAAAACTGAACTAGGATTAGTGTTGCAAACGATCGTGTCATACTTATTGAACATTTCTGTCGCCTCATCTGCCGAAATGTCCAACCCAGTATCGTGCAGACCCTTGATGAATTCTTCCAGATTTAACTGCTTGTTTCCATCATCGTCCATGCGGCGAAAGCATCGTCCCAATCCCAAAATGCCAGAGGCACCACGGGCAAGGCACATGTGTCGTAGTTTCTCGATCGAGTCGGTTAGAGTTCCTGAGGACAGTGCGCGGCGGCTACGGTTGATCATTTCAGATTCTTGACGAGACATTGCGCTGACGGGGCGATGTGCCATCTGCAAAGATAAGTAGTAAAAACAAACTGTACAAGCTGTCGACAGAATTTCAAATTCTGCTGCAATCCTTTTACAATTCAAACGTTGGCTGATATTAACTATCGTGTTACTAATGTACTACCAGCACGAAAGACTTGCCACGTGTTAATGACCTGCAAACGATAAATCTATTTCGTGGTTTACTAAATTATAGAGCATGTCATGGGAAAACGATTGCCTAGCAACTAACTATTGGTGTATGCACACCTCGTCACGCATGAACAAAGTGTCTTATGCCGGATATTGGATGTTTATACCACGCCGCTACCCGTTCCACGGTACGGACCTCGAAATGATAGATTCCTTTGTGTTAAGAATGATTAATATGCCGTTGAAAGACTCCTTCGATTTGACGCTGACAGGCGATATTCACTACTATAGACTTCTTACTGTCGGACCCCTCCCCGTAGAAGAAGGTTCATCCATCGTCCTTTACTTATTGCCACTGTTCATCCCTTTTCAATTGAACAAGGACCTCGAGAGAGAGGGAGAGAGTGAGGGATGAAAGAGAAGGAAAAAGGTGCGTAGGCTGTGCAGACGACGACCATCGTCGTGGACGTAGAGCGTGGGCGTTGTAGTTAATTACGATGACCTCGTTTTCCCGCCCTATGTCGGTGCGTCGTTGACATACGGGTGGGGGGGAAAACGGGGCTGCAGACGGAGGGATACCGAATGCGTCGTGAGACGAATCCAAGGATGGAGAATGAAGCCTTGAATTGGGAAAACCTATGCCCGATGCCTACGAACCACACGGTGCGGTTCAAATTCATCGATTGGCAGCAGCTTCTGGGAGTTTCCGTGGGACTGACCGACTAACAGAACTGATTACCTTGAGCGGAATGCGATGGTTGAACCGGTGGATTGCCCGCATGGTGGTCGATGGAAAGTTAAGGTACAGTGTGAACTCCACGATGGCGATGGGATTTGTTCGATTTGTTCGGGACAAATTTTGGATGACTAACGCGTGCTAAGCGAGGAACGTGTGTTAGTTTTGAGGTAGTTAGTTTGAAGGGTTTTTTTTCCGCAAGAAGAAATTCCCTTAGACCTGGACCGCGACTACGATGAACTGTTCGGTTCTTATCGTCTTTTAAGGGCAGTTTTTTATTTAATCCCGCACATTAACCGTTGCCAGCCGATGAGTTTTCGCGCACCATATGGACCGTTTTCATTGCACTGGTAGTACACCGCCACTACACAGAACTAGCCACCGGAACCGGAATTGGGTTCGCTAGCGGAAGCGAAAAATCCCTATGCGATTGGTGCGAAGGCACAAACTGGACTGGGGTCGTCTCTCCGTGCTGTGTGGTGACTTATTCGCATAACACTAGCTAGTGTCGGTATTTCGCCCTTTCGACCACGCGAATGACGTGCGAGAGAGAGTGTGTATGTCGTATCAGGTGTAAAGGACCTCCCGTGCAGAAGGGTCCTTCGTTTCCCACGTTCCTAGTGCGAGAACGTTTGGAGAGTAAAAATGGAGATGTAGTTGAAGCAGTAACTCGTGGAATGGAATCCGCCGGTCAACAGAGAGCCGTTGTGGTCAGTGGAGCAATGGGTCAGCGCCATGGTATTGGCCCGTGGTGTATGCTGATTTTCTCCCTATCCAGAGAGACCGCAAAAGCCTTTTCTTTGCATAACACCGGTACACCGTGGGGTTGAACAGACTTCTTTCGGTTGGTGGTGGTGAAGGCGATCAATAAAGTAGCCGCTATGCTGCTATTAAACTACTTAGGGGTTTTTCATTCCTGTTGAACAATGTTTATACCACATTCAATGTTATGTGAAGGGTTTGTTTGTGTTTGTTTACATTTTTTCCGTTTGGAAAACAATTGTAAGATCATGTTTTTTTTGGGGTTTCAATGGTTAACATTTGTTGTTGCGTACACATGTCAGCGGGAGTTGGATTGAATAGTAATAAGATAATGCAAAACCGACTGTAGGAATGTGCAACAGTATGTGGGTTTCCTGAACGATGTCATCCAATATGCGTCATATTCTAGAAATGGTAATAGAGTACAGGGACGCCACGGTTGAGCAGCTCTTCTACTCGTGAGTAACTCTGCTTATACGCCATCTAGCTCTAGCTGCTCCAATTAGCAATTGCAATTTTCTGATGGTATTTCCGATGTTCCATTACTCACATTTATGGCGAAATAAATACTACTAGCTTGTTTCTCAGCGTGTCACAATGCATTCAGGCGTTACCAAAACTAAAACTAGTTCGTTAATTAATCAGCCTCTCTAGAAGGTAATGGGGGGGTTTTCAAGCAGTTCAATTAAATAATGACCAACCCATCTGTTTGGAGTGTGCGCTGCGGGCGCAAATAGAAGTGCTATACTTTTCGCGATTTTTCGCTGTTTTTTTGGCGTCTTTCAGCAAAGAAGATCACCCGAGCGAAGAAGCACGCGGCGGTTCGATTTGGAATGGTTTTCGAATCCGTTCGTTCTCCAAAACGCTAAATCACATCGCCTTTTCGTACGAACCGCTCCACCGTAAAGCGTAACATCCGTGAAGGTCGAAGATGTTGCGAACGATAAACAGTAACGGGGAGTACGCTAAGTTGCCGCTTCTTTTTTTTTCACGTGTACGGTCATGTTGATTGTGTGAGTCACAACGCTGCTAACCGGTAATAAATAACTTCCATTTTTAACACAAAAACCCAACGCGAACACGCAGGTTGTCTCATAAGAATGTGAATATTGTGCATTAAAACTATATGAAGCGAAATATCAACTATATGATGCTAGAGTTATAAAGAAGAAATGTAATATTTACACAATGGTAACCGCCAGCAGAGAAGTAGAACGAATTTGTATCGTTCGAGTGTAGTTTTCGCTTGTTAACGTCCACCAACTGTTGCACGCTCACAGAAAGATAACTAACAATTCACTTCCAGACCACGACCGGTCACTGTTTTTGCGATCCGTTCACACCAGGGCTTAGATGCCGAATGAAGAAACCAGTTCCAGCGTGTAAGCGTACAGACCCCGCATTCATAAACTGCAACAAGCCAGCCGCCCGGCAGAATGGTAGTGTGGTGGTGTTGCCATCGAGGGCGCGTTACTCACAATATCCAAGCGCGTTACTTCGCCATGCTTCAAATTTGACCTTGCATCGGGCCCGATGGCATGATGCCGATGAATCTGTATCTGTAAGCGATCTTCTAAACTGTGTCCGTGTGCACCTCTCTGACTAATGCGCACTCTAATACCAAACCTACCCAAGTGCCGGGTGGGGAGTTAGCAGAGGAATAAACAAAGGCAAGCTAATACATTTATTACACATCCAATAGTTGGGGAACACTACTCGCTCTCTACTGCAACCGCATCGTAATGGATATTACAATTTCGGTACTTAAAATCCCATTTCTCACCTAATCGATGGCCTTCGGAATGAAAATTCAAAGGACGAAGGAATGCTTCCACCGCGTGTTAGAAAACAATGTGATGAGTGCACTTTCCCGCCGTATCCGTCCCGACCTCACCCAATGCTTCCCACACAGAGATAAGTTGGAAAACGCTGTCCTGCACGTGCGCGACATACAACAACGCAACGCTATCATCATCATCATCGCTCGTTTCGATCGATTTCCGCCGATAGGATCAGACATCCCCGGACGGCAGGGGGAGAGAAAGTGATGGAAGAATGCGCTATGCGTGACACAAACTCTGTCCCGTCCCGGTCCGGGGAAGGGTTGGAGGAGCGAGCTGTATAATTTATGACTTTCCAACACATTTTCACGAACAGAAGGAATACACTTTGTTGAATAGTATAACACAGGCACTGCAGTTCACGTATGGTGTACTGATTCGATGGAAGCGTTTCATCAGAAACGTGTTACATATATTGCACCCTTGGCCATGACCCGGCAGGAACAGAGAAGGAGTGATACATAAGGATGGGTGATGGATGATTCAAATCACTGGCTGTTTATCAATGTTGAATAATTTCACTTTTCACGAAGGAATCGACACATATGTGGTGGGAAGGGATTTTCAGTACATAAAAAGCAAACATATGGCTTACGGTTATCACATCCACGATTGCTGTATGAGTCACACTGATGACAACGATATGTTTAGCTAAATAGCAGAATAAACACCGCCAAAATCTGTTCCTTACCTTTAACTAATCCTCCCGAAAAGTCCCACTGCTAATAAACACAGAAAAAGGAATTTGAACAATATCGCACCAGGTTTGGTAAACGAGAAAATTCAACCAGCAGATGCAGACACCAAAAAACCGTTGCGTCCTAACCAGTCCGAAAATATTTGACGAATAAGCACTCGTCGAATTTTTGTGCTAGTTACGTCTTGGTCTGCCGATGCGTTGTTCCGTTTTTCCACAGGGAAATGTTCTGCCATTTATCTCTTTTGCGTTGTTTTGTTTTGGGAGGGAAATTACACCTCCCCAAGGGTGCGGCATCATGAGCTTTTTTCTTTTTTGGTTTTGGTTGGAGCCAAAACACGCCACCCCATGCCCGTTTATGTTGCCGTTATGCGATAAACTGTCGTGAGAAAAGTAATGAACGTAGCAGCTCGTATTCCTCTGCACTTTTAGCGCCCGGTGGCCCATCTCACCCTCATCGTAACCGCGTGAAACGGTCCCATTTCAGATAAAAGTCTATTACAAATTAGAGCACCCTTTGCGTGAGTTTGTTCCGGTGGTTTTGTAACGATTCTATCTCGGCAAACTTTTCCGAAAGAAAATTCAATTTAACAGACAAGTTGGAGTCAAACCACGTAGGGGTTTTTGTCGGCGTCTTGCGTCTGGAGGCCTAGAAGACAATCCAAAACCATCTGGAAAGGGGTTTGGTGTCTCGCCGTGCACGTTATTGACGACATCCCCTTACGTACCCTGCTGGCATTAGGCCAATGGATTTGGAGCGGCGCACATGAGGTTTGGGGCATGTATCTTCGGCTCCACTTCCTGCAGAACTTCAGACTTCCCTAGTCTGTGGTCATAAAACGGATGCGCATCGATGATTTTTGCTGGCGGTCGGCCATATCAGCAAGATTCACTTTCAATATGATTGTCGTGTTGTGGAAATCGGATTCTTGAAGCAACGCGTTCGTATGTGTACATCGTGAAAGATACATAATACATACAGAAACAAAACGCTATTCTTCATGCTTCATAGATTTTCAAATGATACAACATACACGCTGTGGAAGAAACATACACTAAATCCATTTTTTGAAAACATCACGAACACGTTCCAATTGTTCCAAAATCACGTGGTCCAATAGTTTTAGAACAACGACACGTTTCATTTTTGAATGTGAAATATTTCAACGTGAAATATTTCGGCCGTGCTGTATGCAATTTACGCATAGCGCGTACACGTGGTAGTTATTATAAGCGCAAAAGTTACAATAAACGACAGCGAACAATCCTTTGAATATTTGGACAACTTAAGGGAATTCTGCTTGCATAAATATCGGGATGAATTAAAAAAAACATGAAACAATTCTTTATAAATATCGGACTAAACTTTATAAGAAAATGTTGCGTATTCATTAAATTCAGTAGTGCGTACATAAATTCCCATCATGTTGTGATGTCTTCAATTTCTCTGACTCACTTCCACAAGTGTGGGTTTTCACTGTCACACAAGCAAGTGATATTATGAAATTGACCCCATCGAGAATCACGTTCTAACGTCGTGTTTCCGGAAAGTTCATTTCTCGCCTCTGTGCATGTGTGTGTGTTTTGTTTGCATAGGGAACAATACAAGCGCACGTGCACAACAGCTGACTGATCGATAATGGCGATGTCGCGCGAACAGATCGAGCTAACGAGAGGGAAACCTTCCATGATTGAAATGCATTGCACGACCACACAAGGACCACGGCTACGGAGTGCAAGAACATGATGCCATCAACATACATTGCAAACGGGAGAAGGATAAGAAATCACGATCGATGTATGAAACGGGGGAGAGAACAGCTGTCCAGCACACTGTTGAATGTAAATTTATGCCCGGGTAACTAACGGAAGCCCTCGCGCCACCATTCGACCTGACGACCTTCTCGCCGGGTCGAAGGATTTCCACTCCTGCCTTGGGAGAAAAAACAAAACGCAAGTGCCGTTACAATAACGCGCTGCGTAAGAAAGAATACTTTTCCGAACGAATGGCACAACGACATGCGGAACATTTTTCAAACTTTTCTAGTATATTCGCAGCGTAATGGATAGAACCTGTCACGATGCTCTTATGTGGAATGATAATAACGCTCGAATGAGCTGCCAGGCTACGCGTCGATGGAAAACATATCGCAAAGCAATCAGACACAAAGACAACATTTCATCGGAAATAGGTACTCCGTTGGGGGGGACACTATAAATAGCGCACAAAGCTCCTATTTACCGCAACTGTTTGTTCTATCTGGCACACTCTACGTGACGATGTGACGTACGTACTTCTAGGCTTTGAAGGCTCGCAGTTATCAACCAAATATTGTTCGCTTCGTCGGTGCGAATTTCAGGAACGATGGTTGAGATATTTTATAACAAAATATACCTGCGCCAGAGTGGACATTTTAGAGCGCAATAATACGAAGGACTCGTTAAACCGTAAGGCTACATCGTCAGCTCCATGTCATTCACCTTACACCAAACCGATCACATGCCTTCAGTGACTTCATCTGAATATAAATCGATTAATTTGCAGTACTACACCTTCCGCTCCCCATCGACTAAGGTGACGACACGGTGAGGCGTGGGAAGAATATACTTGTTGCTTGTCTACCTATCTGAGGTAGGTTCGAACGTATCACAATCGTTAGGGCATACTCTTCAATCAACGCGGCAACGCAAGTGCACGCGGTTCCATTTCCCTGATGCCTATGCGTCTGCGAGTAATACCAATTGTAAACAAATAAATTAAACATCCATCGCTGGATTGAGGGGTAGCCTTAACCCCACCGTCCACCAGCATATGGCAGCAGGCCCAAATCATTTGTCGCTTGAATATCAGAATTCTGCTGCTTTTTCATATTTGCAGGAAGGGCTTTCTAGTTAGAAATCACACCGTAGAAGGGAATTCCTTCATACACTAAACGATCCATTTCTTCTCCCACCAGCTCCACGATGAACATCGATCGTATCAGGTCTGTACAGTAATTGACACGGAATTGGCTGTTCCAATACCAGCAGTTGGCACGCGAATGTATTAAAAGCACAATTGAATCGTCATCTTGTGCATATGTTGCTCGCAGTTCCATGATCATCGTTAAGGCGATCGATGGGGTTGATAGTCATTGTCGCTGTGTTATATATGGCCTTCAGATTTTGGATACAACCACGAGCATCTAGCAAAGGGTGGCTGATAAAATGGCCCAACAACCAAACTATGAATCTTTACATTTAAATCACTTGGTAAACTTGTTGTGTTTGCGGTATTACTTATCGAAATGGTATCAACGTGCTTCCACCATTGGCAACAGTAACGATCCTTTTACCATGTATGTCCAACGCATTTGATCGTTTGGCACCATATTCAATTCAAGCGTTTTATTGCTCGCTATGCAATCGTTTCGTATGGACCTGCGAATATTCGCAAATCGTATCTATGCTTGGGAACAACAAACATCGGACACTTGCTCACTCTCCCTCCCTACTAATGATCGTACCATCGGAAGTACCACTTTTAAGCAAGGTATTTTCATCATCCCATCAACACGGAATCTGTGATCTGCTCTCGATCATACGATAACGTCAGGCTGATATTTGTACAGCGATAATAATATCGGACAATGTGAACCGTCTATCCGTGAAGTGCAAAATATTTGCCTTCCCTAATTTTTTGTTTTGCTCCCAGAAAGGGATAAACAGACGAGTGGTGAACAATTTCCCAAAAAGAAACAGTGCCCATGTCGACGTAGATCGTTCCGGCAGGACGAAGAAAAAATTACGTAACCGACGACACGCGTTTCTAACTGCTCTGGAATGAAGGAGAGCATCCACCATAGAAACCGGTTCCAATGTTTTACGGTTGCAACAGTATCCCGAATCAGGTTATTTGATCTTTACGGCTTATAGCGTACCCATCGTTCGTGCTTCGAAAGAGACCACGAATGTAACCTGGAAGAACTTTCGTTTTCCTGTGATCCAGTGCTGGCTTTGCGTACACTTGCTTATTAAATGCGCATTACAGTGCTGCCGCGTCATTCTACAAAGAAACGGAAAATACGATCTGATTATGTGATTGGAATAATGGTGGAAAAAAATATCAAACAAAAAACGTTCCAGTCTTTTCGACGTTTCCACAAACAAATTTTGCACCCTGCAATTTACCATACAGTCTGTGTCTCCCTCTGAAACCGGTATAAAAGGCCCATAAATAACATCTGCACCACAGGGCACAAACTTTAAACAATCAATAGTAAATAACCGATAATGCGAATCTTATGCAATGTGGCTGTATTCGTAGGTCCGAAACTGAAATTCCACTAATCGTGTGAATGCATCTCTTACACGTGTGCGCCAGAAGCCGATAGGAGGTTGCTTTTACCTAATTTTCCAAAGCATTGCAAGCTCCACTGGACGCTATCAGTCTTGCTTTGAAGCTGCAACAAACACTATATCGTTATCAGTCAAGTACCTTAGAAATGGGGGACCCTCGTTTGTCACGTGTGCAGTGTGCAAACCATGGGAAACGAAAACTCGAAACTAATTCGATCCATTAAGTATCCGGTAGCTGAGTATTGTGGTATGCATTGCTCAGTAGCGATATGATGTTTGATGTTGTTTCAAGTGTGGCGCAGTTTGCTCTTGACCTAAGCTAATTAGGCAAGTACCTTAACGAACGAACAATTGTTTAGCGCGCTATCTGTCGAACCGCATGGTATTCTTTTTTAAATCTAATCGTATCGTGCGATTTGGTGTATCGGTAATTGCAGACTTATTGGCTCATGGTGGGCATCATGAAGTGACCGGTATCATTTCGCAAGCCGTCGCTATCAATCGTGTGTTGGTTTGTTTAACGCACCAACACCGTCTTAACGCACGGAACCACAAACCATACGAACGCGCATTACTTCCGATATTCCGCACTATGGGTTCGTCGTTACTGGCGTGGGCTGAATCAATTTTAGTATCACCATCGCGCATGGCATGTATTCGTCGTTCGCTATTAACCCTGTGTCTTTGCCAACCAACAAAAATTTCATATTCTTGACAACCGGGCTACCCGGGTAGCCAGCAACTTTGGAGGCTTGTAACTTTTTACCACATTATCCAATAACGACGAAATACTCGGATGGAATTTAATTTAACTCTTCTAGTTTCTATTTCTGAAAATATGTCATTTCAAATCTTCTCCGTTTTCATGATATGGCTCTTCAAAGTTGACATGATTTTTTTCATAATAATGGAAGAACGTAGAAAATAATTATTTAAGTACTTCATCAATTTTTAACAAACAAAACGCTTTTCACAGTTTAAGAAGAGTCTGACCTGATTTTTTCATATTTTTTTTGCAAGTTACAAAAAAGTTACAGGTGTTTTCATTTAAATTTTCCCAAGTCCAAAGAAAGGATTCATAAAAAAAAAACAATCACAGGATTAAAAACAATTTAAACATTTTAGAATAAACGACACACATATATTACTACTGGATGAAAATTTAAATGTGATTAAACGTGATCATATTGTAGAAACTTACAACTACTACTATTTAATTTGTTGAATTAATAAATAATTTCACAAGCCGCCCGTTACGCGCACATTCGCGCCCAGTGTGCCAAGATGAGGCGCTTGTTTTCTCGTGTACGCATCCATTCGTGGCTGGCCCGTGCTCAAGACGAACGATGGACGAAAGCATTTAAGCGGCTCGTAGAACCACAGCGACAATTTAGATCGAACACGGTTTCAGTGCGGTACGGTGGTGCTTAGAATATCGCTCCCACCATTCCAAGACACGGGTTGATGATCGACACCGGCAAACGCGATTGACCAGCCCCAGGCAAGTGTGTGAAAAGTGATCGGTTTTGCGGGGCAACTTTTATAGACTCCAGTGTTACATTTTGTTACACAAAAATTTTTGCTCCACATGTGTGCGTGCGTCAGTGAACTAGTGTTTTCTTATCTAAAGTGTATGCTTTTCTCCACCACACGATGTGGTGGAATGTATAGTTTCCTTTCTTGAGATTAGTGTTTGCCATAGCGAACTGGTTGTTCGATTGAAAGTGGAGAAAGAAGCGAGCTTTGTGTCGTCATCCATCTGGCAGAAACGTTACAGCCGGCATAGTCACCGGGAGGGTTTTCCTTTATCAGTGGTTAGTTGCCGTGGCAAAGTGGCAGATGTTGTTGCGACAAAGTGAAGAACCATAAGCACCGGGTAGTTTGGTAGTATGCACATTTTCTTCCACAACTTTTGTGTTCGGCGTTGTGTAGTGACATTAAAAATGCGCAGTTGGCAGTCCATAGTGCGGGGAGGATGTAGTAGTAATACTACTCGCAAGTGGCAAGAATCCGATCGAACTGTTTTTTTTTTTGCTGTAAAATAAAAACAATCATTCACAAGTCTGCATACACAAATAGACGGTCAATAGGCAAAACAAAGGAAACACCAACCGCACGCGGCCAAGGCCGGTTGCCGATGATCCGTTTAACGGCTTTGGTTGTTTGTCAACCGCATGCATGCACATTTCCTTAAGGATAAGACTCGCATGATATCATCGCGATTTCCTGATTTCACCATTTACCCTTGCCCGTGTTGCTAATGATTAATGTGTGTTTTCATTTTCCATTTCAGAACAGTGCGTGTGTGTGTGTTTGAGTGCGTGTAAGTGCAGTTTTAGTTTTGGTGAACGACAGTCCTAAGTAATTCAGTTCCACCACAGTCCGGGGAAACCGTGTGCACAGTAAAATGAACCCAGCAGTGACGGTGCTCGGTGGAATGCAACCGATAATTGAAGAATATTTCAAGCTGATTCCATTCTAGCGAACGGTACCACATGGTGGTGCAAAACAAAAGCTAGCACTAAGCGCCTTACAAATCTCAATCCCAACATTCGTTGATGGCTGTGATAAAACGTTAAAAAGAAACAAACCGAAAAACAACGCCCTGAGAAACACGTCTTGTCATTCCGCCCGAACGAACGACAAAGCAGAAGACTTTGTGCAAAGCGGAAATAGTGTGCTGTGAGTAGACTTAAGTTGCAGTTGCACCGAGGCAAAGCGCACTTGTGGGTGGTGCATTGAGTATTATACGCATCACCAGGGAAGATATTATATGCTTGTTGTGGCCGCTGCAACGAAACACGCGTTATTGAACGATTCCCTTCCAACATGACGGGGTAAGTGTATCGGTGATCTGGACTGTCTGTGATGTGTTGTCGCAATAAATGTCCAGCGGAATAGAAGAATCATGTTATCATTCGTAGATAGTGTGGGAGATAAATGTCTCATAAGGGGTTTCCTTTTTTGCTTCGGAACAGGAAAGATTCGGTGGTACTGGTGGACAAAGACACGACGCCACAAATTATGGCCACCAGCGAGAAGGGTGTCACGCTGGCTACCGTCGAGAGTCAACCGAACAAAGCGGCCGAACGAGGCAAAGCCATGCGCCAGGTGATAGCTGCCTTCGTAGCCAACCTGGGAACGATCAACACCGGACTGATCTTTGGCTTCTCGGCCGTCGTAATTCCGCAGCTGCAGGCATCGGATTCGCTTATCCCGGTTGATGAAAGCCAATCGTCCTGGGTGGGTATGTATCTTCGCCGATTTCATACGCAATAAAACATTATACTAAACGTGTCAGGACAGGAAGTGGCCGCTTGCTCTCTCCCTCCGGCGGAGTGTGTTCGCTCTGTACCGCGTACAAGGACATCGGAAGTCAATCACTTCGAGACGATCGTGCAAGTGTGCATAGTCGTGAGGCTCTTCGTGTATAACCAGCCACGGCTAAATTTAGCCGGTCCGTATGGATTGTGAGCCGAGCTCTGGTCGTCGCGTGACGTGTTCGTGTATGTGTGCACGGTCCCACGTCAGCTGATCCGATGAGGCAAACAATATTGCTTGCAGCCGATGCACTCTCAACCGGTGCATCGTGGGGCACCTGTACCACGCGTTTACCACCCCACCTTACCCACGGCGAAACACAGACAGATCTTTAACCTTTGCTCTCACTAGCATCCTGGGGTTTGTTGTTGGTATCGTTTATGTGTTGATTAACACCCGCACTCGGTAGCTGGCAGGAAAGAGATGCACTTTCTTTGTCAACAAGTGTGCACATGGTTTGTTTCAACATCGCAATGAAGAAATGCGACTATTTTTCCAACAGTAAAAACTACTCTAAGCGTGTTCCATTGTGGTCCATCATCATTAGCAGACGAAACGCGCTTTTCACCAAGAAGTGACCCATTTCTTCGAGACAATGTATGATAACTGCCACGATCTAGTTTCCTGTCACTTCGCCATTTAGCTCGCTGCCCGACCGGTAACCGGTTCCTCTATTGGCAACATGGATCGGGAAATGATCTCTCGATGGCAACAACAGCGGGATGGTGACGTATCGCTTATTAAATTATTTTTAGCAACGATGCAACGCGACAGATCGCCCGCCTAGTGTGGTCCGGTCGGTCGGCGATGTCTTCGAAATGGTTTCTCGATTGAGCTCTCTGAGACACAGCCCGTGTATTGGCCTCACTTGTTTTCTTCCGACTCGTGGCTACGAGATGACAAAAGACACGTGTCGTTTATTCTCGGCAATATATGTCCCCGCCCGGATAGCCACAGGGAACGATCCCAGCAAAACTTTTCGCATGGCAATTTCCAGTCGATAAAGAAATGCAATTGCCACTATGGCCCTGGTGGGCCTTAGTACTCTAATCTTTATCGGAAAAGAAGAGTAGATTGCTAACATTTCCCCATCCCCATCAGCACCGGTTCTGTTTGAACTGCGCGATTCGCGGGGCGTTTTATTTGCTGTTTTTTTTTCCTCCTGGCTTGATCTGCCTGCTGCGTGCTATCGATCCGCACTGCTCCCCAGCGCACACAGCTGATTGATAAAGGGAGTCGTATAGACATTAGGGAAAATAATTGTTGAGACAATCAAACATTGCTAAACGATTGTCTGCCCCGCGAGTACGTTCCATTGAATGTGATGATGATGGGTCATTTATCTGCGCTTCGCGTTTTACCCTGACCCAGTTTCAACTTTGTCCTCCCCCTCCGGAACGGGGGGTGATGTCCACACTGAAGCCACGAGTCAATGGTCGAAACATCGAGAGCTTGCCGTCGCGGTGGCCATCGTTCTATTGATTTTGCCTTGCGTCATGCCGAGCGAATCATATGGGAAGGACGCATCCTTCCGATAGTACCCGCATGCACACCCGGGTTCGGTGCTAGTTCTTCATTGTTGGTCATCCCGATTGCCACCTACCGCGATAACGATCTCTCTCTCAGGCGCAAAGTAACGGCCGCCTCGTGGACATTTCATCAGACACCGCAAAAGACATCGAGAGCCGGGCGGCTCATTCGTCATCTATATATCTCGCTTAATTATTATCACGCATCTGCTGCATGTAGCCCATCTTTACGCATCACGAAAAGCATGCATTGTTGACAAAGCGATACACCCTCGTATCGATTCTACTCGGGTTCCTTTTAACGCGTCAGCATTAGAAGTAAAGAACCGTTTACGGATGGGATCACACCTTACCGGATGTCTTCAACCGTACAACAAAAAAAAAACAGCGTTTCATAAAGCACAAGAAACAGGATCTAAGATAAGGGTTACGGTGTACCACGCACCCAGCAATTCAAGTGCTTCGGTGGTGATGGGTTTGCGAATCATTGTTCAAATTCACACCGCGTTTATCGGTCTCCTCCAAAGTTCAAATGCACACGCCCTCCAATGACATGTGAAGCCAACCAGATTTTCTTGACACACATTCGCTCAATCCCTCGCATATGATTGCGCCGTCAGTTCATTATCCTTGCATATAATGAGTAGACGATAAATTTTGACACTCTTGGGCAGAAACGGCCTCCGTCGGAAGTCCACCAGTATCGGTCGCCAACCGAGGTTATAAGGATTCCTAACGCGATTTCATTCCCCGTCATCGTACGAAGCAAACGAAAGGCCGCTAAAAATGTGTCCAATCAATCTCGGTGCCGTGCGTAACGCACACAGTCTAACTATGTAACGCGACAGCGTGTTTAGCATGTTTGTTGGCAATGCTCTCGAGGGCGTTGGATATACCATTGCTTGACTAACCATAAACTGATAAGAAAGCGGTGAATGCGTCTCTTCATCCCTGAGTCTGGACGGTGGATTGTTGTTGTGTGGGACGAGTGTATATGTCCACAACAGATAGTTGCGGGATCGGTGGCAATGCGAAGAAATTTACGATAACGAACACATCACACGTGGTTAGTGGGTTTGTTTATAAAACAGAGCGCAAAGTTTTGCTTTTCTGTTCGCCCAATTTTGCTTTCTTTTGCAAAATTTGCCTTAACCCGTAACAATGTTTTTATCTGCATTATACACACCCCACACAATCAAGTGTGTTTACATTACGGAAGTTCATTTGCATGTTATACCACTGCATTAAAGTTGGGCAATTGTTTTATAACAGACGTTTCCCCGCATGCAACCAAAAAGTGCAAACGTTGCATTTACTGCATTTTCTTGCTTCTCAATGCTCTTTCTATCTATCGTAAGTTTATGGAGAGAAATGCGGGTTTTATCAATGGGATCATTTCTGACATACAAACTCGGCTATTGATCACGTTGTTTATGAATGGTACATACCAAAGCATCCTTACTGATGACTCCACGTGACTCGCCCCTCTACTCGAGATTGTATTCGCGTGATCTGAATCATCATGACGTAATCTGCAACACACACACTCATTTCTGTACCTTTTGTTTCCCACCCCACACAGCGTCCTTATCAGCGATTGGTACCCCGATCGGATGTCTGCTGAGCGGCTACGTGATGGACAACTTCGGACGCAAGAAGGCACTGATAGTAACGCAAATTCCGACGATCATCGGGTGGATCGTTATTGCCTGTGCGTCAAACGTGGAAATGATCTACGCTGGCCGCGTCCTGACTGGCTTCGGTTCGGGTATGGTTGGTGCTCCGGCACGTGTGTACACGTCCGAAGTGACCCAGCCCCATCTGCGCGGTATGCTTTGTGCACTCGCATCGACCGGCATCAGCTTGGGTGTGCTGATCCAGTACACGCTGGGTGCGTACACCACATGGAAGTTCCTGTCCGGCGTATCGATAATCGTCCCGGTAGCCGCTCTCATATTCATGCTGTTCATGCCCGAAACTCCCAACTATCTCGTGTCGAAGCAGAAGCCCGAAACGGCACGCAAAAGTTTGGCACGATTGCGCGGTTCCAGCTACAACATCGATCGTGAAGTCGAGCAACTGCAATCGTTCGCGGCCAAGAC
The DNA here is from genome assembly GCA_000349025.1 of Anopheles minimus. Lineage (NCBI taxonomy): Eukaryota > Metazoa > Arthropoda > Insecta > Diptera > Culicidae > Anopheles > Anopheles minimus. Next base: position 1,043,421 of record KB663721.1, read on the forward strand.
AAACGCAAGCGGCAAGAAGAAGCTTAGCCTGCGCGAAACAATACAAGCACTGGTACATCCGTCCTGCTTGAAGCCGTTCGCCATCCTCACGATCTACTTCATGATGTATCAATTCAGTGGCGTCAACACGATCACCTTCTATGCGGTGGAGATCTTCCGCGATTCGGGCACCACGATGGACAAGAACACCTGCACCATACTGCTTGGCGTTGTGCGGCTCTTTTTCACGATCATCGGTGCCATACTGCTGCGTCGTTGTGGCCGCCGGCCACTGACATTCATTTCCGGCATCGGGTGTGGTTTCACGATGGTAGGGCTTGGTGTGTATCTCAAGTTCAAGCACCAGTGGGATATGGCTGATCCACCGATCGAACCCACTGCCACGTGGTTCCCGGTGGCTTGCATCTTCATCTTCATCACCACGTGCACGGTTGGGTTTCTGGTCGTACCGTGGGTCATGATCGGGGAGCTGTACCCGATGAAGGTTCGCGGTCTGGTTGGTGGTTTCACGACCTGCATGGCACACAGCTTCGTGTTTATCGTTGTCAAAACATATCCCTTCCTGACGCACGTGCTGGAACGTCACGGCACGTTCATCCTGTACGGATGCTTTTCCTTCCTCGGTAAGTGGTCGCTTAACAATTCTTCACAGATTGTTTTTTTATGGATTTGTTTCTAATTTTTCTTCTTATCTCCTCCTAGGAACTGTCTTCTTCTATCTTTGCTTGCCCGAAACGAAGGGAAAGACATTGCAAGAGATCGAAGACTACTTCTCCGGCCGTACCAAGACGCTCAAGAAAACGAAACCGGGCAGCAACAATCAGCAAGATGGCCAGCAGCTGCTTGCTAATGGTACCAAACCATCAGTGCTGTCACCACAAAAGAACGCATTGCTTCCGTAACGGAACATGAACAATAACTCCCAGCCCGGGTGCTTAGAGACAGATCTGCCCCCTCAAACACAATGGAAGCGCCGGCAGCACATCCCGAATCATCCTATCCGTTCGGATCCGTTTTTTTGTTCCTAAGTCACTACGTTTGTTAAGATTCCCTTCTGTAATGTCAAGTGTAACGGGCAAAGGAAGTTGACAAGGCCTGGCCATCTTTTTAATCGCTAGAATATTTCATATTCCGTATATTTTACCCAGTCAGACACTAAGTATTACTAGTAAACACGTATGCGGTAGAGAGAAAAAAAAACAGGTAGCTTAGTTAGAATGTACAATTACACATACGAACGATTGAAAACGGGTAGACGAACGAGAAATGGAGTGCCACTGCGTCCGAAACTCTACTCACAAGGACCAGCACTAGCAAGAAAATCAATTAACATTGCCGCAGATGATTTCCCTCAAACTATCAATTGAAACATTCGCCAAAAGTGCCTGATAATGGAAGGAGAGCCGCAAAATGTATAGTCTGCATTAAAAGAAAAGACAAGGATAGTACTCAGGCGTTCAAAACGCAACCGTTGTAATGCGCACAACCAAGCCTGTTGTAGTACTTAAGGAATAGATTTAGTAAAATCAACCTGGCAAGCTCATGGTACCCAACAGTAACGAACACGCAATAAGCCGAATGCCAATGAGATTGTACTGATTCCCTGTGAAACGTGTCTTACGTACAGAACCAACAATAAAACACCAATTAAACAATTAAATGCTGTCTTTTTGGGTAACCAGTTGTTAACACTTTTCCTCTTTGCCATATAGTGCAAATTAGCACTTTCCCAATGGATCTGGATTCAAACAGTTCAACGTTTTGTTAACTAATTTGCACCCTCGTGATCTATGATCGGTCGAACCACTTTCGTTCTCAGTAACGATAATGAGACATCCCTATGTTTGGTGTATTAGTATATCCAAATTATATAGTGCGGTTGTTTCAAATTAGAATAAAAAATAGACTTACTTATCAAGATTGTTTCCTTGTCTGGCGTAATTGAGCTGTAGCTGTACGATTGACCGTAATCGTCTGTCCATAATCTTGCACAACAGTAAAATGGTCGACGCCACACCATCACTCTAACACCAATCACATTATCGGGGTTCAATCCCGGCAGTATTTAGGATGCATATTTCACATAAAAGGATACATTAGGAATTCCCCTTTTTCGTCCTTTTTTATATATTTTTTGCTCCGTATCCTATCCTCGGCGCACCCCAGGACCATCACCATGGACAAGCACCGGTAAATGGGAAACAATCACACCGTAATACTCACTTCATAGTATTCCTACCCTTTACTGGGGGTTTTGCGGTTTAGACCATTCTACGCTTAAGATCAGATGATCGTAACCATGACCATTGAGTGTTTCGATCGCGGAAGCTGCATCACGGCGGGAACGGAAATGAACATAGGCAAAACCTTTGCATAGGCCGGTGCTTTTGTCCCTAGATAGGAACATCTTGGTGTGCGGACCGAATTTCTTTACCAGTTCCTCCAAATCAGCTTCCGTCATTGCTTCGGAGAGGTTCGAGATACGAATCGCACTGGTATCATCACGTCCACGCATCGCACCACCAATGCCAGGCTTGCCTTGTGTTTCCTTCATGTGGGGAGGAACATATTTGCCCGGTTTGCTGGATGTTGTTGTTTCCGGTACCGCTGAAAACGGGGAAAGATACAAACGATCCGCTATAAGCTTTTACTTGCTCATGTTGGTACGGAATGTTGTGAACTTACGTGCTGCCGCCGGCTTCGTAGGCTTATCGAACGAGCTGTTCTTGTACGGACAGTGGAATGACCAATGCTCTCCTTCGCATGTACGACATTTGACGATGTTTTTCATTGAATCCAGAGCGCTTTCGTTCTTCTGCTCTTCCTCCTTGTTGGTGATGAACTGCATGAAAACGTCTTCCGAGACCATGGTGGTTTGTGGGTTCGGCCCTGGACGGTCACCGGCCGAATCGCCAAACTTTGCCAGGTTCTTCCTTCTGGCCACACACTTCGGCACCACAATCCGGCTGATTTTGTACGTGCGCACTACCTTCACCTTCTTGTCATCCTTGTTGTACTTGTACTCGGTTACGATCTTTTGCCCATTTTCGATTACTTCCGATGGTGGTGGGAGCGACGCAGTGTCCAACTCAACTTCATCGGCCCACGAGGATTTCATATCTTCCAATGACGGCATGGTGGCTTACGACGAAAGCTGTAATCAAACGTGAAATGTAATTAGAAATCTTCCCGAAAAAAAACACGAAACATCCAGCATCCTCCTTTGACAACCCTGTCGTTTGGCAAAAGTAGAAACGTCATCTGCCACAGCAGTAGCATGTGCGTGGACATTGAAAAATGCCCCAATTACCTATCGTTTTCCTTCCATTTACTGTTTTACACAAAGCCAGTGCTATTGAACATCACTTACCACTTACACGCAGGATTATCAACGATGATACGCAGCGAAAAATTGGTGATTTGAGGACGAGATTCGTCAACGCGGTTCACCCCGATTTCTTCACTGAATTACAAATGACAGATGCTTGTCAAAATTGACAGTACAGTCACGTACAAAATAGCTCTACAGGTGCAGTTGCACGATGCTGTTGGAAATACAATTTCCGTTAGCATTTTGAATCGTTTTGTATTGGTTGAAAGAATGTGTGCATTTTACGATATCATTTGATTTTGATTCTTCTAAACAGATCAGAAAAGTAAAACACTGAGTTTATTTTGTTCTCACCCATAATCGTTTGTTTGTAAAGGCCATAAGCGTCATTTCGTAGGTACCAAAATAGTATTGATGGCGGACCTCTCGACCGAGCTGTTCCTATTGAAAATATGGACAAATTCAATTACTCCGCTTTACGTTTACACACAATCCTTGCTGAAGGGTGTTTCGGCAGGTGAGAAGCAAGTTACGAGCAGAAGTACATAAAATAAATTCTTCAATAGTTCCGTAGGTTTGTATCAATACCACAAGCAACTCATCGTCATCAAAAGCATTCCCTACCATAGTCCTGACTATGCCTGCAAAGCTGTGCAGAAAGAGCTCTCGATTCTTTCTCAAATCCGCCATCCACGAATCATTCAATATCTGGGATACTTCCAAACATCCGACAGCTGGAATATTGTGCTGGAATTTGCGGAGCGTGGCAGCTTGGCTACCTTTCTCGAGCGACGTTCCGGCGAGCGAGCTTTTCTGAATCAACACACCGTAATGGTGAAATTTAGCGACATTGCCGACGGACTTATCTACTTACATCAGAGAAATGTTATTCACCGTGACCTGAAACCAGCCAACATACTCATCTGTGTGGACAATAGATTGAAATTGGCTGACTTTGGTATATCAAAAATTATGCACGACAATGACTTCAACCGGACAATCGTCGGGACCCCGCTGTACATGGCACCGGAGGTAGCTCGCGGCAAGGATTACGACTACAAGAGCGATGTATGGGCGTTGGGCATTATTTTTTACGAGCTGTGCATGCTGGAACATCCTTTCGTGAATATTCTCGGCAAGGGCCGGAAACAGAAATTCCGCGTGCCACAAATTGATTGGAAGCGGCGTGGATACTCTGCCTCCGTGCAGATGCTATGTGATATGATGATACAGAAAGATTTGACGAAGCGCTGGACGCTGGAAAACATTTTGAAGGAATTTCACGTGCTACAGTTATTGAATGGTACGTTTTAGTGCAACTTTTCCAATGCATGTATTTCACACACATACAAACTTCTCGACCTCTTGACCAACTCTGCGTAAAATGTATCTGTTCCTATCAGAGCTTTTAGTCGGCTGCTGAACCATTATTACCTAGAGTAGAGTAGAAGCAGAATAAAATGCTCATTAATAGCTGCAACTTGCCATTCGCTTTTGATCGCTCGCTTCGGGATCGCGCTTCTGTAAAAAAACTAAGATTAGGAAGCAGGGAAGTCGTTACCGTTCAAAATGTCGCCGGTTATCTGATCAGTTTGTAGCATTCGATTAAGCCGTTCGACTTCTTGCAGACTCGTGGCTCGCTTGATAGCCTCCCGGATCGCCTGAATAGCCTCAGGGCTGGCATTCTGAACGGCTTGTTTTTCCGGAGATGAGGCACCGCCCACACCGGGAGGCAACGCTTGTTTCGCTTTTCGAACGATATCCTTATGAATGTCTTTCCCTTTCTTCGTCTTGAACAGTTGATTCGCCGCTTCACGTTCCTTTTGTCGGATCTTACGGAAATCTAGCAACCGCAGTGTAGGGAAACGAAATGCAACATACTCACGATAGTGTTGCTTGGTAGAGACGGGATTCGTTAACAAACTGAGCGTCTCCAACTTGGGCAGTTTTACTAGCGGTTCCAAATCACCTAGTTCCTGAATATTATTCCCCGTCAGTATTACACTTTGAAGGTTAGGAAGCGATTCGTGAAGATTTTCGCCAATTCTTCTGTAAATGAAAAAGAAAATATTCAGCACGAATGTTCAGAGGAGCAATCATGAGCGGGAACCTACACAATGCGATTGTTGTTCAAGAGCAGACATTTCAGTCTGGAAAGATGCGGAAATCCATCCAGCTTGCGAATATCGTTATCGGAAAAGTCGATCGTGTCGAATTGATCCAAGGTGGCACCCATATTCTCGATTTGCGGTATTTTGTATCCTGAAATATGAGCGGCAATGAGCAAACTTGTTCGGAACATGCGTGTGTGATTCTAGGGCCGGTTTTTACTTACCACGTAAATCCAATTCTCGGTCGCGACATGGATTCATGTACTGCATAGACTGGTTTATCAAATCTGGCGTGAGTTTAACCATTGTGGAAGATACTTTTCGCAATGGTGGAATGAAAAATAGCACGCCGATAAATGTTTTTGTTTGCAATCTGACGCTTCTCGATCCGCAATAAAACGCTTGCGACACGCTTCACCCCAAAACGAGGTGGGTAGAGCTAAGGTGGGCGTTGCCGTGTGTACGCTTGCCGGCGGCCCGGTATCCCGTAAATTTTCTAATTTGCATTTTCGATACCAGAAGCAGGTTGATTCGTTGTGGGCAGTGTTTTTTTCTATTCGGTTAACGTAGGGAATGCATTTTTCGTTACAATCTACCCTCTACGCTATATTGCATCGCACGAGAAAATATTCGAAACTTCATCCCTGCCGTGTTTCGCACCGCGTTCTTCGCGAACCTATCGCATCTCTACACACCGTTGCATTGTGGCATTTGTCAAGCACCGTTTATGTGCCGTAGTTGACAACTCGCTAGAACAGCAAGCGAGAAGCTTTGGATGAGAAAGAAATCGGAGCGCTTGTGTTCACCAAAAATATTTACACTTTTTAGCTCATCGTTCACGTTCGGCTATCATCCTCATTCATCAGTGCGAAAGGCGCGCAAAGCTAAACCGTTGTCCAAAGGCCAGCGTTTGGGAAGACTATTGCGCTAATGCGGACGCGCTGGCATCGTCGGACGGAATAATATACCTGGCGTGTGCATACACCGACCCGATGGAACTGATGAACTCGGAGGCAGTAAGTAATAATAGCATTGGGCCCTCGAGTCCGTAACAATCACTAATGGTGCTTACTATCATTGGTTAGAAACCGAAATCGGCCTCCAATTTGCAGAAAGAGGAGCTCGTGCTGATATTCGAAGAGTATCAACAGAAGGGAAAGCTGGAAAATCTGGACGATAGTAAGGAGCGTCAAAAGTTTTGGCTGGAAGCGACACAACGGTTGAACAAGATCGAAGGTGGTACGGTAAAATCGTGCTCGAAATGGGTGAAATATTGGGCGGACGTGCTCATAAACCTTCGCCGAAAGTGTCGACTGGTGGTGGAGGGCCGATCGAAACGTATCGGGCCCACCCCGTTCGAGATACGCATCATGCGCGTAGGCAATCTGTACGACGTACTGGAACAGTGGACGAAGGCGGTCGAGAATGGTAGCGAGATGAGTTCGATGCATAACGTCGAGGAGGAATACTATCCGGAGGATACCGGTGTGCAAAAGGAAGAGATAGTGGTGGAAAACTATGCGGAGGATCCGCTGGACGAGGAGTTTGTGGCCAGCTTTGCCAAACCGGTCGAAGAGACCGCGCAACAAACCATCACCACACAGCTGCACATACGAAAACACTCGGCCGAATCGTACAAACCTTTGGTCAGTGCACCCCAGACGGAGTACGTAGAGCTGACGACCCTGCACAATGCGACCAGCGAGTTTTTGCGACCTAAGAATACGGTAGCCATGGGTCAACCGCAGGCCCGGCTGAAGGAGAATCTGAAACGCACGACAGAGAAGCTGGAAACGGTGATGAAGAAGCGGAAAATCGACGATTCTCAGTTTGCCATCGCCCAGGCACTCACGAACATGTCCTCCGCAATACTGGCCCTGTCGAATAGTCTGAACGATTTAGCGCATGCCCTCACGAACGGCACCATGCAGTGAGCGGTGCGCGCAGCTAACCGAAAGTAACGCGTTAATTACTGATTAAGGATGCACCGCAATGCTGCGTGGACGATTTTTAATTGTATTATTTGTACTACTATGTGTGTGTGTATGTGTTGTGTACTACGAGCGTGCAAGCAAAACCCGTGTCAGTGGCAGAAAAACCGACGACAAACGTGTACACGAAATAAATGTATCGTTTTATTTCATAATTTACAGTCACTCTTTTCGTATATGTATCACAATAATGTTTTCAGTGTTTTTTTGTTTAATGTAATTAAGTAAACGCATGGAGCTGGAGTGTCGGACCCGATGGGCGGATGGACAACACACCAATACTTAGCCTAATACCTTCGCCTACTGCGGCCGTACCCGGCGATCCGCGTACAGCCGCACGCTTACACTAATATCTGCTACGCGCATATTGTATTTGAACAAATTCAAAACAAACAAACAAAAAAGCATTACACATATATGGCTCCCGAGAGGGTAGAGAAAGTGAACGATGCAAAACTGCAGGTGACGGGCCACTGAGAGGTTGACCACGAACGATGCCGAATACCGGAATACCGGACCTTCCAATTTCACTGCTACACGTCGGGAATATTATATCACTTTGGCTTAAGTACTACCAATGCAAAATTCTCTCCCTCATTTTTGTTTTTCGTTCAAAACAACTCAAAACGCATGTTGTATCCCTCCCTGCTACCGTTGTTCCGCCGCGGTGGTAAAGTTCATCCAACGTTCAACGCGTGCTATCCGGTCGGTTATTGGTAATCGCTAGACGAGATAATTCGGAACACACGCATTCCTACAGAATACTACGGACTAAGAGCAAATATGGAGGGGCAGTGTCGAATATTTCACAGAAATGATTTAAGGGCAATGACACACGGTGACGCCGAAAGGTTCACCCGAACGTGGGGGACGGGGCGGGGGCCGGACTGGCTAAAAGGAAATTCACTACAAGAGACAAAGGTGGGTGGCTATACGCTAGAAGGCACGCTAGAGGCTAACGAACGCGACCGGGAACGAGTAAATTATTGTAAAATCACATATGACGCGATGTTTCTCCCCGTGTCCCGATGTCGCGATGGCGTGGTGCTGAGTTGGTTTATGAAATCTGGCTGAGCTGGGCTGAGGCTGTGATGCTGTCCTTTTACCGTTTGCAGTTGTCATAGAACGAGTAGGAACCGCGGCTGGCAATGTCGGCGTATTCGCGCTTCGGAGCGCACAGTTTGTTCGGGTATTCAATGTTCCTTTTTCTGTACGTCGGGAGAGACAGGGTAAGTTATTCGTTCGGTTACAACGCACTGGGAGGTTACTTACTCTCTGGAGGGCATTTGCATTGTTTCCACCTGTATCGACTTTACGTACAGATGGCTGTTACACCAAAAAAGACACAAGGTGGTCGGTTCCAGTACATTCATGTCGTGTGTCCAAGCCAACTCAACCTTCCGTATGCGATCGCCGAGATCGTGTGGATTGGTGACCACCACCTGGTAGGTTGTGCCGTGTTCCAACCGAGCCGTTCCTTTCGGTGTCAGATCGATGTTCCTTAATGCTCCACGTTCGGAAAAGATACCGGCCGTTAGATGGCCCTGTACCCACGGTTCCGCCACCTTCGGTTTGGCCAACTCGACCGTAAAGCGATAGTGACGCTCTGCGAAAGTCACCAGAAAGTATTGGCATTGGACAATCAATTAACATACGAACGTAAAAACGTCTGTTTTCGAAAACTTACGGCAGAACGGGAAATCACGTCCGGTGGCTAGGAAATACTTTCCCGGTTGCGGTGCTACCGGTACACTGGAGGAACCACTGATGACGTCATTCTCGGACACGTTTTGACGGGTAGTTGTGATGGGCAACGATGCATGATAGCCCATCAGTGCGCAGTTACCCGACGTGCACTTGAAGCAGTTGCCACTGAGGAAATGTTGATAGGAGGGACATCGATGTGCTGCGGGTGATAGAACACGATCAGCATAATTTTCCAACAGAAAAAGAACCCCGGCAACACTTACCTACATACGGACACTTCCCGTTTATGCTGTCGATAAAGAGCTTGATCGCGCGGATATGATTACACGCTAGCAGAACTCGTGAGGCTTCCTCAATGCCGTCCTTGATGAGTGTCAGTGGAATCGTAGCGGCCCCTTCCTGTGATAACGCACAGCCCGGCTGTTCTTTGCCGTTGTTGGGATAGAAATCGAGATGGCCGCAGGCGTGGGACATACCGTAGCCAGGAATCTCCAGCCGGAACACGCTTCGTCCATCCGTATGGATCACATCGACTAGGGTAGCGTCGGAAGGATCTAGCCGCACAATCGGTCCCATGCCCTGGAAGTACGGTTCGGCCGGGTCGAGTCCTGTGATGCGTCCTAACCCAGGAATACGTTCACCAGCGTACGCTGCCGTGTGTGCCCCTAGCGAGTGACCGATCAGATGAACATCTTCGGGCTGAAGTCCCCGGTACTCTTGCAGCTTCCGTATGAGGTAGGCTATCTCCAGACCGACGAGACGCGTGTTGGCTGTTGCTTGCGTGTACAGAGGTAATGATCCACCTGCCCAATCGACCACAATCACATTCAGAGCACCGCGCGTGATCAGTTCATCCCGCATCTCGGACACCCAGTTCGAGAGCGGCGTATCGATGAACCCGTGTATGATGAATTTCGTTTCCCAGTCCGGATTGAAGTGCGACTTCACCAGAGTGTCTTTCGCTTCCGCTTGCAGCAGCTGTCCGTCGGTTGGGTTCTTCTCGGTGTACAATATAAAGCGTGTGTTGATGACACTGCGCGGTAGCGGGAATACGTTGAAAGGCCGGAAGATCAGATGATACCATTCCTTGGTGATGTTCAGACATCCCAGATCACCGTAACATCGTGTCATATTTTCGTCTGCAAAACGTGCAAAAGTGAGATGAATTTGATGCAATGCCTTATTTGGGTTACCGATGCCACGTTTGACCCGGTTCCCCCCTGTCGGTGCAAGCAACGCTTAGCTTATCCAATTATCGCCGTATGACCTTCGCGTACCGTACTGGAAGCAAAATTTCTATCCAAAAACTTGGGACATCTTCGTGGGAATGGAGGTGTGAAAAGCGAAGGCCACCCAACCGTCTGTGACCGGGGCGGGAGCAATGAGGAAAGCATAATCAAATGCAACCACCGTCAGGTTGCGGAGATGCCCACTAAATCGTTCACCTTCGATGCAGCCCGTTCTCAGCCAATTGTTCGGAGGGTTTCAGCAACGGAGATGGAAAACGTTGGATGTGCGTTACCCAACGTTTCATCTCGAAAAAATACATTCCCAGCCATCGGTTGGAAATGATCGGGTGGGAAGCAAAAACTCCTCATGCGCATGTGTGCATCGTGTAACTGGGGCATCAAAGAGAGGCGTGTTATACTGCCACTTAAAAGACACACCGAAAGGTCTAGATGTTCCTATTTCATTGAGTTATTAACGACTATTGCCGCTGATCGTTATTCGATGTTGCGATCAAGACCTTTGGAGGTTGTCGTTTGTTTTTTCTTGGGAGGTTTGTAAAGAATACTTGCGAGTGAGCAAACTTATCCAGAGGAATTCCAATGTTTCTTACAAGGCTTTAAGCACGCACAAAAAGCCATCTACCATAGATATGGTTGATTAACAAAAATAACAAAAAAAACTCATAATTAGCTCGCTTCATTCGCGTAGCTTTCAAATCTCCCAACAACAAAAAATAAACTCACGGATGTCGCCATCAGGTGGTGCACGCATTAGGAACAATATGGGTTCCCGCTCGATGAGTCGATAAAATAACGCTCGCCTTGCGTTCGAAAAACCGGCGGCCAGGTATCGGGGTTGAAATCTATGTCAAGAAAGCATAGGAGCAAACCTGACCTTCGGCGAGCGACACAAACATCGTGGAGACTGAGGAAGCCGAACAGCGCACGGCATCGCACAACAGCTGATAGAGTTGTGCCACAACCACCCTCCTCTCTTCCTTTGGATACTTGAAACGATCTTCAATGACATTGAAGGCAGAAGAACAAAAACACACCGCTGCCTTTCCGCTCGCTTCGCATTGTGCTTGTTATCATAATGCAGACTGTAATACTTACATGGCAACCAGGGCAGGTTGATGTTGTCCATCCGGGCCCAGTTGAGCGCATCCAGGGGACCTGCCAGACCGGGATCAACCGAGCAGATGATGCTTATAGCTAATAATGATGAAGCTGGTAAGCTCAACATCGTTTTGGTGGGTCTTTAAAGAGAGAGAAAGGAACAAAGAACAATAAAGTGACACCTCGTTACCTTAGGTGATAATAACTTAATGATAGGCACAAGGGCGCTCACTTCCTCACATTGTTGAGCGACTTTTAAATCATAAATAGTTAGATATCAGCTCCCTTTCATAAAAAAGGTGACAAGCGATGACGCACACCTTCCATAATGAATTACTCCATGTCAGTCACCGGCAGAACGTGACAGAAAAGGGAAGTGCACTGGTGGGACTGGTGGGTTGTGATCATTAATAATCATGCGGCACCGTTGCGCGATGACGGCACAGAAGACGAAGATCCCGTAGCGAGACAGGTAGCAAACCGGAGTCCGGTTCAGCCAGTTGAATGTTCGACTTCATATCAGGCTCCCGCTGCAGTGTTGTCTTGTAAATATTTGGAAAGGTCGACTGGTTCTCCACTTCCCTACACACTCGACACATTGGCTTGTTTTTTTTGTTTTTTGCTCAGTAAACATTCTTACATCTTCGAGAAGTTAAACCGCAAACCGCTAAGATATCGCGCAATTCCAACATCATCGGGTTGGTGTTTTGATTTTGCAGAAGGAAACATTTCATCCACTAAACGTCTCGTAATGGAGATCGTGTATAGAATTAGTCATTTGGTTTAATAAGCAATTGTCCACGCGAACAATTGAAGCGCTCATTTCGCAATCGTTGTCACCGGGCAGCTGTACACGGTGGTTCCAATCATTCATTAAGCGAATTGAGAAATCCACCGCAAGCGGCCGTTATGTGTCGTACGGGGGACCGACGTCAGTTTAATGAACGATTCATTGAAGCATCCGATGACGATGCATTTACAATTGCGGAGGCCCGAGTGTGCCCGAGAAAGTAAAACTCAAGCTGCAATTGAGACTTGATTGCGCGATTGGCAGCAGATCTTTGGCGGTGCGGTGCGAAAAGAAAGTCAAACGATGCCGGGGGCTGCAGAGAGAGGAAGGGAGAAAAACTGCGCCATAACCGGGCGAGTATGGTGACGCTTGATTTGCAATTAAATAATACCTAATGCACCCCGACGGCCAATTCGGTTCCGATGTCGTAGTCGTATGCGGAAGGCATTCCCAATTGGTGGCATGATTGGTTAAATTAATTAAATTTCGACCGTGGTATCGGGTGCACAATTCGCTCTACCGATTTCTACCGGTGCGCGTGAAAGAAAGGTAGTTAAATTATTCTTTCCTACACCACCAGTGTGTGCAACGTGGGTCATAATTTATTGCAGTCCTCGAATGCAGTTAACACCCACAACTCACTGCAAAACAGACAAGAATAATGGTTTTATGGAAGTGTGTCAAACAGAAGCAACGTTAGCAAACAAAAGACTTGCGCGAGTGTACTATGCATATTAGGCGACGAACCCCAATAGGACATTCTACAAGAACGTCTGTCGCGCGTGCATGTGACAATTTATGCCCATGAACACTTTTTTGCATCCCGATATGTTTATTGATTTACATTGATGCTCGAATAACGTTCGCCATTGCCGGTTGCCTAACCGTATAGCCCTATGTTGCGAAGCCGCGAACTGCCCCTTTATTCGCGTGCTCACAAAACAAATGTGCTGCGCCAGTGTGGGGTGTGTGGTGGTGATCAGCAAACACAAAACACAACAGCAAAAGGTGAAAATAAATCGGAGCAAATTGCCGCGACCGAAGACCAAAACTTTGCCCACCCCGGGTTTGCCCGTAGTGAGAGCTTCGTGCACCCGTTTAGGTGCGGATTATATCATCCCCCCAATGGTACGGTACGGCCAGCAGCCGGGTTGGCAGCCTGAAGCAGGTTAAAGTGTGCGGCCACCGGTGCCGCTCTAAAACCTGGCAAGCAGCGAAGCGGTAAGAAGAAGGCTACAACATGTTACCCGTACCCGTACGTTACAGCTGCCACAGATTGACACAGTTTGGTTTCGGAGTCCTACCGACCCACTGCATTGCCTTTGAACTGCATTTGTGTTTCTTCTGTTTTTTTTCTTTTCGTAATCACTATTTTTCCACCAGCTACGGAAAGAAAACAAAAGCAAAGGCGTTTCTTCTATGGCGCACGGTAAAAGCAAACAAATCTTCCCAGTTCACGGGATGAAATAATTGTTTTCCATTTTTTTTTTGGCAATCGCATCTGAACCTTACGAAATCGCACCTTGCGCGGAGGTTGCCGGTGTCCCTGAAAATACGCACAGCGTCATCTTCTTCTGGGCCTCTCGGTCACGCAAACTGTTAGTGTTTAGCGTCGTATCGTGCGCTTTCGGGTGAGTTGCGTGTTGAAAATTAACATTGCGCTGCACTTCAACTCCCAGTACGATTGCAACATAGTCTCTAATGGTCACTCAACACCCTTGGAGGTGTGCTTGCCATTACTGCATGCGGTGTATCTGTCAAAGACACTTTCCTCGTTAATCTAGCCGGAGACACGGGAATAGGACCGATAATAACGCTCTCCGAGGAAACGAGTTCGTGATCATTTCCTTCCTGTGGGCCATTTGACCCGGCACATCGACCAGTCTTCCGTTTTCCTGTCATTAGCGTGGACAAAATGTATCCGCTTCTCCGCGGCCGTTTTGCACACAAAGACAGGTTCGGAATTCGGTTCGCTCACACGACGACACTCTTTCTTGGATGAGCGATCGTACACAGGTCGTACACCATCGGAACTCGTTTTCAATTCGAATCGCGTCCCAATGAGTTGTTGGAAGTTCGAGTTTCGTTCGTTTGACAGTGGGCAACACTTCAAGAAGAAGTGAACGGGAGTTGAAGTAGTTCTAGAAATGTCTTATTAACGGACCACACATGAGACGTGGTTGTATGGTTTGGAAATTGGGTCGAGTTTTCAAAAATAACGCCAAGCCTCTCCTTCGTTCGTTACGGTTGCTCGTTTGCTTACGAGGAGAAGCTGTTGAAGAGTTGCAAAGGAGTGGAGTACTTCTTCGATTCGCCAACACTTCGTTGACTCGAAACGTAAACAAACGTTACGTAAGTCGTTGGCTGGTCTTCTTCAATCTGCCTGTGCTCACCGAGTAATGAAAGTGAAACTTCAACACTTCAAACCGATGCCTGACTCAAGGAATTCTAATCCCGCTGGATCGTTCTATCGGTATACTTACGTTTAAGAAACAATGCATCAAATCAGCAGGGTCTCACTTTGTATAGTGAGTTTAGACGAAACGTGGTTGCCACAATGTTTTAGGGGAAACTCGTGCGTGCGTTGGGTAGGATCGTGGGGAGGTTTTACTAAAGCTGACTGCTACAGGTTTCTTACGAACCGCGTACTGGACGGGTTGCTACACACCCCAGAGTACCGGGGCATTGGAAATAGGAGAAAGAAAAGATAGAGAGATATAGTAATATCCCTCCCGGGATGTACACAAAAACACACACAGAAAACACACACACACTGGGAGGTGAAATTTCACCGCCAACGGGGAAAATAAGATGCGGGGCGTTATGTGCACCACCGATTGTGCATCGTAACTTGGTAGCTTCAATTTTACGAGGTCGCATTGAAAATCACACTTCGATCGGTGTCTTTTGTTGCTGTTGCAAAGCACACAACAACCCGAATCAATCGAATATCGCACAATGCGGGTGCGTGCGCATGATTTCGGTGTTCGGCGTTTCGAAATCTGTATGCACTTTGTTGTTGAATGTTTCCTACTCACTGCAACCTTTCTCTATTTTATGCACACACACACACACATACACACACAAACACAACCACAGACACACAGCCACATGCAGAGAGCGTTGTATGGAATGGTTTCTTTGGTCTTTCGGTCTGTCGATCGTCCGAGAAGCTTCACGATGTTTGAAAGTATGCACGGAACAACCTTCGTGGAATATCCTTTTCCTCTCAAGGCCTTTTTACAAGTGTTCACATTCACATGTATTACTTCTAAGATAGCACGAATGGTGTGTCTTGTAGTGGTGTAAACGCATCACCAAAACCCCGCTCGTATCGTTTCCGCAATCAATATTAATTAGCTCAACTCTATAGAACGTCCACACAGCTAATATTACCACGCATTATATTGATAGTAAAATTGCACTTCCTCCATCTAACCAGCACCAACACAAGCACGGATGATCTACTTTGGGGAATCATGCAACGGAAAAACGCAACCAAACTCACTCTCACTGTTGGCTGGATGAAGGCGGAAAAATAGGGGGTGTGCGCCCAGCGCGAAAATCCTCTACGACGTTTGCACACTTTCACTGTCTGCGATCGAATGAGACGCCCGTGGTGGGTTCTCCCCAACATCATATAAGATATTTAACCCCTTCCAGAGCTTTTTAGCTCAGCTGGTTCTCTCTCTCACCGTGCACCATGCTCTCACGCGTACGTCCGCCTGAACGCGAGGGAGAAAATGAGAAGTTACCAGAGTTAACCCTTCGAGTGTGTGGACAAAACAGTTTTTGGTTTGGTTCAAACCCCATTTTTGAAGATGGTTAAAATGGGCTCCACAATTTACGAATGTATCGAGAGATGCATATTCCACTTCAAAGTGTCCCAACGTTTCCCAAGATTAGCCAACACTCAGCCACTCATCCTCACTAGATGCACTAATCCCAACGCAGCATGCAAAGGGGGCTCGTCCTGTGGAAGTGGACGTTCATTTCAATTGCTAATACGCCACCGGTCGAGTCGGTGGTTCGGATTCCCAACAAAAATGTCACATTAGTATGGGATTTGGAAAGATGTTCAAAGCCAACGACTTTTTTTTGTTTGGTGAACAGCACCGGACACGGACCGCAGTCGGACCCCTTGTGGCCTTGATTTCCAATATCTCTGGTCGAGAGTCGGTGGAGCGAACGAAATGATACGATACGTGTTCGAACATGAGAAATGCTGTCGTTGATTCCGCTTCAACGAGAGGTTCCAGTTCCGTTCGGTTGCTTCAGCAATTGTTAGAATAAAAGATGGTCATCAAGAGGTGGTAAGCTTACACCTCGGTTGGTAAGCCGTACAATTGATCATCCGTACATCATCGAGCGCGATCATGGCATTTGATGGCCTCCCCAATCTGTTCGACCTTTTGGATGGAAGGCGTAGAAGCTTCTATCAGCTCAAAACATAAGCCTCTTGACATTGGAATGCTTCGACATTGGAATGTTGGGGTGGAACTTTCTATTCTGCACCATCCTTGGGAAACTTCTCGAAAATACCTTGGGGATATATTTTCGTTAGAAGGCAATGCTTTAAACAGATTCCAGATTCTTAGTGGTCAGATTATACGTCAGCTAGAACTCCCCGCAAAAGGGGTTTCACTTTCCAACGAAATTAAGAGAATGATGTAGGTAAGATTCTTTTCCTAGACATCCGTTGATTAATGTTCCGACTAATACAACATTATAGCTAGACCCAGACAGTTGAGGCAGTTGAAATGTTGCTTACCATGTCTGTCGGTTGTAAATGAACCGTGGCTAGCTCTCGATCACAGGAACCCTATTTATTATAGGGTGATCACTCGTGCGACACCTCTTGGACATCCGGAGATCCCCTCCTTCATGCTGGGCATTAAACTCTGGACGTAACACTGCATCAGTGAGGTCAGTGACTAATTAGCACCTTCGTGCTATTTCCCTAACCGTCGCGAGCTTTAGGCTCGCTTTCCTTCGTACTCGAAACACGTTCTAATGAGAGCGATTAGAGGTATTTCCACCCCAAAAAGACTCTTTCGAAATGGTTCTTGTCCACAATGGCGCAATGCACATAATTAAGCGTTACGGAGATGTTTCCAG
This sequence comes from Anopheles minimus, assembly GCA_000349025.1. Classification (NCBI taxonomy): domain Eukaryota; kingdom Metazoa; phylum Arthropoda; class Insecta; order Diptera; family Culicidae; genus Anopheles; species Anopheles minimus. The sequence goes on from KB663721.1 coordinate 1,060,817, forward strand.
AAGGAAAAATCGACCCTAAACGATCGATCGGATAGCTCAGTCTTAGAGTGAGTTTCACGCGAGGAGTGCCCAGCTACTTGGAACAGCTTCTCCACCAACCGAGAACCGACGCAGGTGAACGCGTGGTCGTGCAAGAAAAAACACGTTTACCAAGGCACTGCTCGACACTGGAGAGGTAACCAAAGGTAGGCATGCTCGCGGAATTGCGCTGATCGCCCCGCTCCCAACATCCTCCCCTATTTTCTCCGACGCTCAGGTCAACGGTGTGGAAGCTTCGATGCACTTCGAACTCTTCGGTGTGTTTGGGCACTTCAAATCCGTGCGTCCGTACCTCCAAACCAATACACCGATCTTGGGCGGCGTTTTGTTGGCCGCACCGGCTCTACGCGCATTGCCGTAACGCGTCGAGAACACGAAACACACTTTTGCGCACCCGAGCACGTGCGTGCAATGGTAAGATCGGCACCGTATAAGCGGAGTGTCCGGTTCCATAGTAGGCGAAACTGAAGTACTGAGCGGAGGTAACAGGGTAAACCACCTTCCAGCGGTACCCAAATATAAACGTAAATATGCGGCTCGCGTCTAACGAGGCGGTATTGAGCAAGAACCAGAAGCGGTTTTTATTCACAAAACACAAATCAAAAAAACGAACCACACACTAACGCGCGCGCCCTGTCTCGGATTGTTGCGAACCTATCCGTGCAGGATGGCCGATAAGCGATTTCGACCTGATGTGACGAAATTCCCCCGTCATATAGCGACGTCCTACCACACAATATCGCTGGCTACACATCGATGAATCTTCCTTCCCGCCGCCATAATTTCACGACAAGATCTAAACGACAGCACAACACACGGACCTCTTCACTGCGTCAAACCATGCGCTTCAAATAGCGCGACAAACGACCGTTGTACCACCTCCCTCCGGCCCTGCGGAGGCCACTCTTAATCACTCGCACCTTCTCCTTCAGACGCTACTCGAAACGTAAACCGTTATCGCGCCATTCCGATGAAAATGGCTTGCGCAATGGTGCTCAGACGCGCTCCACGCGGGGAGGGTGGCCCATTGCTAGACGATCGTGACGTTTTAAGCTGCTGCTGCTGCTGCTGCTGCTTGGGGATGGGATTTTTGGGAAAGGATCTTCGGGTAGTCACTAGCGTCAGCTCCGGCGTGTTATGGCGTACTCTTATGACGACGCTTTTTGACTCTTTGCTCACATTTAACTTCAAGTCGGGTGGGTTTACTAACGACGGCGCTCGATGGCGTCATTTCCTTGTTATTGTCTTTGGTTGGGGCATTCCTTGGTTCTGGGGAGGAACGTTATGTCGTGACGGTTTGCTGGCGTTATGGAAATCCTTGTGTAAACATTGAACGGATAAGCATGGGAATTCATACTCAATTTTAAGTTACATAAATTCACAAAATGTTCTTCAGTTAAAAGTCACCAAGTTCTTCTCATAAGCGATGTCTAATCTAACCTATCTCCTAAACTTAAATTTTTCCACACGATCTCCGGTTGTTTGCGATAGTCTGTCTCTGGTTTGCAGAGGCCAATTTCCTCGAACTATGTTCCAATTTGTAACTACTGGCTCAACTTTGCACAATTAGACCGTGTCCATGTCAAACGCGGCCTAAAGATGACCTTTGGCTGTAAGATATTCGAGATCTCCGTCGATTTCGAGATCATTATTTCCTAGGTTTTCCAAACGTTCTTGGTGTCTTTAGCTGACTTAAAATTGGAATCACTAATTTCTCTTTTTAAAAATCTCTTTTTTGTTGTTTAGTGTATACTCCCCTTGAGTAACAGGGAGTCGCGATGCGTTCCTCCGAAATTCTTGGCCTGGAGGTGTTGAGGTCGTTGATGATCGAGTCCAAACCATCTTCATTATTGACCTTATTCGCAGTGTTCTCGATGCGCCTTCACTCCTCTTGTTTCAACAACCAGTAACTCATATTTGACTTAAACTGATTTCTCCGGCTTCTTTCCGATCCCTTCTTACTTTACACTCCTTTGTCCTCATCCTTCGTTACTTCTGAGTTGAGGTAATCATGGATAGTCTTGAAGAGGCATTAGGCTAGTTGTAAATTAGGTAAAGCACTCTGTTGTTAAACTCCACGGACGGACAATTCAAATAAAATATATTAATAATTATAACAAGTCCTCCAACTCTTGACCTGCTATGAATGATTTAGTCTATACCACATTTAAAAATGTGTTATATTATAACACATCCTCGTTCGATGGCATATACAAAAAAGTCCTCAAGCGTCGAATGAAAGCGTAGAATTGATCCCCACCAGATGGCAAAGATCATGTTTCATCTACCGACTCCTTTCGGACAACACTTACCAGCATTCCAACAACCTCACCACAATACACCTGTTACTGCGAATGGCAGGTCAAGCGATGCAAAACGAATCAACCTCCCAAAACCCGGGCACCACATTCCAGGTTGGAGTTTCCATTCCGAGCTTTGATGCCAAAGTTCGCCACCCAAAGCAAAAAAACGTCTAGCGCACCAACGTAACGACACGCGCCCTGGACACGGGACGCTTGCGCTTGTTCGACGCTGTTTTCTTTCGCGTCCCAGTTCACCATTTAAGGACGGGGGAGGGACAATACGGGACGCCATCCCGTATGGGAGTGCGGAGAATATTTAGATCAAAAACGCTGGTATGCAACGGGCAGCAAGTGGCGCAAAAGTGTGCCGTGGTTATGTAAAACGCTTCAACCCCTACGAACGGTCCCCCGTAGCATTGGCTCAGGTTTGGCCGCGAGACACTCTAATCTCTATGTTTTATTACGATTTCACTTCCTCATTCGCATGCCGATTTATCTTTCCTTCTTGTTCGTGGCACGCCGGGACGCTTCAGCGAGTAGGGGGGGGGGGGGGGGGGAGAGCCCAAGCCACTAGCTTAAACCGATCTGCTTGGGCCTCGCACGCGCGTACACTTTCCATCGAGGCCAAAATCCATGGACCGGGCCGGCTCTAGGTAATGCCGCTACACCCGTACAAGTTCGTGCCACTTGAGTTTTTACTTCTTGGCGGCACTAGCTAGCCATTTACTCGTTGCTCGTTGTTGCCTCGGTTCTATTTCTATGCGTTTGATTGTTGTGTGAGGTTATTGCAGCTGTCCAACTTCTTTCCTTGTGTGCTCAGCAAATGGAGTGCTTTCTTTATTTGAGTGGCGGTTGTTTTTTTTTTTTTGCACGAACCACTAAAATGAGGGGCTTTTGAAGGAAATGGAATCAAGAGTAGAATTGTGTTGTCTGGGTGTTGGCAATATATCGGCGGTAGATGTGGAAATCCTGCTGTGAATGATGGTAACGTTTACAAAGTTGCTTAAGAATTCGCACTAACACACGTTGCTTCCTACGCCGAGAAGTCAGACATAACTCCAAGGATTTGTGTAATAAAATTAACGTTAATTATTTTTACGGGGAGTTTCGGTTATTTATGTCATCCTGTTCTGCTTGACACAGGATAAAAATCGAGAATATTTGAATGTTTGCTCTTGAAATATAAGAATATTCTCATCGAAATGGTTCTAGCATGAATTGCCAACCGGTTATACGCAAAAATTATTCAAATTTTAACATTTCACATTTCCGAATTCCTTCTTTTTCTGCTTGTAAACAACACCTGAAGACCGGATAGCTTCTCGCTAATGTGTGTCCAGTTCCTAAAGTATCTTACCTGTTATTGCTGTCCCTAATGGCATGGAGTTTAGACGACGGTAAGATTTTGCTAAACAGCTTAGGGAAGTTTGTTGGACGGAAGACATGACACAAAACGCATTAAGCGTCGATGAAATTATGAAATAGCTATAAGAACTTTATGTCTCGCATTAGCGCACCAGTACGGTCCCCTGGCACAGCACAGATTGCATCGCTCGTACCTCATTTAAGATGAACTTGAGTTCAGCAAACGAAGGTCGCTGTGAGCCTGAGTGGGAGAGTAATCGTTCTAAAGAACCCGTGCATACGCAAATGGACGCAAGGGTACGGGAAAGCCTCGACTACGTAACGCAAGTTAGGCGTTCTCGGTTTGCGTTCACCTCAATCGAGCGAGCTTAGTCAACGAGGGTCAGCTTAATTGAGGGTCCCCAGTGTAGTGTTCTTATACCGGTATTGCGTTGTTTGTTCCAATCCAACGCGAAAGTTGCTCGCCTGCAACAGCATTACAAAAGTTCTTTGTTGAAGAATTACGCGACATCTTTGGAGCTTTAGCTGAGACTATGGTGGAGTTCGAATGCGGTAGAACCATTCCCACATCTTGTTGCACTTTCATTAAAATGTGCAATGCACTTTTCCACAAATGCATCACAGCTGAAGGTCCACACCGTAAACCCGTCCTGTGTCGCACAACGAAAGGCAACTATAAAGTGGGATATATGTACATAAAAGAGACCCCTTTTTTGTAGCCATGGCAAGGACGAATGCATCTATCGGAATCTCGGCCCAGCGCTCCGGTAACCGGTTGAAACCGGACCGCGTCGTTGTACTTTATTATGCTGCTCGGTTGCATTCACTCGCAGCACTTCGTCGTCGAGGCTTCACCGATCGATACACACTGGCGTAAGTTGTAATTGAATTATGGTCGATGGTATCTTTTCAACACCATTCGGGCGCCTTTGCGGGGTTGCTCTCCGATGCCGTGGTGAAAACAAAAACCGAAAGTAACAACAAAGCGAAGGTACAGCGCAAAAGTACGAAGAGCAGAAAGGAAAAACTGGAACAAAAACAATGGCAATCGGGAAACCTGGGCCATACAGGCGAATGGCAGCGTCACTAACCTTACCCAAAGATTCCATTCTCCAAACACCGCCTAAGGTGGACCGGAATGACTTGTTGTCGGTGTGCGGGAATGTCTGGAGCATGGCGCCGATGACCTCATTTAACCCGGTGTCTGTTGTTTTGCGCTTGGCGCCATGTTTGTTTGTGCTCAGGTCACAGGGACAGGTCACAGACCGCAAATTGGACACTCGTATCGAATTGATCGTGCATCGGGATGCTGTCACGTTTTAGCTCACTCCCCTCGATTCTCCTGTGGAATGTGCCACACATTATGAAACGAGCTACAATGGTGTACGCGCGGTTTTGCACGTGATTTTCTACGCATTTCTCCGCAGCGTTTGTTCTTCTTTACACCAGAAACAAATATTTATGGAAGTTTGAGTTTTGCCATTTTCCGTGCATTGAATAAAATAAAGCTTTTCCTTCCAAACTTCCCACGAATTACACAACGGTTTTTGCTTTGTTTTTACACACACTGCCTTTAAGTTACTTAAATCACAGAGGCGAACAAAACAAAAAAAATAGCCCACGAATCTAAACATTTCGATCTATCGTTGGAAAGGCAATGGGGCTGGGTTTCGCGTAACGATCGTACAGCCACGTGACGCGGCCGGCCCGAGAAGAAAACGCATGGAAGGCGGGGGAGAGCGAATGAGAGAACGCGTGAGAAGCCATCTTATGCTGGTTGGGGCGCTGTGATGGTGTGCTGGGGTGCGAGTGAGCGTGAGCCGCGTGACATAATCTCACTCACTCGCGATCGTCCGAGTATCTGGAAACCTCATTCCGTCGCCAGCGGCCGGTGGATGATCGAATCGTAAGCAAGAAACCATAGAAGCAACAACAGCACAAAAATGCAATAGAAAAGCTTCCTCCCTGATGTTCTCCACGTCCCCAGAAGAAAGATCGAGAGCGAGAGAGGGAGAGAGAAAGGGGGAGACAGCTCATCCCTTTCCATTTAACCCTTAGAGTGTCGCAATGCAGTGCAGAGATCGAATGGAGCATCAAACGATCGCGTATTAAATAAGCTTTTATAAACGAAACGACGAAAAAGAATGCACAGAAGCGTGGAAATTCACCCAGAAGCTGAAGGATTATGTGCGTTTCGGGTGGTGGCGCTATAATTCCGTACATTACACGCGAATGGCGATCGCCATAACCGTGACGATCTTGATCCGTTCAATTTGGGCCATTGTCGAGCGGTGGTTTATTTTCGATCTCTATTGCGATAATCGGTATATACGATCGTTTGCTGGAACAATTAACTCGATCGGATAATTTTCACGATCGTCAAATCTTTCGACCCAGGAGAAAGTGTGCATCTCGTTCAACGACGACGACGGTGTCGTTTAACTTTTCCTTTATTTTACAAGCACCAACCGATAATCAAGCGGAGAAAAGTAAAATTAACGACGCTAACGGCCTTGCAGCTTCCGGGAATGGGAAGCGAAAGCGAAAGGGCCAAGGATAAGGGCCTTCCGTAAAGGTAATTATCATATCAAGGAGGGGACCGAGCTTGAACCATTTATCACCGTAACGCTGACGGGCAAAAGCAGGAAGTGAAGAAGCTTCTTCACCGCCGTCCGTCCTGGGAACGGATGCTGTGGACGAGCATCTTACGATTGCGGACGAGGCCGCTATCTGGTAGTGGGTCTGATGCCATCCTACGATCGTTACGTATTGGATTGTGTCTATCTTCGATTAAATAACGACGATTTGTTAATGTTGGAAGTCGTTCGCTGGAGAAACGGATCGTCTTGCAAAAGATCTAAGCGAACCCCCTTTTTGGGAAGTTATCTGAAGGCTGGATTAAACATGTAACCGGAAGATTGGGATCGGATATGTATACAAGAGAAGCAACAGTGAATGAAGTAATCGCCGTAATTCATTCTTCAGAACGAACGAGAGGTTCTACTCGGCTAAAGGCACGAGCACTCATTTTGACCATTTGACGAACGAATTTGGTAAACCCAGTAGATAAATATGAATATCGTGGTCTTATTTATTTAATTTGTTAAAAATAATTACCATATTATGCAATTATTTGTACCACATTATTATTAAATTATTTTAAAAAATGTTGAAACAATTATTATATTATCAATTCATTTATTTTGCAATAAATAATATACTTCATTCTTGCATTTGTACGCCGAAATCGGACAAAACTTGGTCCACGACGTGATTTATGAGTGCCGAAAAAAGTGTCCCTATTTTTGTCACTTGGGTCATCCCCGAGTCCCTCGTGAAAGGGGGGCATTAATTAAGACTTTAACTCTCTTCTCTAACTGTACATCCTTCAAAAGGTATCTTCAAATCCGCGTACATCAGTTACCGTGCATCTTGAGGACTATTTTAAATCCATAGTTCATTTCTGAGGACATGATCGATAGGTAAAACTAATCCCCTTTCCCACCAAAGGGTTATTCTTGATTGGAGTAATTGAATTGCTACTCGCCTCTATCATAATCCCCTTTCAGGGGGCCCTTTCACCTGGCTTCTTACGGTTACATTTCACCTTCTTATCAGCCATCTTGGTTTTATGATGCACTAGAGCAAACTAAGCAAACCGCCTGGTTAAAATTAGCCACTTTACGGCAGCCTCACTCGGCGACTCATAAATACGCTACTAATCAATGCAGTCCCGGTGCGTTGCGGTAAAAATAGACCCACCGTGTGGGCAAATGCAATAAGGCACTCCAGAAGGAGAATTGAATACATGACACACCTTCCTTTGAAACAATCTTTCTCTCTCTCCCTCTCTTTTTCTCTCTCTCTCCTCGCTTTTTAAGAATACCAACCAGGGACGGTGTCACCTGAAGGTAGGCACACACACGCACAGGCTCTTCATGGTGAGGTAGAGACCCAATCGGTTGCGGTTCCTTGACTTGACCGTAAAAGTTATGTAAATAAATTACGCCACCGCTGGCCATGCGGCCATGGGAATGGTCTACGGCGACATGATCTTAGGCGTCGAGCCGGGAAACGCTCGAATTGCTTTCCAACGCCACAAACTCCGGGGGGACACACAGCGGCCATGGTACGGTGGCAAAACGGTTCCTTGTTTTGGTTTTCTGTTTCGGCTTAGGACCCGAAAGATTCGATAACGCAAGCGAATCCGAAACGGTATGCAAAGTTTGTTCTTCTGGTTCATTCCACCCGGACCCGATTGCATGGTTGCTCTGTCTGTCTGTCTGTTTTTCTTTGCGCAACCGTAAACCAAATGCCTTCCAATGTCCAGTAAACGGGTGACGGGTGATTCACCTGCTCAACTGGTGACGTTTTCCAAACGCATCAGCATCGCCATACTATCCGAAGGCGGTATTGGAACATTCTAGCCCACATGTCCATCCTCCAATGCGCCGATTGCGATTCGGAACCGTCCTTGAACGCTCATAATTGTACAAACAGCAGCGATTGAATATTAATGATCATTACCACCAGCCGAAGGTGCAGTCGAAGGGGGTGTCACGGTATCAGTGCTTCCGAGCGCAGTTCGAAGTTCCACTTGAAACAAGCGTACGGATTAAATGTCACTCCTCGCTTGTTTTGCGGCGCGTCGACATCGTTGGACATTCGTAGACGATCGCACCCGACGACGACGACGTTACGGTGCGAGCGGGAGTTGATGGAATTTTTAATCAACGCGTACGCGCGTCAACACATTTCGAAACATTTCCCCGACCTTCCCTGCTGGCGAAGGACTCCGAACTCGCATCGCAGATTGTACAGAGTGCATGGAAGCAACACCCAAAACCACAAACAACCCCTCAACGAATTGTCCTACCGGGCCGAGTAGTTTGCAGACGATTTGTTGATGTGTTGTGTTTGTATTATTTGCAAGCCACCAACGACCCGGTCGGGTTGAAGCATGATTGCTTGTTTGGTGCTTTTCAAGTTCAATCCCCGGTTTGCCTGCCTTCCGTTCGTGTGTCTTCCTCTACAATGCGCTGTCCATGAAACGTTCGATGTATATACATCGAGTACAGACATGATCGCATAAGGACACACGGTACCATACTGCATAAGGGATTGGGCGTAGGCCCAATGAAGGTGAAAGAGATCAGGTTAGGTCATGCCCTCTGCTCAAGAAGAACCACCGTGCATCTGTATCGTCCCACGGACGGAGGACGGAAGCAATTAAAGCCAATTTATGGGTTGGACTTCGCGCCATCCAAGTTATCTCCGTCGCATCTGGCAGACGACTTGTTTAATGTTTCCGACTTTCAACACACTTTGTGCGCATTTTATTTGTCCGTTAATTGTACTACATGGCCAATAATGAGTTTTGTCCGCTAAAGAAGAGAAAGTGACAGGGCGTTGTTTTTTGTCACGTTTCAAATTAAATACCAAGTCAAATCTGTATCTATAGAGCCGTTGCGTAAACGGCGCCATTTAACACGCTAGAGTGGAAATTAATTTCGTCTGTCCAAAGTTTATCATGATGGAAATGCCCAACAAAAGTCACGTAAAAGCATACGAGAGCTTTTTATGAGGAATGTATCTGGGGTTTTGGTGAGATTCGGTATCAGTTATAATTAGCGATCAATGTACAACATCTTTTTTTAAATGTTTTCCGCATTTCCAGCAGAATGCGGCTACCAAGAAGGTCACACAGTTCAGGAGCTCTAGGAAACAGTCTTCAAGAATTAGCTAAACCTTCGAATGTCCTTCTTCTGATTCTAAAGAAATGAAAGCCCTAATCTCTTCTCTAATCCTCTGTTATTATTTTGAAATCACTTGAAGTAAAGTTGAATGTCTCAGAGATCCCTTCTGCATATTCTTCTTTCGGGGTCCCAAATATCTTTAACGACATTCCGTTTGGAGCCTCCAAAGAGAGCAGAAATTCAAATATCTGTATCCAATGTTTTGCGGTTGCACACAAGTGCTGATTGGTTGTATGCAACTTTTGAGCTTTTTCGCATGCAACCCGACACTTTTCATGAAAGCTCTGGATGCACAGCACGCTGGTACAATATTACAACAGCAGCATCCGTTAAATTGTCATTTTGTATGTTTTTTACAAGGATTAGTTGATGGCATTGCAGCGCAAAATCAAATTATAGGTCATCATTTGATACTTTTTTTTTAATACAAGATTTGACAAAAAACAGTTACTTTCTCACCTTATGATTAAATATTTATTTGCATTTCTCACGATTTGCGATACGATTGCGGTTTTGCTAAAATACTTGCTCTTTCTCACTCGTTCCCATGCTGTGTGAGATGATCTTCGTTCGTTTACCTGTTTTCCCGCTTTAGTTCCTCACTATACTTAACGTAAACAAACGAAAAACAAAAAGAAAAACAAAACACCATCAGCCACCAGCGTATCGTAACGGTTCTCGCCGCCCTTTTCGTTGCATTTTCTAACAAAAATACATTTTTGTAACAGTTTACAACAATATTTTTCAGCTTTTTAAAACACTAACTGCGTTAAACCACTTCCTCCGTTGTTTTCCTTTTCTATCGTTCTTTCGTCTCGGGAAGGGTATTGGTAATATGGGTTCCGTAATTTTGAGTCTTTGCCATCTACCTACAACGACCCTAATAGTGGAATGTATTGGGATTGCGTGTAATGTAATGCCTTTGTAGCAACACCTGGCGCATTGAAGAAGCAGTGGTGTGTACCCGCATCACTCACATCATTCGTCTCTATCACGTCGTCTATCTGTCCCCTACCTATCAATACCGTTCGGAGCAGCTTCAAACGATGATTTCAAACAACTCCAAACCGTATACTAGCTGTAGTAGTAGTAGTAGCAGCAGCAAATGTTGCAGTAGTAATAATAGTAGTAGTAGTAGTAGTAGTTTAAAACACATCACATTTCATGAGCGCCTCGTCAATCGATTGCTGCCTTCATCGTTTCATCGTAAATGCTCCTATGTTCGTCTCAGAATCAGGATCTTAGCTCACGATAAGCTGCAATAAGGTCCAACCCTCCTTGCGCTTATCTTTTGTATCGTCCGTGGCGTGCATCCGTGATAGCGCCCCACAGCTCGATGATGAAATCGTCCGTAAAACCGAAAGCCTCCAGATCGGACGCATCGATCGCTTCCGCAAAGTCCATCGAGTTAATTTTGTTGTTACCTAGTTCCCAGATCTGCGAGAGAGAGTGAGACAATATGGTTCATTATATCACACCCGTCCAGAGTAGGGTTATTCCGCAACGGTACTCACTTGTGTGGCTAGCTCACTATCGTTGATTCCCATGAAGGAGTCGAGCAGTGAGTTAATGGCATCAATTCCACTTTGCGTAGCATCGTCGTGCTGAAACGAAAGTTGGCAAAAGGCGAATTAATGGCGGCCCTTTCTGTTCCATTTCAACGGATCGTGTATAGAACGGGAGTCGATGGAAGAAAGCGAGTGAGTTAAGTCGCAAGAAAGTTACTCCAATACAGGACACGGACTCCAATAATTGTTATCACCACGAGATCTATCGTACCTCTTCCTCAATGGCTGCGTTTCCGTTGGCCTTAAACCGCAGCGTCTCCTTGCCACTGCCGTATCCCTGCTTGCCCTGTTTGCTGCCGGCCGTTCCCTTGCGGGGCGCTATTCCCTGGAATCCGCTCTTCATCGGCTCCACCAGCCGAACGGTAAACGTGGAACCGGTGGGAATGTCCTTCAGCATGCGGGCCACCTCGTAGTGTCGCTTACCAACCACATTGATACCGTCCAGCTTCTCGATGTGATCACCAATCTGGAATGGAGAAGGGGAAAAGATGAAGAAAAGCCAGAGGAAGTCTTGCAAGTGATTCAATACGCTACCTGTATGTGAGGAATCCGATCGATAACGCTGCCGCTCTTGATGCGCTTGATGAACGCATAGCCCGCTCCATTGTCTGTGATTGTCAGTCCCAGCGCGTCTTCCGACTTGACGATCTCTACCTCCTTCGGACGACCCTTTTTATGTGCGAAAATGAAATCGTACAGCCCGATCTGACCACCCAACAGGTTGTTCATATCGACTTTGTGCGAGTATAGTGTACAGAACAGAATCTGAAATTTGCAGACAAAGAGAAAAGCATATAAGAAGTGATTTAATATTCATGGAATGGAACATTTTACATAAAATTCTACGTGGGAACTAATGATCTTATCACGTCACACGTCACAATTCTTTGTGGATCACTAAGTAAGTTATTCTTAATGTCCTTTCTCCCGATTACTAACTTTGGATTATTATTGTGCAGAGTTTTCCATACAATACTCTGCCAAGCAACTCTGCCAACGTGTCTCGAAAGATCCACTCCAAAGCAACGACTGCAGTTCATGACGATCGTGCATACTGAGCGGCACTCGAATATCCACCCAAAAAAACAAAACACCCTCGAGAAAAGTGTGATCATCAAGTACGCTCTTCGCGCATCTCGCACTCATTTCGCGGAAGGGTGTACCGGCGGAGCAAGCAACCAGGGAGGCGGGAAAATTTGACCCAATGGTCCAAACGAATGCAACCGATTCCACGGAAAACATTTCAATCGCACAATTTTTCTTCACTTTGTTTTCTTCGTCTCCTCCATTGGCCATCGCTTTCCATCGGGCGCCATGCCATCCCAGGTGGGTGGGGAATCTACACCCAAAATAAGCCCGCTGCGCCTCATCATATCGCGACTGACGTGAGCAGCGCAATTTTATGGTAGTGGAAAATTCATCACGAGTGCCATCTTCAGCCAACATCGGAGTTGGCCGACATTATTTTCCACTGACCTCCTCCAATGTCCTCCAATGGGCGGATGGGGAGCGTTTTTTTTTCTAGAGGCACTTTCAAGTGAACGGCTCACAAACGCCGGCGTACTAATAGGCTTTTCTGTTTGTGTTTTGCTTTTGTTTGTGAAAATTATCGATCAAATCGGACTGGTATGCAGGAACTCCGACTGTGTTCAGGTGAGTTCGAGAGACAAACCGATTTGATTAACAACAATCGCATTAGGTAAAGGTATCCCAAGCCCAAGAGTTGAGGTGGATTGGAATCACTGAGCACATAAGCACAAACATTACGTTGGCCATCACAACAACGTGAAATGTGAGTGGAACACTCCGTGGAACAGAGAGGTTTCATCGGAAGGATACGCTTGAACCGGTGTGGACATTGAAGATCGAAAACTCCCAAGAAAGCAACGATTGCTCCGGAACGCCATATCTAACCTTGACATGCCATCCAAGCGCAGAGAAATGTCCAATTCCAATGTTCCAAATGCCTAAAGCAGGAGAAGATCGCGCACACCCATAATCGTCACTGATCACACAACTTTCGCAGCTGCATATATTACGTTTGCGGTGCACTTTCGCCCCAAAACAAATGCACGATCGATCCGAGCGCGTGTGTGTGTGTGGAAAGTTTCCACCGGGGGTGATGATACTTTGGTTAGATTGATTTTCGTTTCGTGCATTGAACTTTGCGCTGTCCACCGCAAATTAAATACCTTCTCATTTTTCTTCATTCCTTCCGAGGTCCAAACAGGGTGCATATAGCCATGGGGGAATGTGTGTGTGTGTGTGTGTGTGTTGGCCAAGCGGAAGTGGACTCAACTGAGCGGAACCACCACCATCGTGGAAGCAGCGCAGGTTACAATAATCACGGTGTCGTCGGTCGAGGGATTCGGCCTCCCAGGTGCAGGTGTAGTGTTAGGTCGGGTCAGATCACCCTGTGCCAAACAGAGCGTGATTCCGATGCTATGACTTTTATATATATATATATGTCGGTCTGTATGCGTGGGTAATATTTTCACCCAGTCGCGAGGTTCTCCTCTTCACTTCTGCCGCTGCAAAACTAGAGGTGTGGTACAATATAAAAGTTCCATCACTTGTTGTCTGCATGGGGTGAAAATTTAGATGGATGGTCCCCTAATTGATACGAAAGTTACATCTCCTCCATGTTCTATTCTCTTCCATCGCTGAAGAACCATAAATCTCACAATGTTTTTTCACCCCCTTTTTAATTAAAATGCATCGTGTGCATAATGGACTAATGCAACGCATTAAGTGTTCGCTGTTGAATTTGATTTACTTCCCTGCTTCTATATTACTACAATTATGACAGCTGAGCTGAAATAGCAATAACACGTTTTTTTTTTCACCCATCCTTAATTAGCTTTATATTGGAAGCATTATTTGCTCATTATTGTGTTGCCTTTCCACGCTAAGCCACTGGCAGTGAATGAAAGGATTATTGGGAAGCGGGTAACAAAAGTAACACATAGACGTGTCTTTTTTTGAAAGAGAGAGAAGCCCCACAAGCTGCTGACCACTAGAAAGCACCCTCACAGACAGGGTGGTGGTGAGTTGCAGCCCAGGCAGGGGTTTGCGTTAGAGGCATCGATTGCAGCGCACGTATGGAGTTACTTTCTAATTGAATTGAACCAAACGAGACCTTGCCAGTGAAAAGGTGTCTAACCTTTCGCATTCGCGTGTAACCTTCACGTTGCAATGACGTGCCGTGAAGACAACCTCAAAAAATTATGCAATTTGGAACTTTATCAAACTTAAAACTCCCTTTATTTCCTTGTTGCTTCACAAAAGCGTCATAGAAGGATGGGAACAGTTTCTCATCCCAACACGCGCACCTCACCTCACTGTAGCACACAATCGGCAAACGTGATGGGCGCCCGACACTAACAAAACTGCTGCAGTATGCAAATGCAGGAACGCATTATTTTTGCTGGTAGATTGAGATCAAAGTGGTTTGTTTGATGTTGTTTGCATGCTGTCGTAGTCACGTTCACACGGGCCACGTCAAAGTGGTTAGCTGTTGATGTTCGACCCTCAAGCATTACAAAAAGAAAGCACAACCCGTACATCCCAGCATCAGCAGCAGCAGCAGCAACTAACGGTAATAAACCGCTCTGGTGCATTTAACATGGCGGTTTTATTTTGGGTCGCCCGTACTTTCTGGTACAACCCGTTTTGTCCCGGGTACGGGACTGGTTCTAGTCTAATTTCTGGATCGTTCGCTAATCCTATTCCACGCTCCAATAAAAGCGAAACCAAGACCACTCCATTAGAGGGATACATTAGGAGTCGGATATCGGATCTCCCGTTTTTAGTTTTTTTCCTGGTTTTATCATTTAATGAAGTCTTCTGGCATCTGGAAACAGATGGGGGGACATTCTTCCGTTGTCCGATCACTTACAATTTCGAACGAATGAAACCGATCCAGCTGCAACGACCCGTCCGGATTGGACTTCTTCCGGAACGGACAGGAGAAAGTAGTTAGACGTTAGCCGAACCACTTTGCTAATTTCACAACGACCCTTCCGCACCGTGCCCAACACACATACACACTTTGTTGCAGGTTTAGTGGACGGAGAGGAAAAACTGGAAACAACAGTTCGTCCCAAGGAAACTCTGACCACTCCTCCATCCACCCAACGAATCTCGAATCTCACTCGAAACCGCCTTTCGCCAAACGCCTTCCGTTGGAGGTCGGAGATGCATCGCAAACACATCCATGTTGATAGGGAGCTGCTTCTCCTCACTTCGCTATCTATTTATCGTCGATCCTCGATCCAATGCCGGCGCTGATTGCATCGAAGAAACATTGGAAACGTATTTAGCAACTTGCTTTGCGCATCTGACTCATGCAACTAAAGATGCGATCATGGATAAATTCATCGCAAAATTACCTAGCGTTTGCAGGGGTAGACCAGAGGTCGAAAACGGTTTAGCTGCGAGAGACTTTCACCCCAAGATGGAAGACGATCCTCTACTTAGGTTACATTCGAAGTCTCGACATGGAGACAATTACTTTAAATTTACTGAAGTAAAAAAATTACAACAAGAGTAAAAGAGTGATGTCTTTAATCATTCTCTTCACCAATCGGTAATTATTAAAGTTGATCTTGTCGTGTATTGTACTTGCATTACACAAGTCACAGCAGCTTTACATCGGAATAACAGTAAGTTGCGCCGCTTGTTTCTGTTTGAACGCGAACGCTGTTAGCGTTTTAATTCACACGTTCCGCATTACTGCGCTAGGTTGCACTTGTAATGCAAATACCGCCCGATCACATGGAAAAATGTACTTAAAGCTTGTTATGAGAAAGGGAAAATAACTAAAGCATCCCACGCTAGGAAAAAAATGGAATACCTCAAGCCGGTGTTGTGTCATGAGCCGAGCTAGCATGCTTCCGTGGATGTTCTTTTAATATTAAACATATAGAAAAACAGGTCGTAACTAGAGGCTTTCTAGTGAAAACTACGAAGATTGCAACGAGCGTATAGAGACGAAAGAATTCCACCGACAGATACATTATCGATTGAAGTTCATTTAGCAAAAGATCATGTATTTGAGAAAGCTTTCAAGAGCAAGTAGCTCTGATAGATGGTAGCGAAAAAATGCATTAAAGTTGAAGATCAGATCTACATCTATCCAGACTACATCTATAAAACACCTGCCGCCGTATCCTCACATACATGATCTCCATTACCCAAACAAATCGCTGTCATAATGGATCACATGTTGGCAAATGTCGGTCAACCAACGGGCACACCGGGTGCATTGAACGTTATACAATATGCAACAGCCTCGAGTTACAGAGAACCTCTCGAAGATCAATCAAACAGACACGGTGGGCATTCCCGAAATGCTTACCCCTAATTTTCTTCCACCAAGTCTATTTTCCACACACACTAATGATGCACAACCTGTGGCCTCAATTTCGCGGGTTCCCGCCGATTCCCGGGAAAGAAGCTGCAGGAGCGCAAAGATTCCAGAAAAAATCGAAACAGGTTACCGAATGCTGTACGCAAGCGGCTATTCTTGTTTTTTTTTTTTGTGCGTGTTTCGTACGGTGCAGGTGCGAAGTGTGGCCCGGTCCTAATCATTTGGTAGAAGCATATGAAAGATGGCGAGAGTCGAGAGAGGCCGAACACCGAAAAGTTGTGGTGGTTCGTGTATCATTGACCTAATTTTGTATTCGAACGGAAAAGAAACTCCGGCAACCAGCGGGTTCGCTGATGTATCTTTAACTTCTTTGCTTTTCCAGTTTTCTAAATTTCTTTCTCCGTCTCGCACGGAGTTTTGGGGATAGATGGTGAATTTTTGCGGGACTTCCTTTCTGTTGAGCTGACCAACGGGACAATCCCAACCGAGAGGTGCTGGAAATCGATCGCCAAATATAAAATATGCGTCTAACAATATAATTGGTTCTTTCGCAGGTACGTAATACTACGTGTGACATGTCTGAAATAAATAAAAACTCTTCCTATATGCTCACAGTCACACAAATACGCAACTAGCGTAATAACGGCCACGTTATTTGGCACCGAATCAGCGCATGTTCTGTTCGTGATGTGTGCTCTACAAATCGTGTTTTATAGTTACTAACGGCCACTCGATTAAACCAACTTTCCACGTCGGGTTTCCGGCATTGTTGGGCCAAAAATTCAAAAACCCATCGTAACACTGCATAAATGCTGGCCCCTGCTGCCTCCTCTGGTGCAAACAGCTGACGAGGCAGCAATAATGGTCCGCCACGATGCCGTTATGCAATTCCGTTCAGTATGAACATTTTGTGCTCCCTCCACCTAAAGCAAACGCCAGTTCCGTGCTTCACCGGCAATTGGATTTGAGGAGGAAAATAAAATAATCGGGATTTATGGTTGGGTTTGTTGGTTGGCGGCTCCACAATTAGGATGCGAAGGTGCATTCACCTGTACTGCACTCCGGAGAAAACCCCATGGAATCAATGGAAAAATAAGAATAGCGTATAATCATGTGGATGATTATAATTAAAACGTGTTTTTAACAGCTCGTTGGCTTCTTCAAGATCCATTGCAGGCGTGTTTTCATATTTGAGAAGGTCACTGATCGTTACTCTGCTCAATATAATGCACCAAACGTCGTTTGGGACGTCCACTCTTTGCAAAGCCGACCGGACTACTACACTCTCATCCCATCTCCACCGCCCTGGTCATCAGTATTCACGATTCCAGTGTTGAAGATGTCGCGAGGTTTATAAGTTGTTCGATGATCTCACTATCTATGATCACTACCTGTTCGGAGGGCCTAGAAAATCCTTGAAGTTCAACTAATGCTCCATCGTCTGATCTGGCGTGGTCTAAATGATAGGTCATCCTACTGGTGGGTGCCTCGATCATCAGAGCCTCTAAGAACCTTAGCCTTCCACTATTAGTAATCAAAAATCTGCTAGAGCCACTGAGGATATTTAGTGACGGACCAAAGACACTGGAAGTCTTAGTTCGAGATTAATCGGAGAAGTTGTACTAAGCCTGGATGACATGATAGTGTTACTAAGTCAGTAGACCTGGACCTCTGGAGAAGAGATCTAAACCGTGGCAGTGGAATGTCTAGTATATAAGGAAACTACACAATTATTCTGACTAGTGTAGCAATATTTGTGCTCTTCTAAATACTTGCACAGATCGGTACATAACCATGACTAACAAGAGCCATTATCGATTGCCTGTCGTTTCGCCTGAACAATTGCTTCAAGCACCACATCTCAAGTGTGCAATCGCGCTGTGACAGACCACCAAAGCGGACAAAGGTAATTCGTTCGCGAATCACCTCGTAAACCCTTTACCGCGCACGCAAGATAAGATACCGTATCGAACCTCTCATGGACGTTGAAACACAGACACCACTCGGCGGAGATAGAATTGTGCTGCTAATAAATTCCAACGCTCATTCATCAATTCCAACAAGAAATACTCACCTCATCCACGGGGAAATCGTAACATTCGGCGATTTTCTGGTAGAGTTCCTTCACACTGGCAAAGCCGGTAATGAAGCCGGTCGGACTGCCGTGTGCCAGCTGGCAATTGAACACCAGCTGCGGCTTGGTGACGGTCGATTCGCCATGGCCACCGTTGCTCATGCTGCCGTGGTGGATCGTGGGCGCTGTTGGGATCGGAGGGTTTTTGTAGTTGTTGTTATCGTGGTACGCATGCGGATCCTTGGTCGTCGGTGGCGAAGGATTGGATATTTTGGTGCTTTTCTTATTGAACAACGGCATCGTGTTGGTTGGTGGTCGTAAACCAAACCAGACGGGAAAGTTGGGAGTGTTGGTGGAAAGTGTTGGTGGGAAGGTAGTTCTACTGGCACTTTACACTGTTGTGCAGTATCGTCAAACTGCTTGTCTCGCGGTGATCGACACGTGGTAGCGGCGTCACCCCCACCGAGAAACCCCCCGTAGATGGGACGTTAAAAAGGAGTTGGGAAGTAAATTTTGTTTTCCAAGAAATAAAATCCGGAACCGAGAGGTACAAACAGAAGTATTGCCAAACCAAAAACTACCTGGGGGAAAACACACACACACACGGCTCCAGTCGATAGGAGTTGTAAGTGGTAAGGCTAGCGAGTTATTGCTACTGCTCTTCTAAGCAGTGGACCAGCGTTTGGTCGCGAGTAATTTGGAACTAAAACTTGTTGTTAAAGGATGAGCTAGGTAGGTTAGCTACATGTCAGTGGGAAGTTATCAAAAAACAAACACATGGGAACAAAGGAGTCGTAGGAAGGAAATCCGGGAAAAAGGGATATTAGAGAAAAGAGAAAAAAGAAAAGAGATAGAAGAAATTGTAGAGCACTCGGCGATACGGTATACTGATATATCATACACAAAACACACACACACACGTATATATGCACACACAGAAACACACATCAGATGGTAAGTATCTAAAATATGAACAAAATCTATTTGCACCCGCCAATGCAAACGCGAGCAATTAGCGGTTTTGCTTTGGCAAATATTTGCCACGGCGCAAAACACGAAAACTCAGGTGTCTGGTTCCTATTGCCAAAAGAGCTCCTACACCATCATGTACAGGGTGTGTTTATAGCCAAATTCACCAGCCTCAAACAACACTACAAATAATTACACCTTTTTGCATGCTTTGCAAGTTGCAAAAACAGTCCACAACAGGAAATTTTCCTTCACTTGTGTGTCACCAAACCGATCTGCGCGCTACGATCGCGTGTACCCGCGTATACTGCCTGTTCGCACTCGCACTATCTCTCTCACACACACCCTTGTCGACAGGTACTTGCGCATAGGGACACTTTTGTTATCGGGTGCCCCAACGTTCCCTTCAACGTACTGATAAGCGCGTACTCGCTGTACACTGTACACACAACACCGTAAGGCACCAGAAATGAGAGTGTAAAACAACGACCACCAT
Source organism: Anopheles minimus (assembly GCA_000349025.1). NCBI lineage: Eukaryota > Metazoa > Arthropoda > Insecta > Diptera > Culicidae > Anopheles > Anopheles minimus. The sequence goes on from KB663721.1 coordinate 1,080,758, forward strand.
ATGCTGTTTTGTGACACTTTACAAAAGGGGCAATGCCGATAAAGCGCGCAACGAGGCGCACAGATAACAAACCAACCTACCAGCGATCGAAAATGGCCAGAAACTATACTTTGCCCACATGGAACGGTTGCTACACTGGACGTCGATAACTGCGGCGAGCAGGAATTGTCTCCGTGATGCGATTGGGGGGCGCAAGTGGGTGTTTGTTTTATCTCCAACACAGTTTGACAACGTATTGACAGTGAACAACCACTAGATAGGAGTAGATGAGATCCAGAAAACTTCGTTTTTTTTTGGAAGGGGCCGCACACACAATATCTCGGATCCGATCAGGTGAAACACGGATCGATCAACCAATTACTGTGCGGTGGCGGGCTCACTGCGTACGTGGACCGCTGTCGCGAATAGCATGGGTCGTTTTCCACTGCCCGACTGCGGTTTTCCGCGCGACGAATTCACTAACGGCGCAACAACCTGCCGCCTGGTCCGACCTTCGTAGGCTTCACTGCTTCTCTCTGTCGCACGTTCGGTCGCTTTCCCGCTTCAACTGGCTGTTAGGCACCGTTACAACAGCAGATGAAGAAGAATGGGGTTAGGTGGCGAACCTCTGGCTACCTGTGGGCTGTTTCACTTGACCGCGTACCACCTCACGCACAAGAAGCACAACTAAACATGCAGCAGGGGGAGGTGAAAACTCATTCGAAACTCACACACACACACACACACAGCGCAGGAAAGAACGACCATACGGAGCACAGTAGGCGGCAATGGAAATGGAACTGTAATAACGCACAGCCAAACTAACCGTATATATTCTTAGCGTCGCACGCACCACCCAACTATAAGCGGATTTTGTGCCTTCTCACTTTTTTGTTCCTACGTTTATTTGCCGGTTTCCTAATGCACTCCTCACGTGAGCAATTGCTCCGGTTTGCCCATCAGCTACAGAAAACCGAATAGCAATACGTTGTTCACTGTACGCCGTCTTCTTGGCAAATGAAAATGCGAACGCTATACGCAACTCTCGGTGGGAAGTAAAATGTGGAAGTATGATGCAGTGTTTCTCAGTTAGTTCCGTCCCGGGATCGCCATTCGCGATCGTTCATATTTTAAAAACATATAACGATCGATGAAATTAATTAAATCTAAAGCAAATGTACCGCAATAAAACAAACATTCCAAACGGTTCCAGCTCTTAGTTGAATAATATCTAAATCGAAAAAGTTAACGTGTTTAACAAACACTGCCGCTGTCCGCTGGCTGAATAACCGTATATACATCGGACCTTGCGCTGTGTCAGTGTTTTTTTCTTCGTTTTGGGCTCCAAAGGGGAGAACGAGATAGATTTCAGCGGACCTTCAGTTTTCTTCCCCCAACTTTATTCCACTTCCGTTTACCGTTATCGAAAGGCAAAGGGTGGCTCTCGCGGTTTATCTCGCGGCGTACGTGTTTGTAGGAGAAGTTCGTCCAACTCATACTCTTTGCATACCTCTCTGTGCTCTCATAAGTATTCTACCCTGTGCGTTTTTTTGTTGTAAATGATCCAGGTGATTTCGGACTTGATCTCAAGAAAATATGCGTCTGTCTGATCGTACTCTATTACTGGAAACTCATAATACATACACATACACCTTTCACTGTAATGGGCCGCGAATCGAACGACCTTCGGCGTATTCTAGTATGGGTTCTGGCAAAGATACTGCGCGCACGCTACAGCATTCTGATTAATGTTCGATGCTGCACTGTATATGGAACAAGATGCGTAGGAATGTACCAATAGCTGCATCAGACCGAATTCAATCCAGCCAACATGAGCAACCATTGTTTCATCCCGGATGGGGTCGTTCTTTGAAATATGGTTGTTGTCTGGTGTTCTTTTTAACCATACTATTTGCATAATATATTCCCCTCCGGCAGATAATTGTATTATTTGCATTAGAATGAGCTTTGGTACTGGTACAAGAGGTTCTCGACACTGTCACAAATATAGTGCGGTTCTACGAATGATGATGAATACAAATTTAACATTTACCTTTCTGCAGCGCATTGAAGTCTATGGTTTGTTCAGTCCCACGGGTGAACTGCGTGTCGAGCGAGCAACAACAGTTTCAAGTTCAGCGACCATCCAACGTTTCTCTCTTATACCCCTTTTTGCTGTAACACACAACAGGTGTGTGCGTGTGATATTTGGAGTCTCACTTCACTTCAGCTGGACAATCGGGAAATATAGCGATCGTTATCTATCGTTTGATAAACATCCAAACATTTTGGACGATTATCCACGAAAGCTTTGTGGAATGAACTTGTATGGTGTGGCAACTTTTTTCCACAACTTTAAATTAGTTCTAGATATGGGTCAGTTTCTAAAATGAAGGCCAAAGACCATTGCTATAAAGGGAATCGATTCGGGTTTGTCGTGTCGATCGTTTCATCCACAGTACTCAAACAGATGGTGATCGCCAGATTGTTTTTGTTTCCTCTTTGTATTCCATTCTGGCGACGCAATGACGAGTGTTGCGGCAATTTCCGAACCCCTATCAACTTGCTTCGGGAAGCACTAACATACGTTACTGCATCACGATCACTCTGGGAACAACTTTATCTTTTCTTTCCAGTCGTATACCAGAGGTTCATTCACCCAACACAACTTGAAATTCTTTAACGTGTATAAAGAAGTAAATCACGTTTTAAATTTAGACCCACAAGACCCAAGTCCTCCTATTTAGAAATATTGAATTATGTAAAAACTTTACTACCATTTTTTTCTATGATGTTCAGAGTAGTTTAAATCAGGGTCAAACGATACACGCAATGCGTGAAGGTAAAATTGAAGGAAACACGAGTACCCAGCTCAGAAAGTCAACTATGCCATGGTATCGGAAAGTGAAACCATATTTGCACACTATCTAACACCAAGACATTAACATTTGAGATCCAGTTCTTATGGACATTTCTTTGCGCTATCGAATGATACGAATACAAAGTAAATAACAAATACGAGCAAGAAAGGAATTGAAACCGAATTGCACGTTTTTAAATCTGCAAATGTAACATTTACTTCGAAACGGTCGTTTCAAATTCTCACAGTACAATGAACGTCAAACGAACGGGCTGGACCATCATTGGCCCGTTTGACACTCGCAATCGCACATTGCGAAAACACTCATGAAACAGCTGGTCAGAAATAATAACACCACTTTTTGTATGGACTACAAACATAAATAAAGAAACATCATTTCAGTGTGTGTAGAAATTTGGAAGTTATATTTCCTAACCAATTTAAATGTGCTCGTGTTCAATTTTGATTGTTTCGATTCCAACCATTAGTGAGCAGTGTGTAAATAAATTTTACTTAATATCACACAAAAGAGCGACACCGCGCAGAACCCAATGCTCAGGTGGTTTAGCTGTTTGCAACCACAGCGGTGTGATGTAGTTCAAGTCAGTTCGATTGGCCTTTTTGTAAACTGGACACTGTAGAAGAAAACGACAATTAAGTTAAACATATTTCCTACTTGACGCGGATGTGCAGAACAAAATGTACTTTACCTCGTACAATTTCGGATCTTTTGGTGCCGTGGAGTTGATGGCGTAAACATGTATGACTGGCATGGGTGAGTACAGTACTTTGTTCGTAGCTTCCTGCAAACGGATGAACCGTTTGTCCCACCCTGCTCCATCTATGTACAGTCCGTAAACATACACTCCTTCCGGTGGTGTTACCTTGCACTCTTCGGTTAGCATCTGAGTTACGTCGTTATGCAGGGAGATCATATCCAACGCCCATCCTTTGTGGGCCCGAGCAACTTCTTGCCGCATGGCGGTTAAAAATCCCTGCGGGTTGAAAAATCCCGTCATCCAGAACATGTTGGGTCGTTTCCGGAAACACCAGCTATTGAACTGAGCATTTCTTTCGATGAGTTCGGTGAACCAGAACCCAAGCGAAGCCGAAGCCCAACTACCTCGCTTCCAGACGGTTGGTACTCGGGCATCGTAGATGTTGTCCAGCGCATCCCGTAGCTGTTCATTCATTATAATCACTCCGTCGATCGCCAACAGTAGATCGTCTAGCGTTTGACGTACGAGCAGTAAAATGCGCTGAATACGATCGATTTCCTGTCGCAAAAAGATGTTCATAGATTCTTGGTGACCCATAATGCGCAATCGTTCCTTGACTGCATAAGGGTCGTAGGGAGGAGGAACCTTGCCTAGCATATCATGCACCATTCGTGCAACAGTCACTTCACGTGTCTCACCACCACCACCGGATGATTCTGTAGGAGAGTGGATATTTCAATTATAAATGTGTGCACAACATACCCAACACGAAAAATTTACCTTTTGGTTGAATTGAAAGGATAGTGTCTAAAATTTCCTTCGTTGTATTGCTCTGGTATGTAATGTCTGCGTTTGAGTGTAATCCATAAACTTGCGGAGGATCGACGAGTGGCATGTTGTCGATCGCTTCAAGATACTCCTCAATGGTTTTAAAGCGCATAATACGATACTCACGGAAGAAGCGGAACGTTTCCTCAAACATTGCGTCGGAGAACCAGACACGGGCGAAGGTGTTGAGCAGCCGCTTGTCATAGTCGTCGGTAACGCGTCCACCGTACTGCACCTCACCTAACATGTAACGCATTGTTTTCCAGCTCACGCGGCCCACCTTGGGATCCAGCGCATCTAGATGATTCTGCACAAACATGCAGCTTGCAAGCCAATCTGCAGAATTGAATTCATACGGGATGTTCCATCCCAGCGGTCCAAACTTTCGACGTTCTTGTACAACCGTATGAAGGAACGATATGCCATATATCAATGGCACGTAGAGCAAAGAATCACTGTATTCAAACATTTCCAACGACATCGATGCGTAGGTTCGCTTCAATCCGGCCTTCACTCCGGACGGTGGCTCGTTGGTAAATTTAAGCGACATCTGTAGGAATGTGATCGGGAACTGTGGGTGCGGTTCGGTCGTCATCCAAATACGGAAGTTTTCATGATACGCTGTAGGACCTGCTCGTTCCAGATCCATTATCTGCAGCATCAGCTCGTTCATGTAATCCAACCCAAGATGGCAATTCTGTAGCAATACCCAGGAACCTTCCTCCAACGAGCTGCCGACAAGCTTTCGTGCATGAACTTCCTGTCCCTGGCCCATAGAAATCGACCGGCACTTGAAACCATTCTTTTTGGCCAAATTTTCAATGCTAGGCGTCGGATCGGAACCCATCGACAAAAAGCAAACCAATGGCGTCAGTGGACGACTCTCTTCGAGTAGTGCATCGTAATTGATAATAACTGGATCGGCAAAACTTTCGCCAAGTGACATGCCAAGATACCGTCGGCTTTGAAACAATGTTCTATCGGGGCACCAGGCTCGTATGAGCAGTAAACGACGGAAAGCATCCATCGACTGGTACCCACCTTCCGGTGGTAATGGTTCCTCTTCAGGTGCTTCCTTCGAGAACCACGCCTTCCAACCCTTCTCGTTGCTTCGTATGCTGTCCAAAATTCCACTGAAATGATCAAGTTTGGAGAGTTGCACCAAATTCAGCCAAGTCACGTCGGCTATCCACTTGAATGGTTTCTCTGGACTCGTGTTAATGTCCAATGCAGCTCCTCCTTTGATGAAGGTTTGGAACTCCGCATGCGTTACAGTCTTCCGATCAAGATCAATATTTAACGCCATTAGCAGCACGAACAGATATTTGTGTACCTCGTACAATCCTCGGCACACATATCGGAAGATATCATACGTGAGGTATTCGATGATGTTGTTGATGCGCCTCGTTGGCACTGGATGTCGATCGGAGCGCGACATGGAAATATCAAACCGTTCCAGAAATTGTACAAGTGACGTTTGATACATGTTGTTCACCATGGTCATACTGCATATAAGGAAATACAATACGCTTCCTCGTGCAGCCACCGGTCGATACTCTTCACGAGCTCTGTTGATTTTGATCTCCGTTTCTCGGGCGATCTTTAACTTCTCACGCACCTCAATCGAAGTGATTTTGCTTGTATTTAGCACTCCTATAACTGTAACGTCGTCCACCAAACTACCTTGCGTTGTGGAAAGTTTGTGTAACAGATTAGCTTCCAGTTCCTGCATTTTACGACGATTTGCCGTGACATCCTTGATCAAGTTGGTTCGTTCTGACTCAAGCTCGCGTTTCTCGGTAAGGATCACTCGTCCCAAAAGTTGATCCTCGAGTCCACGCATCGTAACGGTGAAGTCGATTATAGAGGTTCGTGCTGAGACTTCTGGCGTGTAGAGTGGGTTCGGCAGTTTTGTGGTCATATACATGCGGAATGAATCATTCACATCTACCTCCTTGTCGCCTACCTTCACCTTGAAAGTGTTGCCCATTTTGATGAAGTTCTTCTCCAACACATTATCCAGCACGGGGTCGAGTTCTTCTCCAATGTCTTCTATCAGCATTGGATAACCAAGTGAAACACAGTCTTCAATATGGTTTCGGAAGTACTTGTGATTGAGCGATGTCACAACTAGCCCGAAATCGTTTTCCTTGTTTCTAATCCACATTTTTCCTTGCGATTGTGGATCAATAAGTAATGGGTAACGGGCGGCTTTTGTCACAATGATTCCGTTCTGGATGGATAGCTCATCATTTGGCAATCCTTGCAGGTTCCACTCGCCAATGGTAGCAGGATCGGTCAGACTTTCCGTGATATTGATACTTCTGGACACTGGAATTCTGCGTTTACTGAGCTCGCTTTGCCAACTTGTTTGTAGTACTGTGCGATACTCCTGATTGAAAGGTCCCGTGTATGAAAGAAAGCCGGTTAAAATGAGCACGTCCCCAACAAGTCTTTCGGTTTCGTCTTCAAATTGCTCCAATTGTTCCGTCCACCGAACTCGCTCATCAGCTAATCCATCTATCAAAGCGGATGCCGCATCCATCTTATCTTGACATTGTTTCGCATCATCTAGCACGGCTTTTTTCTTTGTCATCGCCTCGTCAAACATTTGCTGCACTACGGCCAGTTCCTCTTCTTTCGCTTTTAGCAGTGCCTCTGCGGCACCCTTCTCCGCCATGGCAATGTCGAGTTTCTTCTGCTGTCGAACCAAGTTAGCCTTTAGTGGTAAAACATCCTTATTTACGTCGTAAAAGTCAGCCATGGCAACAGTCCACTTTAGTAAACCGGCCACATTACCGCACGCCGCTTTGGCCGCTTCAAATGTATACAGATGATAGTTGAAATACGGCATCATCAGATCGACCGTTTCTGCATTGATGAGATCTGCCTGGTAACGAACAATTTTTCCTAGAAAACCAGTGTCAGCCATGACCTTGAGTGACTGTTCCCAAGAGGCTAACATAAACTGACGTTCTTCGTCCGGCTTCACAGGGGCCATTCTTCTTCCAAACAATATCAGCACTACGTCCATGATCAATGTGATTAAGTAAGGTGGTTTACCGAGCTTCCGGACTGTCGCAATATCAGCTCCCGTTACAGTTTTCAGGGCAGCTTCCGCTTGTTCTAGTGCCGGTCGTGCAGCCTCAAGTTTTTCCTCCGCGACCAGTGTGTCTGCTTGTATTTGTTCCACAAGTATGTCCGCTTTGTTTTTTACCACCAGTACATCGGCCTTTACCACTTCAGCCGCACGCTGGGATTCTGTCACAGAAGCTAACACGACTTCCGCCGCTTTAGTGGCGATGACAATATCTTTCTCTTTTTCCTCTAGTTCTACGCGCAGTACATCTACCGACTCGGCTGCTTCAATAAGCTTTACCAATCCAGTCTGCATACGTCCTGCTAGAACGGCAATATTTTCGTGCTTTTGTCGGTAGATGACCTTGTAGCCTTCCAGGAACGAAAGGAACGATTTCGGTGTTACGTGTGCTTGCCGTCGGAAGCGTTCAAAATACTCGATGCAAACCTCAGCCACACGGTTCTGCACGAATGCCATAATTTCTATCAAGCGCACCTTAACGTCGGCAGTGCAGACGATATCGTAGTCTCGCAGAAAATGCGTCGACACGGCAATAAGTGCATCCTCCGGCCATCGCTGGAACCAGTCGATAGTACAACCTGAGATGAGACCGGGGAACTTGAGTGATCTATTACGAAACTTTTCTCCGACTGGCGAGAAACACAGGACGATGTGCAGATTGGCCCGAGCTCGGGAGATGAAGAAATCGTACAGATTGTCTTGCGTAGGAATGCGCTTGGGATCAACCTTCTTCATTACCGGTATCAACTCGTTCGTAATTTCATCGATTTCATCCTTCGGGAAAAGATTAGCAATTTCACCCGAGCTGAGTACGTTGTTAATGTACTCCAGGAAACCTTCGTCCTTGATATCGTTATCGGTGAAAATGAACGTTATTCCTTGACCTTCAACGCCGGACACACGATACAGATACTTGAGATCTTCCATAAGGTTATTCACATTGTAAGCTCTAGTCAGAGTGATTTGGTAGAATTTGTATCCCGCGATGAAAGATGACAAGCGGGTTAAGCTCTGCTTTCCCGAGCCACCCACACCTACAAGCAGAGCATTTCCACGCGGTGTGCCAATAATACGCGAGATGATCATCAAATGGATTAGGGCATCCCGGAAAAACACCAAATCCATTGTAGCTCCTCGTATCAGTTCGTTGTACTGTTCGAGGAACATTTTAACCCGAGCTGTCGTCTCGTCAAAACCAGGCATTTCTTCGTACAGTTTGGGCGGTTCTAAACAGACATCGTCTCCTTCTTCGCCTGTCGGTTCGGGTGCATCGCGCAGAAAGTCAACAAAGAACTGCTCTTCTTCCTGATAGTGAACGAAGTCTGACCCAAGATCCTGTTCAGCTGCCGACCGCAAATGATCCACAAACCAAGTACGATCTTCAAAATTGATAAATCGATCCGCTATCACTCGTGTGCATTCGTGTCTCCAGAGCTGTAATAAAGAATTATATCAATATGCTGTATGTAACTATTGCTTTCTCACACTTACGTTAATGGCTGTCTGGATGTTTTCACACTGTTCTGACTTAATTTTCAGCATGCCTTCCCATATTCGAGAAAGATCTCGTAAATTGAAGACGTAATGGAATTTGGCCGGTGTTGGCAACATCTTTATCTTTGTCGCCTGCCATATTTTGCGTGTCAACGGCACAAGCCGAGGTACAAACCCAACTGTCACATCGTTGAATCTCGTGTCACAGAAGTAGCCTTCGCCAAGGACACCGAATATTTTATCCATGGACTTGTTGCTTGGAATCGCACAGTTGAAAATGCAAAACTGACGCTTCAGTCGTGGTGGTATGTCATTTCTACCACCACCGGGATGAATCATGGCGGCCAACATTTGAATGTCCAGCACCGTTAGGAAATCGCCCGGTTTGTCCAATGAATAAAAGCCACGATTCTCCATCAGTTGACGTACGATCTCGTTCGTTACTTGATCGCCCCACTCGTTTACGATCGGCATGTTTACATCGTCGATAAAGATGGACATCTTGCGCTGTTGCGGTGGGCCATACGTTGTACCAACGCGCTTCTCCACGTACGATTCGATGATACGCTGAAACATGTTGGGTGTGGTGGCAGAGGAAAAGTTGAAGCTCTTCGAAAGATGGTATTCGGGATCGTACTGCAACATGTAGCCTTTGATCATGACGGTTTTTCCAGTGCCTTGCTCGCCAATCAACAGAACGGCTTTACTTTGTCTCGCGACCAGGTCAATAAGGAAAGAAGTGCGCACGTTGTCTACGTTTGGCACTAGGATACTAGCGAATTCTGGTACACTGTCGTTTGGGTAGATATACTCCTCCACCCGATCGTTCCAATGCTGCCAATTACCCTCTGCTGATACGACGTATTCGAAAATGGTTTCTCCCGGCTGTAACTTTGGCCATTCTGCGATGCGAAGAAGATGATAAAATCGAATGTGCTACATATTTATGCTACATTTAGTGTACTTACTCATTTTAGATGGATGTTTTGCAATGAATTCTCCCATTGTTTCCCGATCCTCCAGCTCAAGAACAGCGCCTAAGGACCACATCAGCGAGAACAAAAACAGCCTCTCCACATGAGCATCGGTAAAGTCAGCTGAAGTTTGGTTTTCATTCTGTGGGGCCAATAAACCTTCCAACAGGTCACAGCACTGACGAATGTAGATTGCCTCTAGTATCTTCATTTTGGCTTTAAGTTTCGTTTGGACGAATTCATGTAGATCATTATAAATTTTAAGGAACAAGCGCCGCAATAGGTCACTCTGTTCTGCTGGTTTCGTTTTGAGCCAACCGTTCAAGATTGGTTCCCACTTCATTACGGATGCGCTCATAAACACCATGCCCATACGGCTGACAGTAGCGGGTGACGCGTTGTCTACGTTATCTGGCTCAAATACTAGTTTTGCGTTCGGTGCCATCGTTATGCGATCGCCGTTTGCTAAGGTGAGCGTTTTGTTATCGTCCAGCACGGAGTTCAGGTTCTCAATCCATACCGCATCGACTGGCCCATCTAGTACAAGCCAAACAAAGTCCGTTTTCTTCACCTTCAGCGTACGGCGCCACAAAGTCGAAAAGATTCCATCCGTCCAGTCATTTGTGGCCACGTCGAGCCTTCCAAACATCTGAGGAGCTGTGATCGCTTTCGGATTCATCCGAATCTCCTTGTGTGGCATTCCAAGCTCGGTAAAACTTTTCAGCAGTGTCAGTATACACTGTGTCTTGCCCGCTCCGGTTGGACCGAGTGTCATGAGACCGTGTCTCACAAGTGACGTTTCATACAATTGAATTACTTTCAAATTCCACTCGGGATGGTTCATTAGACCCAGCGATTCTGCACTGTTAGCTATGGCTTTCTGCAGCTCTTTATAGCTTGACGTGCTAAGCTTGATGCCGGGGAATAGATCTTCAATCAGTGAAATGAACAGAGGCTCATCCTCATCAACAAGCTTCGACACATTCATATCACGCAACACGCGCATTACGATAGTTTCCTCTGTGTCGGTGGGGTTCGCTCGTTTCTGCGCACCCAGCGTTCTCAGAACTGAAAGAATGTTTCGCAAACCGAAATCGTAATGCACCTGCTTTGAGAGCTGTTCTTCGCAGAGTTTGTACAGCGTGAAGAACTTCCGGGCTAGTATGACGTTGTCCTTAAAACCGCAGCTGGCCAGTTTGACACGCATGATAATCTGTCGATCAGGAACCATCATTGCCACGGAGCGGAACATGATCTTTAAATTTTCTGGCAGCTCCTGTCGTCCGGCGTATCCCGGATTCATTGTAATGAAGAGCCCGAATTCTGGATTTAAGGAAACTGTATCACCATCACTAAATAGAAAGGATGTTTTCTTCTCCTTTCTGGCTGTGAGTACGATACTTGAAAATAGAACGAAAATAATGTGTTAGTACATTCCTCACGTATAAAATATAATGTAGTAACTTACTGGATTTGCTGTGCTGCTACTGACAAAACTGGAAGCTCGATACGATTGAACTCATCAAAACAACCCCAGGAGCCAGATTGTGCGAGACCTTTGTAAATGCGTCCCAAGCCACGGAAATCCATCTGATCCGAGCAATTGAAGACCACTACTAGCTTTCCTAGTGCACGCCCCATATCCTTGGTGGTTTCTGTTTTTCCGGTTCCTGCAGGACCAGCCGGTGCTCCACCCATCGACATACCGATTGCTTGAGCAAGCGTAATATAGCACCGATCAGTGAGGGGCGTTATGGCCAACCGCTCCGTTACACCAAGATATTCGTTTTGATATATGAAATCGACGTCCGTTATCTTCACTATGACGTCGTCCGTTTCTTCGATATAGTAAAACCGAGCCTGCTTTTGCCACTCAAAGTCCAAGGCAGTCCGAATGCGGAATCTCACCAAATCGTCGAAAATGTCTCGTTGATGAACGTGTATGGTAACCATCGTTTCGAATCGAATGCGTTCCAGCTTCGTTAAATCCTTTACCGTCAGCTCGATGAGGCTGTTCAGGAGATTTAGGAACCTATTGTTCGTAACACGCATTATCGTTTTGTCCGTGCGACACCTGCTCAGTGCTATCTCAGCTTCGTTTGTCCACAGCAGTTGTACTCCTACGAGCCCAGCTTGTCCGCAAAACTCTTGGAACCCAATGATGAAGTTGAACTCGGGACTGGCTAGGTTGTGTGCCATCTGGGCTAATATTGTCCGGATGGTATCTTGCATTTCACCTAGTAGACTACCGAGCCACATTTCTACTCCACCAGTACAAAACACGGGATTAGCTAGGGCAACACGCTCTCCATTAGCCGAATACAGTGCCACGATTTTACCGAACGTTTTTTCGTCAAACTCTACTTTCGCAACTGCATCGAAAATACTCAACAGATGGGCTTGAATCGAAGTAGGATCAGAACTTTGGCCAAGAATTTCCAGCAACACAGGATCGGAGATGAAGAAAAACCGAGGGAATAGTAGTCGCTTTGATTCGAGGTATCCGGTAAGCGATTTCTGGCAAGTCTCCAGCTGCTCCAACAGGGAAGTTAGAGTGTACGACATGACATCCTCACCCGTACAACACTGGACCACGTTTGGGTAGTCTCGCGCGCGGAACATTATGCGTACCCAACTTTTATCGATTCCGGCAAAACGTTTGGCATCTTGGGGCAATTGTTTAGAAATATCACCACCGACGAATACCGCCTCCAGGTAAATCCACAGGTTCTGCACCTGCAACCATTTTTCAAGGATTTCTCCAGTGTTTACCAACTTATGCAACCACATCATAATATCCTTCTTGAAGTGTGCATTGAACCGGTTGGATGCCAATGAGTTCACGATCATGATACTATCCTCGAGCATCGATATAATCTCAACGGTCTCGGCTGGTTTAATGAGCAGCTCGCCACGTGCTTTGAAGGCAGAAAACTGCAGGTTCACTGTAGACCATTCGGCGACGACCGTACGCAGCTTGGTGTCGATATCGTTCTCCTTCACAGCACCGATACACGTGTCTTCGATGTCGTCGGAAAATTTAAGCAGCGGTGCTTCCATGATATTTCCGAGGGTAAACGTTGGTGATGTGACATCGAACTTACAGCCCAGTATCTGTTCCAGCTTTTCCCAGTGCCGGTCCTTCATTGCTTCGGTGCACATAAGCTCCAGCAATGGGCAACTATTGTTGAAATCGTCTATCTTCATTTTCAACTCAATGTAAGCGGGCCAATCCTTCATTGCTTTCGGAAGCTTTCGGCAGCGGTTCTGGAAATCGGTCAGTTCCGCATTGATGTCCTCTATGTTCACGTCTTGCCATGGGGTTTCGTAGTACTGGTCAATGCTTTTCATCACTTGCAGATACAATGAATAGAGTTTGTTGAGCAGGTTGAATTCTTTCTTCCGCTTGTGCAGTACCGGGTAGTCGTTAACTTTCAGCCCCAAGAACATTTCACCGTTCGCGTACATTTCGAATTTGCGCCATAGCTCATCAAACCGTACCTGAAACATGAGCAACCGATCGCTAGCTTCTTTTGCAGGAATGCCTTCCTCCATTGGGCCGTTCGTTTCAAATTCCTGATCGAATCCGGTAATCTCTTCGTTGAACTTTGCCACTCCGGCCGCAAGTTCTCGTTGCAGCGGTACTTGCAGGGCTATGATGTCGTTTTCAACCTTTTCCACCAATTTAATCATGGCCTTGAATGTGTCTCGAATGCCATAAACACTGTCTACTTGTTCCTGGGTAATTGCAAGCTGCTCAAAGTCGGCAAGTGTGCGGAATGTTTGCTCGATGAACGTAAGATCGACGTCAATGAAGGAAAAGTTATCCTGCACAGTTTGCAAACAGTCCATTGCCATGCGAATATCGTCCAAATCGGTGAGAGTGCGTTTCAGAGTTTCGTCTTGTTTGGTGATAAAGTCAACTATCTCTTCGATCCGAATGTTATAGAAGGCAAAGAAGCGTCGAAGTACAAGCTCAACCACTGCATCGAGTTTGATGACTATCGGGCCTATGTGACTGCCGTACGTGACGGATGCAAGATCTTCCTTGATCTTTTCAAATAGTTCCGGCTTTGCTTCAAGTGTGACGGTAAACAAATTTTGTTTCCAAAGGTACTCGTAACGATTGTACACCTGGTTCAGCACGTAGTTTATGTCGGGCTTCAGCACTAATATTCCACCATCAAATTCGTGCACCATTCTTGTCACCTCCTTGTGTTCCGAAATGAGTTTGAACCAATCTCGTTCAGCACGTTGTTCGGCTAATACTGGACGGCGTGTTTTCCGCTCGGCTGACTTTGCTTGACGGCCCCAGGTTGAAATGGCGTAGAACGTCTCTACCACATTAAGCACAACACGCACAAATGCCAACTGTATGTCCTCCAACGAAGGTGTTATGTCGCAACAATCAGCTTGCAGTTGCATGGCGGTAACAATGAGTGGATGGATCTCGCTTAAAATCGCAGCCTTGTTGAGCTGTAGCCGCACCAGCTCCAACCTAGAGCGTAATTTTTCTAACGAATTCTTCACCATACGCACGAACACGTTTATGATGCGATTATTAAAATAAGCAAACAGCTCCATGCAGTCGATGTGCAGTGTATTAACATCATAATTGAGCGCTCCATAGTCCTGGAATAGTGCTTCCAAATGTGCCTCAGGGGTTGGATTTGCAGGCGTTTTGTACAACTTGTCGAAGCGAATCCAATCATATTTGTCTGTGGGAAGCAGTTCTTCTTTGCGCCTATTTTCATCGGTGATTTCACCTATAGGAAGTTGATATCTTCGATTACCACGATCATCAGTATCGGGAACTTGTATTTTGTGGACAAACTTATTGATCAATTCTATGACTGCACCTTCCATGGCTTGTGACTTCTTTTCCAAGTAAACTTGTACCGATTGGCGGTATCGATTGTTCATGCCGTAGAATTCATTCGGATCCACGGGATCAGCTGGAAGCGTCAGGAGGTCAGTACTTTCGAAGGAATTTAGAGTGTCTTCAATACGAGCCTGCCAAATATCATGAACTTCTTTGTAGAACTGCTCCGTTTCCAGCAGTGTACTTTCGACATCATCCAGATATTGATCAACGTTCAAGGATTCCCAGGTTATGACACACAATCCGGGCAGGAATACTTTGTCCAGTTTCACCAACATTGTTCTCATCAAAGGCAAAAATATCGGTGGAATGGCTAAACGGAGCTCGTTGTTCTGCTTCAGCAGATGCTTGGCTTTCTCAAAGCATTGATCGATCTTCTCTTTGTTCTGCACAAGCACAATTGTGAAATCGGGCGCACTCAAACCAAGCTTTAGAACGATTTCCGTTTCTCTGATTGCTTGCTTGATCCATGGATGAAAGTTAAGCTCTAACCAGTTATCTGTAGCACGCTTCCGGTAGATCGTTGTGGACAGTTTAGTTCGAGCTTTCTCTGCAAACACCATCCATGCTTTGTGGTGTAACAGCTCGTAGTGAATCAACACTTCACACAGATAGTTATAGTACTTGATGCAGAGTTGCGCCTTCCGGTGGTTCAAAACACAAGAACGGTTCTTCAGGCACGCTAATGGGAAATCCATTTGACGAAACAGCGCCCGAGCCCACATGATGCGTCCAACCGTTTCCGGAACCCCGTATGGTACAGGTGGATTCGCCCGATTTTCGTTGTAGATGTCCTTTATCTGAAAGATTTCGTTTTCCAACATTACTGCTACATCCAGATAGCGTCGATCGATGCACAAACAGTCGAGTTGCAGTTTCTCGAATCTTTTCAATATCAAAAGGCTACTTTCGACGGTACGCTCGTTCACTAGCTGCACTTTGAGGAACTTTTGCAGGTCCAACTCAGCTATTTCAACCTCTTTCAGATAACATTCATAATCAACATCAAACTGATGTTCGGTATAAATCAGAGGATCGTAAGGTTTCGAGGTGAGTGCTTCGTACGCCGCCTTAATCCGGCCCGAAAAAACTTCGGTGCCATAAATGGCCACCTGCTCGATTATTTCGTACTTCAGATATAACTCCATGACTTCAAGTATGCGGGCTAAGCGTATCTTGAAATGGTTCAGCTTTCCGAAAACAAACACCTGTGAGCATTCCCAAGGTGTCTCGTCGGGACTGTCCACCATTTTCTGTACCGTTTCATTATAACTGTTTCGAAATGCTGCATCCAGGTTGTGGCAAATGGTGATTTTATTGATCAATACCTTTTTGGGCTGTTCATATATTCGGATCGTTCCACGATTCGTTAGAAACAATCGACAGTTGATGATGATCTGGTTCGCAATCTTGGTCAGCAGTCCCGTTATCCGATCCGAAGTGTTGTAATACATGGACGATTTGTATACGTGGCGAATAACCTGCAGCAAGCTCGGAATGCTACGAGTAGCTTCCGGTGGCTCACACCGGTACAATGGGTCCCAAAATCGTTCGATCGAGCTAATGAATCGTACGTTGTCTCGGGATTCGATCAACTTGACAGACAACTCGGCCGCTAAGTCATCCCAAACTTTAACCAACTTGCAGCGTGAAAGTTTCAAAGATTCCAAAAATTGTAAAAATACTTTGCTCTCCGTAAACTCACTGATGGACGTGTAGCGCGTCAGTACGGTACGCCAATACTCTAGCTCCACCAGCGGACCCGCGTTATGGGGCGATTGTTCGATTTGATCACCCTGCGTAAGAGCGCGTTGAACTTGCTCCATCCATCTGCTGAATATTCGCTCAACACGACCCATCCTTTCTTTATCGCAAGCCGTTTCCTCTACCTGCACTTTGGTCAACAAGAAGCCCATGTACAAGTCACGATCTACATCGAAAACGATACGATGCGAAATGTCCTTTTCCGTGCTCTTGAGAAAATTAATGAACCGGTTCACGCCGTACTTGAAGTTGCTCTTTTGAATATCATTGCAATGACCGTAGTCACGGATGTGATCGATGGCAGGCTTAAGAACCTTCTCCAAGATCGATACCAAGCAGTAGACAACCGAACTACCTGCTGGTATTGAAATGTAGGCGAATAAGATTTCCTACAAAGATAAATCAAATTTCTTCCTAGTCTTATATTTAAGCACAACCGATAAGACAATTAAATACTTACATCGCTTAGTCCTTTGGTTTCAATTGGTTTGACGTTACTGTGCCGTGTCACTCCGACACAGTTCACCGTCACTTTATCACTGTGTCCGTCAGTGATCCATACTTGATTACTGGACTGCTTTACCTTCGCGTTGTATCGGCCCGTATCCATCCCTGGTGGAGGGCACATTCCGTAGAACATTAACAACCCCTTCACACCTTCGGGCTCGAAAAAGCTGTCCAGCAGCTGTACATCGCACATTCGATCCGCCACACACTCGGCAACGTAGTCTTGATCTTCCGCCAAAATGTAAGCACCCACCTCTAGCACGTGCCGATGTTTGGTGGCCAAGATGTTGAGGCGTTCGGAGCGTGCCTCTCTGGATTTCTCGAGCCGTTGCTGAATTTCTTGCTCCTCTGTAATCTTCGGTGGACTGCCACGTCTTCGTTTAACCAACTGAACCACATTTCCGATTTTCGTACTAACACCTATCACGTTAAGTACTTGCTTCAAATGGCGATCTGGGTCAGGATCCGTCATGTTGCATTCGGCTTCCGTCAAGTTCTCAATCGGCAGTTTCCGGGATATACGAAGGGAACGGAATACTAAGTGAAAATAGCACAATCGATATATCAATGAGTGCTAGATGTCTTCACTCTTCTGGTTGCTGTGATGGACTATCATCAGTGCTTACTTTAATGAGTTTGTGGTAGGGAAAACGCACAGGTCAACTAGGGTCCGCAGAGTGTGATCAGTCTCTTAATATCTCCGATCGTCCAACAAGATCTTTTAATTACTTAATATAGGAAGCGCATGTCTTCTCACACGGCAGGATCGGCGTTCGAATCTCATCCGGTCCTTTCACCTTGCTGAGGTAAACTATTCAACTACGTGCTATCAATAAAGTCTAATCGGTCGGCCGGCATGTGACCGAACAGGTCGTTGAGCTAAGAATAAGAACAAGCCTAAAGAAAAAGTACAGAGTATCTTTGAGAATATGACCTGCTCCCAACACGCGGATGAACTAATGAACGCCTATTGTTTGTTTTTGTGCATGAGTCTAGCCGTATTACTGTATTAGCCTATCATTTTTGTTGTGGTATTATTAGAGGAGATTAAAGGTATTTTTCGGCTTTCACTTGTTCGTCGTATCTTAATCATATGGGAACCTAATCGACCCCTGATACATCTTCAATAGACTATCGGGACTAATGCTTTATCGGGACGGAGTTTATTCTGATACGAACACGCTATTAAAGACCGTTTAAGCGATATGATAACGATTCAACGATGTAGCATTCCTCATTCAAAAGGGTTGTCGTCAGTACGTCTTAACCTGCCGTCTATCGATCAGCAATGGAAGAAAGACAAAATCAGTCGGAGACTCACAGCTTGTAAGTGTCTCCTTCGCTTCTTCACAGTGTAAATTAGTGCACACCAAAGGTTTATACGCTTCTTTTACCTTTTTGAAGATCATCATCCATCGGTGCAAAACTCAAAAAGAATGACGAACAAATTTCTACTTGGTGGTTGGTTGCAATTACCGGTGTAGTCGTGGGAGTTTATCTGCTGGTCTATTGGAACTGGGTTTCAATGCCAATAGCACTTCGACGAGCGGATGAATCAACACACCCAGATCGGTTCATAGCGGAGGTGGCGAAGCAACATCTGTTCGAAATGAGCAATGTCGGCCCCCGTGTGGCTGGCAGCTACGCCAACGAAATCATCACCGTCCAGTTTCTGTTACGCATCATCAAGGAAATCGCTGCCGAAGCCAACCCAATACATCGGGTTGAGGTGGAAGTGCAGCAAGCGTATGGTGACATGTTTCTGGACTATGAGAAGTATCCACAGACGAGTGTGTATCAAGGCATCCAGAATGTGGTTGCTCGGCTCATACCGTCACAGAGGAAGGACCCTGACAACTACCTGATGCTAAGCTCCCACTTTGACAGTGTCCCGCAGAGTCCCGGAGCCGGTGACGATGGCACGATGAGTGTAATTATGTTGGAGGTGTTGAGAAAACTGTCTCAAAGCCCACACGCATACGATCATGGTTTGGTGTTTGTGTTTAACGGGTGTGAGGAGAATACCCTTCAAGGATCCCACGCTTTTGTGGCACATCATCCCTGGTTTAGGAAAGTGCGAACGTTCATCAACATGGACGTAGCAGCAAACGGAGGGCGTGATATCATGTTTCAAGCTGGACCGAAATATTCATTTCTCATGGAAGTAAGCACATTGCGACATTTAGTACAACGCAACCGTATTCTGTTTACTCACTGCTGCATTCTATTGGTATTTTATCATTTTACACAAACAATAGTACTATCGGGATTACGTACCACACCCTTATTGTACAGCTGTGGCGGAGGAGCTCTTCCAGGCCGATCTGGTCCCGTCGGAAACGGATTACTATGTGTATTCCAACTACGGGAACATTCCTGGTATGGATTTCGCTCACAGCACCTGGGGCTATCTTTACCATACGGCGTACGATGCCTACGACACCATACCGAATGCAACGCTTCAACATACCGGCGATAACGTGCTGGCTCTCGCTAGAGCCTTAGCCAACGCAGAGGAACTGTTTGCCATTGATGATCACGAAGGCTCCAAAGCTGTGTTCTTCGATTTCCTCAACTGGTTCCTGGTATACTATCCCTTGTGGGCATCGATCATACTAAATATCGGTTTATCGGTTATTGCACTTTTGGCCGTCAGCTTATCCTCGTGGTTGTTGTCGCGTGGAAAGGAACTAACAATCTGGCAGCTGGTGTTACAAGGTCTTACGGACATGGGTGTAATCCTGCTGTCAATTATTGTTGGCGCTGGGTTGTCTTTGGTGCTTGCTGTCATTTTAAATGCCGTCGACTCGACGTTGAGCTGGTTCACGCAGACCTGGTTGATTTTTGGACTGTACATTTGCCCATTCCTAATTGCAACGTGCTCTGCTCCGGTATTGTACATACATTTTATCAAAAAGGTAAGTATGTCACGAGATTATTGTATGATGTCAACGCAATCAACCAACTAAATCCCAACAGGATCATCTGTCCCTGCATACACGTGTCCAATCGCTGCTTAATGCAACTTGCGTCCTGTACGTGGTGATACTGATCGTGCTGACTGCTATGAGTATCCGATCGGGTTATCTTTTCACGATGGCTATCTTGTTCTACACCGTCACGACGTTGTTGAATGCATCGTTGCATGTGTTCGTGAAACAAACGTCCGTATGCTGGTTATATGTACATCTCATAGGGCAGATAGCACCGATTGCATACTACAGCTCCATTTCTCTGACGTCTTTCGCCACCTTCATCCCGATGCAGGGACGAGGTAATGCCGGTGCCAATCCTGAACTACTGATTGCTCTTTTTGCAGTGCTAGTGGGCTTACTGGTGACGGGTTTCTTGTCCCCGCTGGTTGCTCTAGCCCGTAAGGCATACCTCTTCATCGCACTGATAGCCTTATTCTTCGTTATTTCAATCATCGTTATGGTAACTTCGGCCGGATTCCCGTTCCGAGCTCACACTACGCCAGAGCGCTTTTATATTTATGTAAGTTAATTTTGTTTGTTTAAAGTTGCTCCCTATAGTGGTTTTATGGTAAATTGTTTTTTCCCAGCATTGTACTAACGAGTTCTACCATCACAATGGCACACTCAGACGGCTAGAGGGTGGCTTCTACGTTCATCCTCAGGATCGCTACACAGGTGATCTTATAAGAGAGCTAGCGATTAAATTTGCAACCAACGCTGCACCGTTGGGTGTCCAGTGTGAAAAGGAGCTGTACTGCGGTATACCATTCTATCAAAACACGCATCACGGACAACGTGAAAATAGTTTGTGGATACAAGGCAACACGTTCACTCTCCCCGAAACAATCGAACTGAAACATATCGACACGCAGTACGTTCCCACCCTCAACACGACTACGTTCTTTTTCACCGCCAAAGGAACTGACCACATGAGTTTCTATGTTTCGCCGGTTCGAGGCGTAAAGCTAGTTGACTGGAGCTTTAGTAAGAGCATTCCCCGCAGTGGATTGCCTTGGAATGGACAGGATGTGCATTACATTAATTTCGTACACGGAATCGACGATCGACCCTATGAGTTTCACATTACGGTGCAAGGCTCGGCAACCAAACCTTTGGAAGCGGGATGGAGCTTTTACCTAAACGTAGTAGCGCAGTACATGCACCATGAGCAGTATCGTACGCAAGAGTTCCAACAGTTTATCCATCTATTTCCTGATTACGCGCATGTCGTTGCTTATCCAGCTCATCTTATTAGCAAAATTTTCTAATCAACCCGCAGCATTTACAGATTGGCACGAAATAATTATTCGTTTAAAATAAACCTGTTAAATCATCCGATTCGGTCGAATTGTTTATATCTTCTTTTTGCATACCGAATTACATAAAACACTCACCACAGGCAATGAAGCGTTGAATGAGTCTTTTTCGTGGCTTTGTTGCTCGTGACTAGTGAAGCGTTGACTTCCACTTCCAAATGAATTAGTTCAGACTGCTGAAATGTCGTTGGCATTACGTCTTGCAAACTATTGCGTAACTTCTCTTCAATGCATTCAGAAATCGTGTTCCCTTAAAATGCGAGTTTACTTGTAGTTTAAGCGTTATTGGTTTACGAGCAAGCCATCCAACAAGATGGATTTCACTTTACACAGACTAATGGTAAGTTACAATGTGCGATTTATTGTGCAAAAGTTTTGTAATATTTTCACATTGATCACAGGCTCTAATCGTGTGGTTGTTATCAACTAGTTGGATAACGTTTGCCGTGCCCTTGGAATATTCCCACCGTACTTCACACAAGCGGATCCCCGGACGTGTAGAGATGCGAGTATACCGTGGCCCTGTAGATCATTACACTGGATCTGTTCCGTGGGGTTATTTCGTCCGACAACCCGCTAATCATTCCAAATAAATATCTGTCTAACAAAACCAATCGACGTGTGTTTGATAGGGGTTTATTTTTCGTTAGAAAATCCAACTTTCCATATATCCAGAATAGGCGACGGTATGTGCGTATTTGGGCATTTTATCGAGCAACGTTTGAAACTCACGTGTGCGGAACGCTTTATCGTGATGCATGTACTGAGCGACCACTGTTAGATAAAACAGGGAACTGTCAGGACTTTGGTTCGATGGAGACTGTTCTATCTCTATGTAGAACGTAAAGGGAGTTAAATCTAACGAGCCGGAGAAAAAGTTCACAAAGTATACGTTCTGATCTTTCCAACGCTTTCCACTTGGAGGGATTTGATCGCTGAAACTCCACCCAACGAGCTTCCGTCCGGCCAGGGGAGATACGTACAGACTCATATGGCTTGGACCTTGTACACTGAAGTAAAGTCGATGTCTATCCGGGGCTGGTGATTCGCGAGAAAGAAATTGAAACACAACCGGTTCGGGAAAAACTGGAGGTTCCAATGCCGGTAGCCAGTGGCTTGATTCGGACTGTCGGTGGTAACGGTTGATGTAGAATGGAATACCACAGTACAGCTCACGTTCGCACTCATCATCGAGTGTTTTGGCGTTGGACCATTCGGGAACTTCCGACTGCAGTAGTTCTGGGGTATGACGATCTTGGGGGTGAAGGTAGTATATCGCACCCGAATCACGTAGTGTACCGTTTGGCCAATAGAAATTTCGCTGTTGATGCTATCATTAATAGACAACTGATTGTTTAGAATACATCACACAAGCGAGAAATTCATAGATACTTACGAATATGTAATATCTTTCAGGTGATATGTTTTCCCTGAACGGGAACCCTTCCGGAGTTGCCGCCACTATAGCTGTAACGAGGAAAAATAGCAGCAGAGTACCGAACACGTACAACTTTCGTCGAAAAAGCACTATGAATGGTGTTAGTAACCCCACTAACAACAGTGTCAACAGAGCAGAAAACAGACCCATCTGAAGATCGGGATTAGAGCGATTATCACTACGACCGGTCATTGGAATGAACACGGCGAACAATGTGACTGTCAGAGAGCAGAAATAGATAATCGGTATCAGCTGACCGACGAGATGTACATAGATCCAGATGTTTAACCGAAACCGTATGATCATATTGACGATCGTCGTGGCACAGTAGAAGATGACGGGGAAAAGAAGTACAAATGCAGATCGAATTCCACCGATTGAGAGCGTTATCAGGAGAACAGCATAGATGCAGTGTTGAGCATGAAGGAAAAGAATAACTCGTCCTTGATCGTGCAGGAAAGGCTGTTGGAATATATGAGAATATGTTTTACAGTGCTTGGTAATCACGATTCGGGTTTAGACCACTTACAATTTTTCGAAAATGAACGTACAGAAAAGGCCCCAATGTGAGGCCCGCAATGCACGGTACAAAGTACAACCCGAACAGCAACCAGGTGGATGAAAACCAACTCATCGATCGATCGCATGCATCGAATATGACAGCTATCAACACGGAAAATCCCGCACCAAGTACGATGGACAGTGTCTGCACGATAAGTGCCATACCTGCTTCAAACAGCACATTAGTGCCAACTGCCCCATCCTTACGCACAAACATGAAAAGCGTTCCAACAATGAGCGCCAACGAGAACACTCCCAGCAGGATATTGATGATCAGTCCCGTCGTTTCGGTGTAGTACACCAAGAAGAGATGCATAAAGTCGAAGAATACCGCTGTTCCTTCGCGATGATCTTGCATATTTCCGAGCTCTTCAGCATTGCTAAGGGCACTCACAAGACCCAACAGATTATCGCCAATGTGCTGCAAAGTACCGGCGGATATAGTTTCCCGTGCGTCCAGCGCTGTGTGGTACAGATATCCGTAAGACGACAAAGCAAAATCCAACCCTGGCCAACCGCCCTCCTTCGAAAGGGTTTCGTAATCGGTAAAAGACGGTACCAGCCCCATCTGGAAAACTTCCTCGCCCAGCGTGTTTGCATACGGACGACGGACGTAATCACGATAGTACGCCATGAGGAATGGATAGTTCGGACCCGATTGGAACATGATCTCACGACCACTGTTGGCAGCCACATCGAGATTGAGGAAAGCAGCAACCGATTGCGCTAATGGGTGTCCGCTAACGAAACCGTGCGCACCCTGCATAGTATTCTCCTCGCATCCATTAAAAAGGAACAGCACGCCATGTTGCATCGTCGATTTGGTGTTTTGTGTCAGCTGGCGCATCAGCTCTAACATCACGACCACCATCGTACCATCGTCACCGGCACCCGGGCTGGTTACGGCACTGTCAAAGTGTGCATTTAGCAGCAGATACTTGCCACTGAACGAGCTGCGACGCACCACGGACACGACAATGTTCTGCACATTACGGTAATAACTGGTAATGGGATAGTCGTCGTAGTCCAAGAAATAGCTGCCACCGACTCGCTGTACGTCGTACGAAATTTCATACTCCGAGTGCGCTTGGCGGGCAATATCTTCAATAGCGCCGTACAGGAAATCTACCGCAAATCGTTCGTTGGTTTCACTTCCAGCAACACGTGGTCCACGGCTAGTTAGGGTGCCCAAATCGTTCAGAGCTCGTTCCGCAACGAAACGTTCTTCAGAAGATGTATCCTGTAATGCAGACGGCACAGTTTGGCACAAATAATAATCTTACAGCATTCGACATACTTACAACATCGGTCAGATAAACTCCATCGGGGAGACTATTCCAGTTCCAGTAGGTGAGAAAGTACACTCCAATTCCTATGCCGGGACCCAGGACACACCAGAGCAATTCTAGAGTGAAAATATTCGCCACAATCTTCCTGAAACAGACAGGAAATTCTATTTACTATGCTTTACTAATGATTAACAAGGAATCTTCTTCAAACTTACATGCTTTTACTTCTGCCGCTAGGGTAACCTCCGTTAAGACAGTAAACACCGACGACAGATTGAATGTTACTGATGTACAACTCGCTCGAATCACCCGCTCTGTCGTCCGTTATCTCGATTTGTGGGAACCAACACGAAAAAAACCTTAAATAAAATAAAAACCTATCCCCTCCGTTGTTGACGAATGCTTGAGCGTTGTGCCGGGCTTATCACAATAGCATAACCTGTACCACCCGTTCAATTCGGCAATCTGGTTGATAAGATAGGTTTTTTTAGTTATGTGAAGGGGACGAACAAAAGCTGGTAAACATACGCGCACGATTATTAGAAATCTGCATGGTTAGGAATTTATCATAGTCCCTTTTTTTCACCCCCTATGTGCAGGTTATTGGTACGGCAATCCGATAAATTGCCTTTCGTTGGAAGGCATTGTTATTGGTGGCGTTTACTGATTTACGAGTCCCAATCGGGAACGTGGAACGGGAGCGGAGCGTTGGAACAGCTTAAAAATTGTTTATGATTTTAATCTCCATGGAGTGGTCATGTTTTGTGATGCGGGATCATTGAGGATGGCCAAAACGTAGGAGCTCGTGGCTCGTGTCTGTGCTCGTTTTCTTTTGTGGTTCGCGCGGCACGTAAACAGAGAGTCAATTTTCCTCACGTGGTGCGTTTTTCCTTCGTTTCAGCTTTACGCTCACTCTCTGCAGAGTTTCCTCGGTTGCTTGCGAGCTTTTCACGAGAGATATCGAAATTGTTTATAGGCCAACGCAAACACACGGGACATGCTCACGAACGCTCTCTCTCTCTCTCTCTCTCTCTCTCGGCAGGAAGTATAAGCGCCCGCATTGAAAGTTGCTGCATCTCGGAATTTCCGGTCGAGCCGAACATTAAAACGAACGAATAAAAGTACCAACCCGAGGACGAAAAAGCTCAATTTTAAACGGAACGTCGCGGTGGGTGCTCTGTATTTCGGCGTTCCCTACAGTTCGACGACAAAAGGTTGGGGAAGCTTTGAGTTTTTGGTTGGTTTCGGTTTGTTTGTGTGTGTTGACGCGTTTCGGTTGCAAAACCCCCATTTTCTCATCCCTTCCGAACGCATTACGCGGTGTGTCACTCGAGCAGGGGGCCTCTAAAACTGGAAGGAACTCAACGGGAGTTTGTCGTGCAGTGTAGATTAAGATTTTTTTTGTTTGTGACAACAATTAGAGAAAAAAATTAACCACACATTCTCCGTGAAGTGAAGGCACGCACAGTGGAAGTGGAGCAAAGTTTGAAAAGTTTCCCTTTATTGCTCCGTAGCCCATTCCCAGGATTGTCGTTTTGTTTCAGTGCCACCAAAATTCGGAATAGCTGCTGGCAGCGGTTGTTCGATGAGATGGGATTAGTCGGAGACTACGCGAAGCGGTGTGTCCCATTACTGGACAGGTTTCTTAAACAGTGTGTTTCAATCGATAAACTTGAGTTCTCCCGTCCACTCGGACACGTACGGCACAACAGCTGGCGGGTAGTTTAGGGTTACGTTCGACTGCATTGTGATAACAGTGTCTGATAGGAAAAAGCGCTTCGCACTGGTTTTCGGTCATTGCACCAATTATCCTTTGGAACCTGCCACTAGGAGTAGCGAGTTTATCCCACAGAGTTCGTCAAAATTAGACCACGGGCTACATTCGCGTGAACCTCAAACAGACATCGGTTTATAAAGTATTTAATAATGTAAAAAGGTTTCAGCAGGCAGGACAGCACGATAGGTTCGGTGCGGGAATTGACTGGAAACTCTTATCCGTTCTGTTGTTGGCGATGACGACGTCCTAGTCGCGCTGTGACTGTGTTTATTGATTATCGGGTATAGCGTAGTGTGAAACATCCCGAACCACGTGGTAGAACATATCATCCAGTAGCAAAACAAAAAAAAACTTTTTGCGTATTCCGTGTTATGATTTCCAGGCTTGTGTTTATACTCTTATTTTGTCGCGTCCATCGCATCTCTCGTATCTTTCCGTCTGTGTACGAATTTCATGGCGCATATTCAACGGTAGAGCAGAAGGAACGCAAAGAGTGGAGTTTTTAATTTCCGGATCCCAAAGGTGAACCTTACGAAACTGAAACGAGTGTTTGTGTGTCCGGAGAAGTGGCTTCCTTTGACTGTTGTGTATACAATACGAATATCTCCAAATGAAGGAAATGATTATTAGAAATGAAGCTAGAGCAACAATGCAAACTCCATCAAATTTCAATTATGACCTAGCAGAACTTGGCAACATTTTTTGAAGTCCAGTGAATGTTGATGGACTTCCCCGTGATAATTGCCGGAGGCAAAAAAAGGCTGACATCGCAATGCGCGAAACATTTGCAGGAATGGTGACTTGAGAACACAACCTCAAAGCTAAAGTGAAAAGTGAATACTTGGTAAGTAGACTTCGTAGTAATTTGGTGTATTCCAAAGTTACCAAAATCAAACAGAAATTATGTAAATTCCTTCAGCGTGATATTACTGAGATTGCTCCAAATGATCTTTCTACCCAAATCGGCTTAAAACAATGCCGCAAAGTTTCGAACGCCTTCAGTAATTAAAAGTTATTGGAAAATAATTCCATCCTTAAAGGGCTTCCCTCTCTCTGATGGGGGGGGTTTCCAACAAAGCGAAAGAACACACACAAAATCAGGAGTAAATCTATGCATCAAAGAACATTCTTGAAGGTTAGTTGTTTTAACAAAACCCAAAGAATTTGCGCTTAATAATAAATTAAACTTCTCCCTTTAGCTTTTTCCGTCAGCTTCGCTATGCTGTGAACGAAAATATATCCATTAACACAATCGTTTGATTGCAAGCTACTGGCGGCAGAGATGCGAATGAATCAACTTTCACCTCGTACGTACAGAGGACGTAGATATGCTGTGTGGGATGGGAATATCTCCAGAGACTCAAGTCTTCCAGCGTGGGGGCAAAGCGGTCAAGTTTACCGTTTTCCGCTTCATTGCTCGCGCCCCCATGCTATGTTACTATCCGCATATCTACTTCGCAGTTGAGTGAAATGTCTGAGTGCGACATATCTGTCAATAGATCTAACTATTAAACAAAAAAGGGCAGGTTGATATAGATTAGATGGGGTAAGGGTATTGTTTGTCTATTGACAAGACCCGCATCGAGATTCGCTTGACATCAATGGGGAACTTGTGTGTGTGTGTTTTTTTTTAAAGCCATCAAGGTGACTCACAGAACTTGACGTGGCCACTCGTTCTCCAACTGCAGAGTTGTATTAGTATTAAAACTTTATCTTCTTTTTAGTGTCCGGAACTGAAGTGCGTGATACCATCGTTTGATAAGAAGGGAAAACATTTCGAATGCCTGTATTACGCATGATGTAGCGCCGAGGAATGTAGCGCTTCTGTAAACAGAGCAACGCCGGGCGGCAGTTTTGGTTTATTTTTCTTCGCCTAACTTAATCAAAGTGTAAAGAAAAGTGAAATAACACTCCACAAATCCTATTTCACTTTGGCGGCAAGCGGAAAGCGTAAACGAAGCTGCCGCCCCCCCGTTGGAATGACCTTTCACCTTTTTGGATTTAAATATTTTCCGAACCGAAACTCTAGAAAAAAAGGTGACCAGGATAAATTGTACAGGACACAAACGCCGCAAGTTGAAAGGTTTGCCAGCTAAAATCACTGTAAAATCAACGCACAAAATGTCCTCCGTCTACGGAAGTCTTTGTTTGTGTGTGTTGTGAGAGTAAAAGTAGGTTGAAAATTTCCGACATGCTTTTGAAGAGGGTTCAAAAGTAGGATGAGTGACCGTATCCTCTTTAGGATACGGCAAAGAGCGGCAAGTACCAAACTTCAACGGTAAAAGTACGTGGTTAAGTTGTGGAGCACAGTTACGGGGAGGGGGAGGCAAGAGTTGTGTAATTGAAATTTACGACACGGGGCCACCTCCGTCTCCATAGGCGACTGCAATAGTGCGGAAAGCATGAGAGCAGACAGTGGAAACGCTTACAGATTCCTGTAATTGGCTCTTGGCGCAATTACTGTGTCTGCGTTACAGCTCGCAACACTTGCTAGCGACTAGGAGCTTAACTGACGCGCGCGCCATTAATGGAAACCTGAGAACCGAACCGGCGGACGATGCGGTTTCGGGCGGATAGAATATCTCTGCAGAATTCGCCCAAAGTTCCCAGGAAACTGCTACGAAACCGAAATGCTGTCATAGCGCAATGTTTCGGTGTTTTACAAGGATCGATGTGTTCCTGGATGTAAATTATGAGAAATGTGTTTGCAGCCCTTTTCTTTTTATTGCTTGCATTAGCAAGCGATTAGATACAAATGTTCCTCCCGTCATCTAGACCTCCCCCTAGAAAAAGGACCTTGAATATGTAATTGGATGCGCAAAAAATAGACCGCTTCCGAGCCAAGGTTCTTGCCAAACTTTACAGTGCATACGGCTCTGATGGTGGTCCATGTGGAAACATGTTTTGCTTGCAGTCGAAATGTTAAATTGTGAAGCTATTATGATTTGTATTGCATGCATGATATGGAGATTAGTATGATTAATGATTTATGAATACAATATTGCTAAATCATTGTTCCTCGAAAACGTTCTCAATTGTCGTTTGCATATTTTATATAAAACAAGTTTATGACCAATTGTTGCGCTGTATTGCTAACATTTTACAATCCAATTGTTTTCTTACAATTATTACGAGTATTTCGAGTGGAACAATTCTAAACGAAAGCATTAAAATCATAAGTATTATCAAATTTTCAAAACGAATAATCTGACATAAACTTGTTACGCCCTACACTACATTGAACTTACAAAACACGTTTCCACAATCATTGCGGTTAGCTACGGTGGAAGGTTAAAAAATGGAGTATGTAATGGAGAAATTGTACAATTCATAGCACAATTCAGCTCTTTCGTCGTATTTAGGACAAGGTGGTAGAACATTCATTAATCACTTTTTACTTCCTGTGGCGAACTTCCGTGTCCTTGGCCTATGGAGCTAAGCAATGGAAGCCGCTTACTGCACCTTCGCGATAGGAGAACCTAAACACACTTTCTGTAGGTCATTCTTTTAGTGCAACATCGGATCCTACTACTTTCATTTCAACACACGTTCCAGAAACCATTACTTTTTGTGTTGCTTTCCTGTCCTTCGCTGAACAACCGACCCGGACCTATCTTACTCGTGGATGTGTTTATCTACCAGTTTGCCATTCCTTTACTCATCATTGGTTCATCGTAGCGCTGCCCATTCATTGGAGTTTATGATAGCTTTTGCGTCTAAAGTGTACGGTTACTTCAATTCTCATTTTATCCTTTTTTGTAGAAGGCACGTTCCTCATGGAGAAAATTATGTTTATACGATAAAATGACATTACTTTAATCGATGTTTTTATATTCCGCAAGACTCACACATTATCAAAACTCAACTAATTCTTCACATAAACTAACACGTTTTTCTTGTATCGTTTCATACATTTCAGGTCGTTTCACTTCCATCTTTAAAGGAGATTACATTCTCACTTCGTAGAAAAAACTGGTTTGTCGTTCATCAGTCGGAGTATTGAGCACCTAACATCGTCTCGTTCCATCGGTTCCCATAAATCCAACGTTAGATACTATACTAGCTGTAGTGGTATATGTATCTGTTCTACTGATTATGTTCTGGCACTGGTTGTTCCATGTTTTCCAGTGTTGTGTAGGAATGCTTATGTTATTGTTAACCCCATACGTTCTACAGTGTGCTCGATTGCATTAGGTTTACAGTTTAGGTTTGCGTTTGTTGTTTTGCAGCATGCGGTGGTGTATGGAGGTGGATAGCAATTACCGTGTGCTAACAGGCATATGTAACGTGAGTGCAAGTTTATTGTGTTCGCTTAAATCTGATGCGCTATATGGTTCCCGAAGCGAGTGCAATCCAAAGCAATATTTATAAATATAACTCCCCAAGTGGTACATAATTGTGTGCAAGAGTGTCAATGAGAGTACCGGGAAGCTGCGGGTGGAGTCGAAGCGTGCCGGAGATTGGCACCGGTTAACCATATCACCACAAAAAGGGGAAAAGAAGGCTGAAACTTCAAGCGTCGATTGATTCAGCAGTCGCAGTGTGGCAACGTGACATAGACTTTCAAGCTGTTCCTGTGCGGTTGTTATATTTTTGAACGGGGGGCCAAACATAGCAGTACGGAAGGTCTCAGGAGTGCCCTAGCCCGTCTTCGTAGGTCGGGCCCACTCCCTAACCCTTCCAGTTCCGACCATGTAAGTATACCTTTCAACAACAACATACGATTACATTAAAGACAATTTAGTTTTATTAGCAAATGACATGCATCCCCAATGGGCATACAAACGTGCCAATGGCAGGGTAATGGAAAAATAATCGATAATTGAAATTTAACTAGACTAATTCGAAACAGCGGAATGCAATTTGCTTCCCACAAACTCAGTAGAGATACATGCCATACATGAAGCTGTAGCGAGATACAATACGTACTAAAACCAGCCATCCCTCTACGGCGACAGCCTTTGATGGGGCTAGTATCGTAAAGGCTGACGATAGGTGCTTACATTTCCTCTTCAGTAAACGCGCAATCGATCAAGCTCATCAAAACCAGCGGAATGGCCAGCATTGCGCACGATGAACGTGGCCCCGTCAAAATGCATCCGACGTTCTTCGCGTCTGTGTAGGATAGAACGGTAAAGATTGGTGTTAGTGATTGTACTGGTTTGTTTGAGCAACGGGATAACGTGAAGCACATAAAAAAAAACTCCTACCGAACAAACAGATGCGAGGATGTCCCAAGCGATGCGGTGCAATGGATAGAACTAGTTGTGACCGTCGCACAACCGTTCAGTGGGCTGGTGCGGATGGAACAGCGGTTGTTGAAGCGATATATTTTCACCAACCCGTCACCAGCTTGTATGATACGGAAGTCATTTACCTGAAACTGCAGACTACCATCTTGTTCGAGCTTGTAGCTCGAGTTCTGGATGATTTGCCATTGGTCTACGTAGTTATGGGCAGCCGGTACAACGCCACTGCAATGGTAATCGGAAAAGGAAACCCCGGAAGTAATCAGATTGTTATTCCCAAAAGAACACTACAGGGAGTGTTACTTACTTGAAGAAAACCTGGTTCACATAATCCGCTTCCATATCCATGCTAATCATATCCGACGTTGTACGTGTGCCGGCCGAATCGACAAGATAAATCAGCGCATATCGCGCGCTTGTCAAGCTGATCCCTTTATGCCACATTTTAGCGAAACGGCTGCAGTACGGTACGAGATACAAAGCGAACGGGCAATTGTTATACAATACTTTTGACCGCTCATATAGTTTGTACATGTTAATACTCACATGTAAGGATATTTACGCCTGGCATCAACCGCAGCTATATCGACCCGGGGACCGTTTTGAAACACGATTCCATTTGGATGATGCATCGCAGTAGCCATCGAGTCACTAGAAATAGCTATGGCAATATTATGGTTGCCATTGACAACCTTCACTGAGCCATCCGCAGTCATGTCCACCCTGTGTAAAATATTTGTGAGTTTTTTTTTCAGGTATAAATATGTGACCGTTCCCTCCAACGGAATCCTTGATATAGCAGGAAACTTACGTAATCGAATCTCGCAAGCGCAGCTGTATGACACCATTGTCGAGCAGAATTGGTCCAAAAGGAAATTGTGTAGCCGGTGTAGTCGGATGTTGAAACGTAGATTTTGAGTAGTTCCCTGTTGTGGTTGGACCATTGCTAGGGAACACATTTATGATCTGGCTTTGTGCTGCTTTTGCCGGAGGAGTTGTACGAGCGATATCTTCGAGCGCGTAGGATGAAATCGAGTTCCACACGCGCGTATTAACAGGCAGATGTGTAGGGCCAATGTAAGCAATTTCTTGAATTTTGTCACTATCATTGCTGCCATTGCTGTCACCCTGTGACTTGGACGGGGCAGCATTTACGCGGCGCCACGGTAATGTAAAATGTTTTGCAGCCAAATTAAACTAAAAACCACGGGGAAACCACTTTAACCATCATCAGCCCTGTTGTGCAGCATGCCGTAACTACAATGCGAGAAACGCTTACCTGAACTTTGCCGGAAGGCTCAGGTCCGTCACCATTGATTTGTCCCTTGCTGCCCGAGCTGGCCATATCTTCCTTTCTATTGCGCCACATTTTATATTCGATTGCTTTCACAGCACTTTTAGAAACTAATCGTACTTTACACTGCACTGTGCTCACTTTACGAAAATTTCCACTAAGCAAGGTCGCGCAACCTTCTTAGCTACCGTGCTATCCAAATTCGAATGATAGAATATTCTTGCTTGCCAATTATCCCACATCGCTTGGATCGTTCTTGGCAGTTTCCATGGCAATTCCCAAGTTCCAACGATATGGGTGCTGAGATGCGATTTCAAATGGAAACGGAAGGAGAACTGTCACATCATCGGTAAACAAAAACATCTCCCTCTCCCCCCTTTTTTCTAGCATTTGACAATCGTTTGACGGCAGCTGAAATCGTCGAGTGGAGTGTACTTTAATTCGATTTTTAGTAATGTTTCGATACGTTAAACACTTTAATGTAGTGTTATAGTGGTGCAAGATGCATTAATATATTGCTTCCCGCACAGAAATCGCTTCTGATTCAACGTGTATTTACATCAAGCGTACTTTTACGGACGAGAAGTGAATGTGAAAAAGTGAGGTTATAAATGAAGCGACGGTGGTTCCCGGTGTGGTCACGATAATTCAATCGTGTTTGTGTCATTTAGATAGTTCAAATCTGTGTTTTACAAACTAATTGTATGAAGTTCTGCACTACGAAAAGTGCCTGAATGTTTCGTTCCTGTATTTGTTTGATCGGAATTTAGGATATCAGCCATGCCCCTGTTTGTATATTGTACAATGTTGCTGCATTTAGTATATGCGATAAACATTTACATCTATTTACTAAGATTATTGCTGAAGACAGATCACCAGCATAACCAGCCCAAACAATGTATGTATGGAATCATTTCTAATGTTTCAAACACTTTCATCCCAGATGTTATCTCTACATTGCGAGCGTTCCATGTGACTTTTTCAAAGATCTGCTAACCTGCATAACAATGAGCCCCCCGTGAGCTCTTGTTTGACCATTTCATGAGAATCTCTTTAGATCAGAGGATGTTCTGCAGTCAGTGTTCCACCATATTTACGCCTCTACCCCCGTATAAAGTAAATTATGCTCGAATGGACCTGATGAAATCAATCGACTGTTTCTAATTGATCCGATAAAGGTCTGTTCACCGGAGAAAGAGAGAGAGAGAGTTGGTGGTTTTTGCCATACGGACCGTAAAAGCAACCCAGATTATTGTTCACCACATTGTAGCAGTATACACTTCCAAAATCATTCAAGCAAAAGCTGAACCGTGCTAAATTATTCGTTCCTCTGCCAAGCTTAGCTATAGCAGTGTTCTAAATTGAAGAAATTGAAAGCATGGGAATTTTATTTTCTCTGCTCAAACACCATTTGTGGTATACTGGAATCACCTCTGTTGTGGATTCATTTTCGGATAAACAGTCGGTATTGTGATGTTCCGAATCGAATTAAAGGAACGTGGCAAAATGAGAAATTGATATAAATTCATAAATCGTTTCTTCACCTTTCAGCCAACAGCAATCCTCGCAGCTAAGCTCATCCAGTGGGGAAGTAACGAACGTCGGTATCGATTTTTCTAAACGATCTTGAAAGGAAGACAGTCTACTGCGACGAGGCTAAACGCCGGCATACGGACGAATATCCCGTACGAGTAAAAGTGTCACCGTCCGTGGCAAATTGCACGGTAGATGAAAATTAATGTATTTTTAACTAGGCAAGAGCCTGTGAGCTAGAATGATGAGGAAAAAAAGACGGCTGTTGGCTCTTTAGATGTTTCTCTCGATTCGATCCACTGTTTCTACTCGTCGAAGTTGATGATGGCAAAAAGAAAAAACAGGAATGTGTCACCGAAAACAATCAAAGTAATAAAAATGGCTCTATTTCAAGGTTATACTATGGGTCGAAGACCTAGCCTGCGTGATTCTACATAGCTCCATACGCTTGGCATAAGGTCATTGACGAAAAAACGATGTTGAAAGCGACTTGATCTGGCAATTTTACGAATTACACTAATGTATGACACTCTAGCGTTCTACAAGTGGGGCAATTTGTTCTAGCTCTTGCTCTTTGTCCGAACCCACAGACTTTCCCGCTCTGTATTTCCATCTGGAACACGAATCACCCGAAAGCAACTTTCACCCCGATAGAAGGTAGATAGCCGAAAAGGAAAGGAAAGGAAAAAAATACAGAACGCTTATGAATAATTAATGATAGCTAAATCTCTATCCGTGACAGGGATTTGATGAATTTCGGAATACTAATCGAATGTGATGCTGACGTCGGTATATTGTACATTAAGAGATCAGATGCTTGATGTACTTTTTTGCTTTGTTACATTAATGGACCAATTAGGGACGTCACGCAGTGTCAACAGGCGTATTACGGCTGAAGAAGTGAAAAGCCTAACACCAGCAGAAAGTTTGTTAAGAAGGTGATGAATTTAGCAAGAGGTCAGTGTGCTTAAAGATATTAGCGATTATTAGGGTCACCTATTTGAAGAGTGCGTTAGTGAGTGACCGTACCAATTGCTGTGTTACAGCTGCCTGTGGCACGTGCAGCACAAGTAACACAGCAAAACGGTTTACTCCCCGCATTACCATAATTGTGGCATCTCTACCCCCTCTACCTTGTTGTGTTACGGTTGCAAAGTTGTGCGACGACCCCACACAATGTCTTGCCTTAGGGGAATAAATTAAGTGAAATGTGTATGATTTACTTTCCCTTCCCAATCCCCGATGGTTGTTTTACTTGGGCGTGTAGGATCTCGGTAATCTCTGCTTTGTAGTTTCTCACTTTAGGGCCATTTTCCTCCTGGGAGCGAAAAGCTGTCGACAAACAAACTATTTCGCATGTTTAGCGCCCGTAACCGTTCCAGGGCGCGTTCTAATTATACACAGTGTGGCGAAAAATGAGTGTTACTGCGGGATGGTACAAATAGCCACTTTGTTTGGGCGCACGTTTAATCGGTGGAATGTTTCGCAAGGGTTTCGGAAGGGATGCCTATCATCGGGTGCAAAACGATTGAAAATTCCAGACATTTTCTTATAAAGAGCCTACGCTTCCATCCCTTTCCTTATCCAGACTCGGTTTTCTGTTGGTTGAGTTCCGATATGAATTAATCACACCTTATCTACTTTGGCCTCATCACCGTGATCCTCATCATCATCTTCATTATCCTTCTTGGCGCGAGTTAAATAGCACGATGAACTGGAACTTCACCGTGGTACGTGGGCCGGCCTGGTAACGAATATGCCCGAATTGGTTTTGGTGCACCTGTTAAATTACACCATAAATTTACCCGTACCCAAAACACAGGCGCGCATCGTTCGACCGCGCTTCAATGCCATCGGTTCACCGGACCATTGGGGAAAAATGGAACGGACGAGAAAACGCCAACCGTTTCCTGTGGGTCTTGTTAACGCGCTCGACCACAACCCTTCGAGGCGAAAATGAACCTTTCTTCGCCAAACTGGCTAGTCATCCATATAGTGCTCATCCCCCAACACGGAATCCGTTTGCGGACCTTGCAGCAAACCAGAGCGAGCAACAGTCTAGGCTCGTCGTTATTCCGTGTTCGTCACATTGAATCGAATCATGCACGAACGCCAGGTCCTTTTTGGAGTGGATCTCACCGAAGGAGTATACATATATATATTGGACGTGTCGAAACATTTCGCCCACGGGTGGGAATATAAATGACACATTGGTCGATAAGAGAATTCATCCGTTTAAGGATTAACCACCGGAACGCAACGCATACACACAGCGTGCCGTACTGACTTCCTGAAACGATCCGAAGATAGGAAACGATTTGGGTAGAGAAGAGAGAAAACATACCGCAATCCCCCCTAGACACAATATGTGCTGTTGTGATGAAAGTGTAAGAATAATTTGATGGAGCGGAAAATAGGGATGTGTGCTGCTGGTTAAGCGAATGATGGAGACAAGGTTTGCGCAGAAAATAAGCTCATTAGATCGAACAAAGGCAAATGATTTCATCCTCAAATAAGCTGAGCAGGACTGATGGCATCAAGGACCTTGACTCATTATTTATCCTTCTTCGTATGGTTTGGACCTTTCATTGCAGTGTGATGAAATGCCCCGGATGAGAATTCAAGCAGGAGAATTCCTGCAAACGAATCCGTTAACCGGACACGAGCGTCATGTTTCGTCAGAACTAACTTATGTTGAATAGCAGCACGCTAAAATGTGTTGATTGTTTCTCGTTTACTGAATAACCTACGGAGTCACAACAGAAGTAGTGTTGGCCGTTCCGGTTCGAACCTAGCAAAAAAGTTCCGATCCTTTTCTTCGCCTTTCCGTTCCGATCCTTTTTTCAAAATAGTTCCG